>MU106073.1:85691-187496 GCA_012274485.2 Sinapis alba | reverse complement strand
CCTCTATTGCTCCGGTTGGGTCTTGGAGCTTCAGCTGGATCATGTCTTCAATCAGCAATTGGTTCTGGTCGGTTTGCCCATCTTGATCGAGAATGTGTTGGACCGCTTTGGAGAAACCTTCTCGGATAGCTCTGGTTCCACTCCGGGTGGTCGGTCCGCGCCTAACTACGGGAACCTCTATTTGGATGGCCGCATCATTGATGCTACATCAATGAGAGAGTCCACTGTAAGGTTCGGGTAAAGGTTGTGTTGATTTTTATTTGCTGGTCTCGGGCGAGTGGATGGGAGCAAAGTATCATCCATACTGAGATAGATGATCATGATCTCACCCTTTTGATTAGTCTTTTGCTAACCAGAGACTTAGCAGAGATAATACTGCGACAGCCATATGACGACGAGTACGATCTAATTGGTTCCAGGGGTGAACCATTCCTGAAATATCTTCCTTTGAACACGCCAAAAAATAATGTGTTCAGTTTCTCTATCAATCTCCAAAGTTGCTTCCCAAACATAGTTGTATTAAAGTCTGTGAGATCTTTAAACCCTAAGCCTCCTTTCTCCTTAGATATACATAGTTTATCCCATGATTCCAATGCAAAGCTCTTGTGTTACCCCTTGAGCTCCACCAAAATTTAACCACATCACTCGTAAGCTTCTTCATTACTGTTTTTGGTATACGAAAACAGGACATTCCATGGTTTGGCAAAGCTGTCACCACAGATTTTATAATCACTTCCTTTCCCCCTTTGGTGAAAACCCCTATTTTTAGATTCTAAAAAATATAAACTGAAGTTTAACCGAAACAAAAAAATGATTAATTTTGGGTTATTTAAAAATTGAAATTAAATAAAAACCAAACCGAACCAATTCTTCTAGTTCAATTGAAAAAACATTTGGTGGAACCAAATTAAGAGCATCTCCAATGTATTATTCATTTTTAGTTTTAAAATAAATTCTATATAAGAATTATTTTTTACTTTAATTTTACACCAATTTAAAATACAAAATATAATAATAAAAATACATTATTTATGGAATAAACTCATCTCTTACTTAATTTATTACAGAATAAATATCAAATAAAGTTGGAATATTCTTTTATTTCAAACTATACTTAAAATGAAGAAAATGATTAGAAATTTTATTACCAAAAGAAAAATCAATTCAAATAAAACAAATTTGAATCAAATTTAATACTGTTTTTTTCTCTCTCTTTTTCAAGAGGTAACTGACTCGAATTTCAAATATTAAAAAGGATTTTATATCCAAATTTAGAAAAAAACAAAATAATATTTTTAAAAATATGAATTAATATATAAAATGAATATTCAAAACTTACACATATATTTTAAATATTTAATTTTGTAGTTTTTGATTTATTATAACCAAACCAAAATGAATTTAAATCTAAAATAGATTTTAGACCTAATTATAAAATCAACTAAAACCTATAATATTACTAATCCAGACATATATAAATCTCAATAATTTGAACTCTCTTCTATTTATATTTCTATATTTTATAATTAGTAAATGTTAAACAGGAAGAATTAAATAAAAGAGAATATATACAAAATTTTATCCTCCAGAAAGGAGAATTCAATATCCAAAACTCCAAAGAGATGTAATAGATAATGTCCCAAACTCATAACTTATCTGGCCCAAAATAAACAAAAATAAAAATAAATGAGTAGAAAGAATAAAAAAAGCGATGGTTCTTTCCTTCACCGGCCTTCATGAAGATCTTCAGAGAAAACATGTGTTCGTGTAATATTTTCATGATCAAAGGCACTTAAACCAGAATAAGGACCAGAATATAACATGGAAGAAGATACTTCTGACTCCATCGTAGCTGATGTCTGTCTCCGGTTAGGACGAGCTTTGTTTGAAGCGTTTAAAACCCGTTCTTGATATTCAACCACCCGTTGAACCATTTTAAGTGACTGAACCACTTCACCCATCGTTGGTCTCTGGCTAGCTTCAGGTGCAACACAAGCTGCAGCAATTGTGCAGACTCTTGCAAAATCTTCTTTTGGGTATTTTCCTTCGAGCCTCAAATCAACTAGTTCTTATAACCGGTCTTTATCTCTAAGTAATGACCTTGTCTGCATCCAGAATTAACATTTTTACACTCAAGACATCATAAAGAATAAGTTAACAATGTTTTGAAAACCGGCCATTGATTCCCATATTAGCTCGATCAATGATCTAATAGGTCCAACAAATTAAATAAAACATATATATTAAACTATAATTATCTTTTATAAAACTTTACATCACTGTTAGAATCCAAAATTAGTATAAAATATAATTAAAATAATATAAAAATAAAACTAATTTATTTAAATAAATATTAAATAATAATGTGAATTGTATAAAATCGTTGTTTAACTTTAATATTTGAGAAAACCGGATTTTTCTATTGAACTTATTTAACCGGTCAAGTGAGTTTGACCTATTTTTTACCGGTTTTGCAAGTTTATCTCAAATCCGATTTTTGGCATAACTCATAACCAGTTGGATGAGTCAATCAGGGTTCGACCGGTCAGTCCAGTGTTTATAACACTGGTTATGGACAATGAAAATGCAGAGGGCTTACCCAGGTAATGAGGTTTTCTTGGCCTGAAGGTTGTGACATATCCACGGGCTTTCTACCAGTAAGCAACTCGAGAAGGACAATGCCTTAACTATACACATCACTCTTGACGAGTAGGTGTCCCGTCATTGCATATTCTGGTGCTACATACCTGGAAAATAATTTTAGATTTCGATAGGCGACTCAGAATATAAAAGTTGTAAATGAAAACTTTCCAGAGAGAGATGAGAACTCACCCAAATGTGCCCATAACACGGGTAGATAAGTGATTACCCCTGCCTTCAGGAGCTTGTTTGGCTAGGCCAGAATCTGCAACTTTGACGTTGAAGTTGTTCTCAAGGAATATATTAGAGGCTTTAAAATCTCTGTGTATAACCGATGGTTGGAGTCTTCATGAAGGTAAGCTAAGCCTTTTGCAGCATCAAGTGCAATTTTCATCCTAATGTACCATCGGCTAAGATGCCTCTGTAAACCTTGCCAAACCCACTTTCCCCTAAGATGCTGGCAGATTCAAAATTGCTTGTTGCCTCCTTGAGTTTCTTCATATGACAGAAATCGTGTACTTGCTGGGTGAGGAAGAGATTAAAGTGATCAAAGACACAAAGACTTATAAAACAGTTTCTTCGTTTTATTTCTTTCTTAGCTTTCTTGTATGTTTCGTATAGAGATCATCTTACATTGTCTCTTTATATAATAGAAACTACTTAGCTTATCCTATTACATGTTGATCTAGGAATCTTATCTTTATCCTAAACCTATTAAGTTATTCTTCTTATCTTTAATAACTTAAAACACAAGTAATTCTTTTGAAGCTTATCCAACATTCTCCCTTCTAAGCTTCAAGCCATTTTCACTTAGGTCTTGTACTTCAATCAGCTCCCTCATCTCTTTGAATTTAGTTCTTGCTAACGCCTTGGTTAGTATGTCCGCACGTTGCTCTGTTCCTGGTATATGCTCCACATCAACTAGTTCCCTTTCAATACCTTCTCTTATAAAGTGAAACCGTTTGTGAATGTGTTTGCTGCGTCGATGGAAGACTGGATTCTTGGCAAGTGCAATAGCCGATTTGTTGTCTACACGGATCAGAGTTCTTTCAATCATTCTTCCTGTGATCTCACTCATTAGGTCTCGAAACCAGATAGCTTGTTTAGCAGCTTCTGGTTCTGCCATGTATTCGGCTTCACACGAGGATAGAGCCACGACGTCTTGCTTCTGCGAGCACCAAGATATTGGCGTGTCACCAAGGCTGAATAGATGTCCAGTAGTGCTCCTTCCATCATCTGGATCAGTGTTATGGCTGCTATCACTGTAACCAATAATTTCTTGAGATCCTCCATACTTGAACTTCAAACTGTAACCATAAGAGCCCTTTAAGTATCTTATCACTTGCTTTAATGCTTTCCCATGTGACTCTCTAGGCGAATGCATAAATCTGCTCAATATACCAACACTAAATGCCATGTCCGGGCGTGTATGTATTAGGTATCTAAGACATCCTATCCTCCTTCTGTATTCGCTTGCATCTATCTCAGATTCATTCAATGCTTTTGAAAGATGCAGGCCAAATTCCATCGGTATGTGGATTGAGTTGCAGTCATCCATCTTTGCTTCCTCCAGTATACGTCGAGCATACGCTTCTTGTTTGATCATAATGCCGTCCGTGCTCTGTTTCACTTCTATGCCAAGATAGTAGGTTAGCAAACCTAGGTCTGACATTTCAAACCTCTCAGACATCGATACTTTAAAGTCCTTGATTGCTTGCATCGAGTTTCCAGTAACGAACAGATCGTCAACATATATGGCTACTATAAGTAGCTTTTCTTTTATTTCCTTGCGATAGCCCGAGCTTTCTTTAGTACACTTATCAAATTTTAATCCTTTCAATATCTGATCAAGCTTCGTGTTCCATGCTCTTGGAGCTTGTCGGAGTCCATACAAAGCTTTCTTTAGTTTGTAAACTTTGTGTTCTTCGCCTTTCTTCTCAAACCCTTCCGGCTGTGACACAAACACTTCTTCGATTAACTCACCATGTAAGAAGGCTGTCTTTACATCTAGGTGATGGATCTCCCATCTATTTGCAGCAGCAAGGCCGATGAGAAGTCTTATGGTTTCTAACCGTACCACTGGAGCAAAAACCTCATCGTAATCTATGCCATGTTCTTGAACATATCCTTTTGCAACAAGTCTTGATTTAAACTTGTTGATACTTCCATCTGTGTTACGTTTGATTTTGAAAACCCACTTGAGTCCTATTATCTTTACTCCATGTGGCTTCTCCACAAAAACCCAAGTTTTATTTTTATCTATCGATTCAATCTCATCCTCGCATGAAACTTTCCACCGCTTATCCTTGAGAGCTTCTTGTATGGTCTCGGTTCATCATTCAGGGCCAGTAGTAATACCTCGCATTCTATATCAGCTAGCAGGATATAATCTTTAAGGTAGCCTGGTTTGTTAACTTGACGAGATGAACGTCTCACCTCTTGTGTAGACTCAGGTTCTTCCATTCCCTGTTCTGAGCTTACATCCTCTGCATTGTTGGGGTTAATCCCTGTTTCTGAAGTGACATCATTACTAGTATCTCGATCACAAACGGACCACTTCCATTGTCTTCTGTGCTTCCCCATGTCATGTGAAACATCCCAGGCTCAGTTTGGACTTGCTTACCTTCTCCCTTCCAATTCCAACGAGCCTTCTCATCAAAAACTACATCCCTACTTACGATAACTCTCTTCGAAGTAGGATTGTACAGTCTGTACGCCTTGGATCCGGGCTCAATACCGAGATGAACAGCTGCTTCTGATCGGTCATCAAGTTTCTTTAGCTGACCTGCATCCTTCTTTGCATACACCATACACCCAAAAACTCGAATGTGAGAGACGTTTGGCTTCTTGTCTCTTATGCATTCATAAGGAGTTTGATTAGAAAGTGCCCTTGTAGGTACTCTGTTAATCAAATATGTGGCATGACGAACCGCTTCTCCCGACAAATAATTAGGCACACTCATTGCTTTTTTAGTATGCTTCGTGTCATCTCCAATAGTGTCCGGTTTCTACGTTCTACAACTCCACTCTGCTGCGGAGTGTATGGTGCCGTTAAGTGTCTTCTTATTCCGTTGTTGTTGCAGAAATTATTGAACTCATGTGAAGTGAATTCACCGCCTCTGTCTGTGCGTAGCGTCACTATCTCTCTGTTGAAATCCTTCTCGACAAGTTTCTTGAACACCTTAAACTTGTCGAATGCATCACTTTTGTCTTTCATTAATATAGACCATATATACCTTGTGCAATCATCAATGATGACAAAAATATAGCGGTTGAGAGAGAGAGTTGGAGGGGATATGGGACCACCAAGGTCTGCGTGTAGGCGCTCAAGCGGGCCGACGAACGGAACATTGTGGCTTTTGGAAAGGATTGTCGCGTTTGCTTGCCTACCAAGCATGAATCACACAGACGTCTTTCTTCACTTATCATAGGCAAGCCATGAACCATTCTTTGAGCTGCCATAGCTCTTATTGTCTTGAAGCTTACGTGGCCAAGTCTGGCATGCCATCTCCATGGTTCCTCCTCATCTAGTGTGTAGACAAGCTGCTCTTCCTATTTGTAGTTTTAACTTGTATAACCGATTTGCAGATCTCAGTACCTTTACAAGTAATCTACCTTCAGGATCTCTTAGAGTCAAGAAATTGTCTTTCATTTGAACATCACAGCCTTGCTCTGTTGCTTGTCCCAGGCTTAGAATATTGCTTTTTAACTCAGGTATGAAGTAGATATCGGTTAATAATTTCTGCTCTCCTGTCTTAGCTTCAAAGAGAATCGAACCTTTTCCATTTATGTCGACGTATGATCCGTCTCCGAACTTCACTTTTCCTCTGATATTTTCGTTTATCTCCGAGAAAAAGGATCTTACTCCTGTCATGTGATTAGAAGCACCGTTGTCTAGATACCACACACAATCTTCTTTCTTGTCAGTTTCTAGCTTCTTAGGTATGACCTTTTCTTCATTAAGAAACACTAGTTCATGCATATATAGTGCTTCATCCGCAGCTTCAGTTTCTGTTTTGTTGAGCTCTTCATCTTTTCTTTCGGTACATATAGAGGCAAAGTGTCCCTTCTTCTTGCAATTGTAACAGATAATCTGAGAGTAGTCCCTTTTTTTTTAGCTTCTCTCGCCATAGTTGCTTCTACCACAACCTCTTCCTCTATTACTTCTCCCTCTACCTCTGTTCTGTCCTCTTCCTCGTCCTCCATTGTCTGATCCACGTTGATCGTAAGATTTCTCAGTTTTTGAGTACAGAAGACTTCCTTGTTGTTCAAACGACTCAAAACCTTTTATCCGTTCTTTATAAGCTTTAAGTCTCCCAACTATATCTTAATAACTGGTTGTCTCCAGATCCAACAACTGTTCCAATGATGCTGTCATATGGATGAACTTCGGCGGTAGACTATTAAGGAATTTCTTTACAATTTTCGGTCCCTCAATGCTCTGTCCTAAAGATGTTGCTGTTGACGCAAGTTCTGAAAACCTTCCTGAGAATGTGTCAATAGAATCTGACTCATCCATCTTCAAGCGATCGAACTCGTTCATTAACGTCTGGAGACGGGCTGTTTTAACTCGTTCTGCACCTAGGTTTCTTGATCGTATTGCTTCCCAAATTACTTTAGGTGAACCTAGATCACCAACTTGCAAGATCAAGTTTTCAGGTATAGACTGAAACAGGAGAGCTGTAGCTATGTCATTCTTGTCTTCCTCAGCTGTTCTTGGCTCTATTGTTTCCCATACCTTGTGCACACGCAAGAGAACCTTCATACGCATCGCCCACACTGTGTAATTCGATGTACTCAGCACCGGACACACCACAGTGTCGGGTACGCTCTGCTTTATCTTCACTAGTGCTTTCGAATCCTCCATTGTCTTTGTATCTCAGAAGTTCTGTGATTAATAGATTAACCTAGAGCTCTGATATCAAATAAAGTGATCAAAGACACAAAGACTTATAAAACAGTATCTTCGTTTTATTTCTTTCTTAGCTTTCTTGTATGTTTCGTATAGAGATCATCTTACATTGTCTCTTTATATAATAGAAACTACTTAGCTTATCCTATTACATGTTGATCTAGGAATCTTATCTTTATCCTAAACCTATTAAGTTATTCTTATTATCTTTAATAACTTAAAACATAAGTAATTCTTTTGAAGCTTATCCAACAGAGATCCCCCTGATGAAGCAGCTTCCAGCTTCAAGCGCACCAACTTCTTTGTGAGGATCAGGAGTTTTCTCTTCTCGCAATGTGCAGGAGCAAATGATAAGCACAGAGATTATGGCAGCGATAAGCACAGATTTAAGACATATCTTAATACAAATGTAAGGAATCATGGTGATATACTCTCAAAAGGCATTTTACCTTGAAAAGGTACAGGGGCCTCAAACCAAGTAAAGTTTAGAAGTTTGTAATCTCCCACCAAAGTAGGGCTAAACATAATCTTGTGGCTGATGAGTGAAGAGTTAATCGCCGATACCTGACTCGCTCAGGAACTAATTCCAGAATGAGGCGTAAGATGCATTGAAATGTTCATCCTTGATAACCTTAGTATATAGAAGTTGATCAACTCAATTTGGTGAGCTATGAGACCAAGCTGGGAAGCAAATTCGTTCAGGAACATGTTCCAGCTAGGAGTATCTGAAACATTCAAGAGAAGGATCTGGAAGAACGAGAAAATAAACACCAAATTACTCAACTCGCATGTCAATCAAAATGGGGAATAAAAGGAAGTTAGATTAGTCTCCACAGGGCTATTGTTGACTAAATCAAAATCAGAGGAAAACTAAAATAGAAATGTGAAAAATGGGAAGTTAAGTATGAAACTGAATAATATCGAAGAGAAACATGAGACTGGATAAGGTTTACCTGAAATGGAGGGAGACAAAGGTGGTTTCGTTAAGCCATCAGGAAGTGCGCCATTACTAGAATGTGTTGGAGCAATATCTACCAAGCCTGCTCCAGGAGACTGGACATTAGAAGGTTTGGAGAAACCAGAGCTCGTAGGGGGTGAACAGAGGCAACCAATCGACTATAACGGGGAGGATGCTGAGGTGCTTCTGGTTGTTGCGGTGCCAAATGCTTTCTATGAAACGGCGGACATCTGGTGAAGTTGAAGGTGACAAAGTTGGTCTTCATGTAGAGCATTTGCTAACTGAAAATTGAAGAGAGAAACCACACAGTATACAGAAACCAACGCTCTCAACACTAAAGGTAATCCATGTAATTTAAAACCGAGACTTACTGATCAACATAAAATTACCCAGTAAGTTAAGGTATTGATTCAGACCGACCCGAACATGTATTTCCGGATCAATCCGGTTACGGATATTTATGTCCGGGGAAAATGCACTACCAATCTTCATGGTCTTTTTTCCTTCATTTTCAGGCGGTTCCTTTGTATTTATCCGATACTCAACAGCTTAAGCCTTGGGGATGGAGACTCCAAACAGTTTGGTCAAAACTAAAAACGTAGACTCCGAGCTTCAAGACATGGTAGATGCAAGCGAGCTTGCAAACTCCATCAAACACCCCTTCAGGAACATTCGACAGAAACAGCATAGGCCTCAGCTACTTATGGCTATCAGATCCTTACAGAGATAAACTCAATCCTCTTCTATGCACCTGTTCTGTTTCAGACAATGGGGTTAGGAGGAAACGCTTCTCGTATACTAATCAGCTCTAACAAGAGCTGTTCTTATCCTTTCAACGTTGATATCCATAGCATTAGTTGACAGAATTGGACGTCGATCTCTTCTCATCAGCGGAGGGGTGCAGATGATAATATGTCAAGCTATAATGTCAGTGATCTTAGGAGTTAAGTTTGGAGACAACCAAGAGCTGACCAAAGGGTACTCAATAGTAGTAGTCATCTTCATCTGCCTCTTTGTGGTAGCATTTGGATGGTCGTGGGGACCTCTCGTATGGACCATACCGAGCGAGATCTTTCCATTGAAGACTCGTTCAGCTGGTCAGAGTATAACGGTTGCTGTGAATCTTCTCTTCACTTTCATTATAGCTCAAGCTTTCCTCTCTGTGCTCTGTGCATTAAAGTTGGGAATCTTTCTCTTCTTTGCTGGATGGGTCTCAGTGATGACAATCGTTGTTTACTTCTTGTTGCCTGAAACCAAAGGAGTGCCTATTGAAGAGATGACTCTGTTATGGAAGAAACATTGGTTCTGGAAAAAAGTATTACCTGCAACAAATCATGAAGTGGAGAGTAACAACAACAGTTCTATATAAACTGATTTTGTAAGGTCATTAGTCTTTTTGATTTTATCAAGAAGAATCAAGAATTTTTTTTGTTTAAGATTTTATTGCGTATGTAATTGCGTATGTAATAACAAGATGTGATCATCATGTGACAAGTAAAAAACACAACACAACAACACAAGAGCCATAGAAAGAGTCACACAGTAGTGGCTGACTTGTTGTACAAGAAACTCCATTACAGAGTTGGAGTGTTGAGCAAGAAAATGTTGGTTGTTAATTCGCGTTGAAGATCACCTTCTCAAGCTTCTAAGATTTTTTTCTTGTCAAGCAACTTTTTAGGGTTTCCTGAATCTTGCTAAGCAAGTAACATATTCTCCAATAAACATGGAATAGGAAGAGAGCTTGGAGGAAGAGAAACTGAGTTACAAGCACCGGCTTAACGTCCGGAGACGATCTCTCGGATCTGCTGCTTCTGCAAAGTCTCTGGCTCAGGTCCAATCTTATTAGTCGAAGCTACAACAAGATCAACACTGTTACGGAACGCGCTCAGTGTCTCGCCATGTTTGAGGATCTTGACTTGTCCCATAACAAGATTGGTTTTCACGGCCGGGGATACAACCATCTTCCTAGACTGATACGACGTCGTGGGGCTTCACTTGAGTCGGCGAGGAGCCGTCCTAGAAGCGCATGAGTGACGGCGAAGGCGAGAATGATTACGGTGGATAAGGGTTTCGTGATCGAATCTATGGTTTAAAGAGCTTTCAGAAGAGAGAATAACAGTGGCCACCGCTTTAGCTATTTTTGATTAGAATGTTAAAATTATTTCACGGGAAACCTGTTTATATAGAATCCGCAAGACTTTATCCACCAACTTCAAATTTCTATTTTACTTTTTTTTTTTGGGAAAAAAAAATAATTTAGAGAAATACCCTAAAATAGCCTTTAAAATATTTTTGTCACAAAAAAACACTTAAGGAAGAAAAATGATCAAAATATTTTATTAAAAAAGTAAATATGCACTTATATTCTTAGGGTTAACTATTACTAGGTGTTTGCCCGCGATTTCGCGGATGATAAAATATTATAAGAAAAAGAAATATTATGTTATAATGTTATAATTATTGAATAATAATTAGAAATATTATAACTTTAGAATTTAATAGTTTGATAATCAAAAATTTCAGTATTTATTTTCAAAAAAGCTGTGAAATTTTGAGATAGTTTAATAAATATAAGTCATTAAACCATTTTTCTTAAATGCAAGTATTATTACAATTGGTTCAAGTAATTGGTTGTAAATTGCCTTTTAATTTATTTTAACATGTGAAAAAACAAAAACACTTTAGCCATACAAAATGTATTTTGTGTAGTTCCAAGAAGATGGTTAGAGACTTCTATAGCTCTGACATCTTCGTTGTTGATTAGTTTTATTTATGTTTCTTTTATTTGTTTGATTGTTTTCAATTTATTTTACATTTAACAAAAAATAATTATTTTATGTATTTCTTTAAAAGGTTTGGCAAAACAAAAGTTTCAGATATGAGTAAAAATTCAATTTTATTTATATATATGAGTTAGGTATTAAAAAATATGTAATTCAAAAGTTCGCAAATAAATTGATTGTAAAACTAATTTCTATATTAGTACTGAAAATAAATAAAAATCTAAAATCTAAAATATTGAAATTGTAAGATTTCACCTCTGAACGTATATGTAACAAAAGAATCATTTAAATAATCTATATTTTAATAAATAAATAGTATATTATAATTTTATATGATTTAAATGACTTATTTTTAAGCATGATAACCATAAGTCACTTAAATTACTTCTATTTTAATAGATAAGATAATAAGTCTAAAATAATTCTATATGATTTATAAATTATTATAATATATATTTATATAATTATAATTAGATCTCGAATCATTTAACATTTTGCATCTAAACAGATGTGCTCAAAATTTATATATATACATTTGATAAAAGTCTCATAAATTATTTAGAAACTCTAATAAAATGATCTTGTGTGGGTTTTAAAAAACATAAAATTTCTAATAATGCCTTATATACAAATCTATTTTTTAATCTAAGAATATGCAACATTATATTTATCTCTATAAAAATATATTAAAATCTTATAAATAAATAATTTACAAAAATAAAAAAATTGATGAAACATTATATATTCTTTCTATAATTAAGCAGTTAGTTACCATAAATTGTTATTTGTAATATTGCCTTGTGTTTTTTGGTAACTTGTATTAATTGGTTCTAGAGTTTCTTTTTATTTTTAGATTTGATTAAAAGAAATATTTAATAAAAGTCATCAATCAATCAAATTATAACAATTTCTTGAAACTTTACCTATGAGCGACACGTCAGCAGTAGTCACTAAAGTGACTTCTCATTTAATATATAGGAGGATAAACTTAGGATTTAGAGTTAAGGAGTGGAGTTTTGGGGTTAAGGTTTCAACTTTTAAAAAATAAAAATAAAATATTAAATTTTCAAAATAAAAAGAGGATATTTTGGTTATTTTTTTTACGTCTATTTTTGTGATAAAAACTTAAAATAGTGTTATTTAAAAGAATTGCCCAATAATTTATACTTGTGAATTATATATGTACTATTATTGTGAAGTATCTTTTGGCCTTGTTTTAACGAAATAACAATATATATATATATACTATGTGATCATAAATAACAAATATAAGGGAAATATTATACGAGAGAGAGGTCTATGTCAAGGAGTTTCTTTGTCTCCTTTGCATTTTTATTATATGCACGGAAGCGCTCGTTAACCTTTTAATCAAGCAGAGAATCAAGAAAAAATAATAGAGATGTGTGTTACACGCACGTTTCCTTCTGTATCTCACCTTCTCTTTGCTGATAATAGCATTTTTTCTGTAAGGCAGAGCCCGTAAATTTGAAGTAGTGATGAAAGTACTCAAAAAATACGGACAAGCATCTGACCAATGTATCAACTTTGAGAAATCCTCTTTACTCTTTGGTAAGAGGGTAGGTGGAGATATTAGACAACAAATTAAAGAAACACTTGGGATTCAGAACGAGGGAAGAAGGGGACATATTTAGGAATTCCAGAAGATATCAGTGGCTCTAAATGCAAGTTATTTGCTTCCGTGAAGGACAAAGTAATGAATAAAGCGAATGGATGGATATGTAGATGGCTATCAAAAGGAGTGAAGGAAGTGTTAATCAAATATATTTTGTTAGCTCTCTCGACTTATGTTATGTCTAGCTTCTTGCTCCCGCTGGAGATATGTGAAAAGCTCGCAAGTGCCATTGCACAATTCTGGTAGAGCTCAAACTCACCAAAGAGGGGAATTCACTGGGCAAAATGGAAAAAAAAATTATTTACCAATAGAAAAGGGCATGATTGGTTTTGTATGATCCATGAGTTCAATTTGGTTTTATTAGCAAAAACAACTGTGGCGATTTGTCAAGTACCCTGATTCATTGGTGGCTTGAGTTTTGAGAGAAAATACTACATAATGAGTTCGTCTTTGCAAATAAGCTTTGTAAACAACCTCCTTTGTGTGGACCATCATTTCGGCGGCTCGGAAATTATTGTTACTGGGAATCAGACAAAAAGATAATTCTGGATATGAGGTTAACGTGTGGGAGGACCCTTGGATCCTTACCACATTGGCTAGGCCTGCTCGACCTTCTACCCCTGTGTTACATCCAAAAATGTGTCTTAGTGATTTTATTGATGGAGATTCGAATGAATGGGATGTTGGATTACTTGAGAACTATGCTGCCTCTAATGACATACCTCTTATTTGGAGTTTAGCCCTAAGCTCATCTCATCGTCGAGGTACATTCTGCTGGACCTACACAAAGAACAACCAATACGGTTAAGTCTGGTTACTTGGTAGCTTGAAATTTACTAAGAATTGAGGAAGAGGCAGAGAATGTGGAACCCATTACAACTAAGCTCCAAATTTTTGTTTGGAAGATTAAAACACCTCAAAAGATATGTCATCTCATATGGTAGCTAATAACATGAAATGTGAGAGTAACGAGAAATTTGATGCGCCAAAATATGAGATACGATAATTATTGTCCCACATGTGGTGAACTAGAATAAACTGTTACTCATTCCATTTTTAAATGTACTCCAGCTCTGCATGATTGGTCCCTATCAATAACACCATCTATCCCTAACATTTTCTGCTACCAAGTATTTATGCCAACATGTACTACCTTTTCTGGAGAAAGAATAGCATCGTCGAACCAGAATTAGACATGAACCCTTATCTCTGGATAATTTGGTATATTTGGAAGGCCCAAAATGATAAACTCTTTCGAGGGATTGACAAGGATCCATTGGATCTAGTACAATATGCGGAAAGTGAATGTCAAGCTTGGTTCAATGCAAATGAAATGGTAACCACCATTTCGCAAGAGTAGACTACTGAGAAATCCTAATTCATAAGCTTGGATAATATATGTATGGTGGATGGTTCATGAACTTCCACATCACAATTCAGTGGTTGTGGTCAGGTTTGGATGGATAGCTTGGGAAAGATTCAGCTTATAGAGACATAGAACTTAAGACGGCGAGAGACTGTATTACATTCGGAAGTGAAAACATTGCAATGGAAAATGGAGAGTATGCTCTAACACTTGTCATGTCAGAGCTTCAGGACGGATTACAAGGACCTGATCGCGATGATAAAGGAACCTCACGCTTGGCCAAGTTTCATAATAGAATTGGAGGTGATACAAACGCTGAAGATATGTTTTTCGGACTTCAAGATATCCCATATCTCGAGAGCGCAAAATGTAATCTTTGATTCTTCAGCTAAGACTGGAAGATCATTTTTATCGTGAGTTGTATTTCATTGGTTGTTATACTCCGGTCTGGTTACCCACACCCCTTCAAATTTGAGTAATAGAATAGCCATTTGTTGTCAAAAATAAAACAAATATATATGTATTATGTGATCATAAATAACAAATATAACAAAATCAGTGAAAGAAATAGTTCCATGAGGGGTTAAAACCTTCATTAACTGTATCTATGGTTTCAAAAATTAATTGTACGAGAGAAACAAATATGCACCTTATCTTACCAAGATTTTTCTTCTTTTTTTTCTTACCAAGATTTGGTTGTGACAAAACTGAGTGGGATGCCCATCTTTAGGGCGTTGCCGGTTGATATAAGATTTTGAAATTTCTCTTGATTCATCAAACGTTTGTTCAGAGTAATATATACACAAATTTGTTATATGATCGTCTCGATCTTCCTATATTACAGGGAGACTATTTCAAGTTAGTATAGAGAACATATCATCTTTAGTATATTCTTTCACCCTTCTGGAGTTGGAGCGTGTGATCTTCAAGCGTTCAAAACTGTCTTGGAAAGAGTTGAATAGCGACGTCGGTAGAGCTTTTGTGAAGATGTCAACTGGTAAGCTGATGGTTATGCTGATGGTACATGAAGAACTTTAATCTCTCTAAGAGACATCTTTTGACGGACATAATGGAAATCTATTCTGATGTGTTTCTATATATATATATATATATATAATTATTTAAATAAATCTTATATAAAAGTTAAAAAAAATTGAAAAAAAATTGAAAAAAAATCTTTGAATTTTTATTTTCAAAAATTTTTAGGTAACAATTTTTCTTTAAAAAGTTTAAGAAAATCTTTATGAATGTGTATTATATCTTAGGGGTATTGTTCAGTGTGTAGTTAAAATTAATGCTATATGTTTTATATTTTAGTATTATTCAATGATTGATTTTAAATTCTTTATTAAAATATAGTGTTATTTGATGTTGTATTTAAAAGATTTTAAAACCTAGTGTTATTGTTTTTATATTTATAATCTTGTCAATAAAAAGATTTATAGTCTCTTATTATTCAATTAAAGATTTGAATATAACATTTAAATCTTGTGTTATTCAAATTTGATAGATTCTTATAACTCATTTGATTTGAAAGATTTAACTGAACTAATAGATAATTTGTCATCACCCATTGCAAATGAAAAAAAAACGTGCATTTGTTATTAATTTTTGTTCATCAAACCCAAATATCTCTTTCATCATCTCTCTCATGTTGGTCATCAATTTTCATTCCATTGAAATCAATGTGTCCTTTTGGTAATCATCAATCTCTCTCTCACGTTAGTCAATCATCAGTCATCTCTCTCACGTTGGCTGATTTGTAAGATTCATCAGATTACTTGCTCTTTTGATTCCATAGTGGCCATAATATGTGACCTAACATCATTTCCTCTATTTTTTTTTCAGTTTGATAATAATTATTTCATTGGTATAATGTTATTTCGTTGTGATCTTATGAAAATATTTCTATTGTAGGTTTATAAAATGGAACAAAACTTTAATGAGGAAAATGATTCAGAAAGAAGCTGTGAAAAAGAAAAATAGCGTTTGGGATGCTATCAAAGAAATTTTGGATTTGGAACCATACATTGCTTATAAAACACTTACAAGTATTTATCATTTGGATATACAAGACGTCTTTGTTAGTATGTATGTAGAAAAAGAATAGGATGGATTCAAGCCGATATGGAATGAATATGAGTTTTAATGTGTTTTTAGTTATTTTTCCTCCTTTTCTCTTTATTAAGTTAGTTAAGTTTTATGTGTTTTTAAGCTTTTATATTTACATCTTTTATTTTTTATTTTTTTATTTTTATCATTTTTTATTTTTTGGAATTAGAACATTTGAAATAAAGTCCAACTCTATTTTAGAATTCAAATTATATCTTCTAGATTTTGATTTTACACTGATATGAATTAAAATATAGTTAGATAAATCTTATATCCTAGATTATCAAATGAATCAAAAATTGAAAATCTGATCATTTTAAAATCTATTAGAATTAACTTCAAGTTATAAAACCAATAACACCCCCTTAGTGAATTTGATTTTAGGAAAAACTTTTTAAATAAGTATAATATTTTCTGAAAATTCTTGATAAATATGTATAATGAAAATGATTGGTTGGATTATAATTATAGAAATTTTCATATAAAATTTAGTCTGTAATATTTTTTTGATGTGGTTGTATCTAAACGAGAAAATAGATAACAAGGAAAGATATTCATACCAAATTTTTTTCTTTTTGGCAAATATGGTTCTTAACTCCATTTTTATTTGCAAAAAAACAACAAAAAAAACTGGAAATTTCCAAACAAATTACAGAGACATGGAAAACGACGGCGTAATAGTTAGACATCGTGGAGAAAGAACCGGTTTGGTTTAAGTGGTGAAGGCAGGACCGTTTTGATTTCAGAATAAATCGACTCTAATTTTAAAGTATAATTAAACCGTTAAAAGAGACCGACCTAAATTTGAAATATAACTGTTATGAATACGCGTAACAATTAATACTTGAAAGAGAAAACATTTTTTCCCAAAAAAAAAAATCGTTGAAGAACACTCAAACCTTCGCTAGTGTTTCGACTCTTTGCAGAAACAGATCCAATTCGTTAGCATAGTAAGTGTTTCGATCTCGCTCTCTCTCTCTCTCTCTCTCTCTCTGCAAATCATGAATTTCCTTTGAGGATTTTCCATCGCATTTTGTTTTTAGGGTTTCGTTCTCTTTAGATTCCGTCCCGATTGGTTTGTGGTTTCTCGCTCTATGTTAGGGTTTTGTGTGAATCTTTCTTGTTCGATTGTTGTCTTGTTCCCTTTATAGTTCGATTGATGTCTTGTTCCTTCATAGTTCGATTGATGTCTTGTTCCTTTATAGTTCGATCTAAATTTGGTTTTAGGGTTTCGTTCTCTTTAGATTCCGTCTCGATTGGTTTGGGTTTCTCGCTCGGTGTTAGGGTTTTGTGTGAATCTTTCTTGTTCGATTGATGTCTTTTTCCTTTATAGTTCGATTGATTGTCTTGTTCCTTTATACAGATTGGATCCGACCTGTTTGGTTTTTGGTACTACTGAACTATGTGAAGAATCAATAGAAAAACTCTGTTTTACTCTTTCATTAGCTTTTCTGTTTTCTCCTAAATGTACGAGTGTTGTTTGTTGAACCTCTCAAATTATTATTATTGTATTATGTCTCACAAGTCCTGTCGTTAGTTTAGTAGTGTCTGAACAATGGTAAAAGTTTATGCTTTATAGTTCCGAATCTGCCTCTTTATTCTTTTGTACTTTTATTTTTAGGGTTCATAATTTGTGGTTATGGTGTATCTTACTACTGTTTCAGTTAGCTTCACACGAGAAGAAACAGTGTGGCGAGAGAAAGAGATGGAAGAGCTAAAAGGGCGAAACAACAACATACATGGGTTTTATAGCATAATGTTTTTGCAGTGACTCCGTGTGAAAAAACCTCTCATTAAGGTAAATAACTCTTTCTATGCTCTACAGATTTCCAATCAGTTTTGAGATTCTTTCTTTACTTTAAGCCACCGATGCCTTGATGTGTTTTTGACATCAACAACAAGAAGATTTCGAAAAGCCTTTTATTTTATGTTTTTTTTCAAACCCCAAAAAAATCTTAGACAGACACTAATCTAATATTGTTCTGTCAGATTCTTATTTTGGGAACATTGTCCCTTTGCTGCCGCTAAATGAAGCTTATTACCCACGGCTTTAAAAAGTCTTTTAAGACAAGAAGAGACTTTACTAACCCATGGTTTGAGAAAGATCTGTTTATGATTATTTGGATGGAATGGAGTATAAACGACCGATGGTTAAGAAAGTCTTTAAGACAAAAGAATTATGCAATCAAAAACAGATTCCTATCTTGGGGACACTGTCCCTTTGCTGCCCCGAAAGGAAACTTATTACCCACGGCTTTGAGAAGATCTGTTTTTGATTATTTGGATGGAATGGGAGTATAACGACCGATGGTTAAGAAAGTCTTTAAGACAAAAGACTAAAATAAAAAACAGATCTTATTTTACTTACCCACGGCTTAGAGAAAATCTGTCTGGATGGAATGGGAGTATAAAGATCAAGGGTTTAAGAAATTCTTTAAGACAAAAGACTTGAGAAATCAAAAACAGATCCTTATTTTACTACCCACAGCTTACATAGCCAAAGACATGCCAGTTAAAAGACCCACAGCTCCATATAAGACATGTCATGTTAAAAAAAAAAACTCGGCTTAAAAGTCTTTTCAACCCATGGCTTACATACAAGTCTTTAGACAGACATGTCAGTTAAAAGACTCATAACTTACAAGTCGTTAGACAAAGACATATTCATGTTAAAAGACCCACGGCTTAAAAGTCTTTACTACACCCATGTCTTACATATAAGTCTATAGACAAAGACTACATATCAAAAACAGATCCTTATTTCACTGCCCACGGCTTACATATAAGTCTTTAGACAAAGACGTACAAGGCATGTTAGTTAAAAGACCCACGGCTTACAACTCTTAAACAAAGATGTAAAAGGCATGTCAGTTAAGAAGACACACGACTTACAAGTCTTTAGACAAAGACATAAGACATGTCAGTTTACTACCCACGAGTATAACAAACCCATGGTTTAAGAAAGTCTCAAGTCAAAGACTACACATGGGTTACAAAGACTTGTAGAATGGAAAAAACTACCCATGGGTTGATAAAAGAATGTGGCTTAGACAAAGACTATGTGAACCGAGAACCATTTGGATGGGAATAACGACCCAATGGTTACAAAGTCTTTAAATATCCAGTCATCGCTTAGAGTAGTCTTAAGACAAGAGACTTTACTTACCCACGGCTTGAGATCTTTTTGATTATTTGGATGGAATGGAGTATAACGACCAAGGAGGGTTTAAGAAAGTCTTTAAGACAAAAGACTAAAATCAAAAACAGAACCTTATTTTACTTACCCACAGCTTGAGAAGATCCTGTTTTTGATTCTTTGAATGGAATGGATTATAACGACCAACTAGATTTTAACCCGCACATCCGTGCGGATATTTTTCTATTTTATAAATATATTTGATATTATTACAAATATAAAAATATATAATTTTATTTTAGTGTTATATATTGTGTAACTTTATAATATTATTGTTTATATTTCTTTTTCAGCATTATTAATATATAATGATTTGGTTAAACAATTTTACTTTGTTATTAATTTTTATTTACTAATATTTTGTTCAACTTATATACAATAAAAGTATAATATGAAATAATCAAATAGAGAACCTCTATCAAAATATGTTTTTTCTTTTAATTTATATACTTTGCATATAATATATTTTTAATTTTTGTAAATTTATATTATAGCAAAGAAATATGTTTAAGATAATTTATAGTTATATTTTGTATTTAAGAAAATAGGCTTTAACATATATAATTTTAGTATTTTACAGGATTTATAAGTAAAAATATTATTTTGTTTAAATAATATAGCCCTATTGTTTTAGTAAATTTTACACATAGCAATATATAACATATTATTTTATTAAATTTTATTGATATAAGATATTTTTTGGATGTTAAGGTATTAAGTTTTATGTGTGTTTTTTTTAAAAATTAAGACTTCAAAATATTAGATTGCTTTAATTTTTACAACATATATAGTTAGTTTTTTCGTAGTGCATTTCAGAAAGTTATTCTTTATTATCTATGATTTTATCTTTTGTAAAATTTGAGATATTATCATTTTGAGTTTAAATATTTATTTTCAAAATTTTATATTTTGTCAAGAAAACTTTGGAAAATTATCCAATTATTTTTGAGTTTGGAACAGTACATGAATTTTGATTTGTTTTTGTTACTACATTAATATATTATTTTATAAAAAATATTTTTTTATTTTTGGTAATATTTTTTTAAAGAATCAACAGTTTTTTATAATTAAAATAAAATAAATTTATAATTAAAATTTGATTGGTCATTAATATTTTAAATGAATTACTAAAATTTCATAATTTACTAATAATATATTTTTTAAATAATACATGAACCAAAGGTTATTATATAGTATTATTTTTGTATATAAACATTTTAAAAAATATATTTCTGAGAGTTTCAAAATAATTAAAAATATAATATATAGTTGTAGATATAAAAGTTTAATATGTGTTAATACAATTATTTTTGTATAAACGTATTATATAGTTTAAGAATTTTAATCCATTATAATGATGAGTGATAATTTATTTAAGTGAAAGAATCAAAATATAAATTTTATTATTACTTATTAAATATATTTTTCATATTTAATTTATATAGCATTGCTGTCTTTATATAATACAAAATATAATTATAGAATTTATAAAAAGTAGTATAGAATTTTTATTTTGTTTTTTATAATAAAATTTTAGTTAACATTTATATATAATAATATTATATAATTAATTACGAAATTTATTAATGTATTATTAAAAAAAATATTTATTTTTAAGTAAGATTTTGTTAGATTCTTTCTCAACAGATTTTATTATAAATTAAAAAACAAAAACAAATTTATAGTTAGTTCATTATTAATATAAATAATCATTAGGTCATATTAAGTAATTAATCAAATGGTCCTACTAAGACTTGTTTATAGTAGATAAAAATAGGACTCTGTTTTAATAGAGTAGATGGTTAAGAAAGTTTTAAGACAAAAGACTAAATAAAAAAAAAGATCCTTATTTTTTTTACTTGTCCACGGCTTAATAAAGATCTGTTTTTGATTATTTGGATGGATTGGATTATAACAACCAATGGTTAAGAAAGTCTTTAAGACAAAAGACTAAAATCAAAAACAGATCCTTAGTTCTTACTTACCCACGGCTTGAGAAAATCTATTTGGATGGAATGGGAATTATAACAATCAAGGGTTTAAGAAAGTCTTTAAGAAAAAAAAATTGAGAAATCAAAAACAGATCCTTATTTTACTCACCCACGGCTTACATACAAGTCTTTAGACAAAAACATCTAAGGCATGTCGGTTAAAAGACCCACGGCTTACATACAAGTCTTTAAGACATGTCATGTTAAGACACCCACGGCTTAAAAGTCTTTACTGCACACAGCTTACAAGTCTTTAGACATAGACTGCATATCAAAAACGGATCCTTATTTCACTGCTTACGGCTTACACACGTACAAGGCATAACAGTTAAAAGACCCCACAGCTTACAAAGTATTTAGAGTTTAGACAGAGACATATAAGACATGTCAATTAATATACCCATAGTATAAAATTCTTTACTACCCACGGCTTAAAAAAATCTGTTTTGATTATTTGGATGTAATGGAGTATAACAACCAACAACAAGTAACAAGTCTTACAAAGACTAATATCAAAAACAGATACTTATTTTACTTACCCACGACTTGAGAAAAACCATTTGGATGGAATGGGGGTATAAAGATCAAGGGTTTAAGAAACTCTTTAAGACAAAAGACTTGAGACATCAAAAACAGATCCTTATTTTACTACCCACGGCTTACATAAATAAAGACATGTCAGTCAAAAGCCCCACATCTTACAAGTCTTTTAGAGAAAGACATATAAGACATGTCATGTTAAAAGACCCACGGCTTAAAAAGTCTACTTACATATGTCTTTAGACAAAGACTGCATATCAAAAACAGATCCTTATTTCACTGCCATGCCTTACATATAAGCCTTTACACAAAGACTGTTTAACAAAAACAGATCCTTATTGGCTTACATATAAGTCTTTAGACAAATACATACAAGGCACGTCAGTTAAAAGACCCATGGTTTACAAAGTCTTAGAAAAATATGTATAAGGCATATCAGTTAAAAAGAGCAACAGTTTCAAAGTCTTTACTACCCACGGCTTAAGAAAATCTGTTTTGATTATTTGGATGGAATGGAGTATAACGACCAACACTTACAAGTCTTACAAAGACTAGAAATTAAAAACACAGATTCCTTTTATAAACCCACGGCTTACAATAGTCTTAAGACACAGACTTACAAAAGTAAAAGTATTAAGACAAAGACATACGACATGTCAGTTAAAAGTCCTACGGCTTAATAATAGTCTTTACTACCCACGGCTTGAGAAATTCTGTTTTTGATTAGTTGGATAAACTGGAGTTAAACGATCAAGGGTTAAGAAAAGTCTTAAGACAAAAGGACATACAAATTAAAAACAGATTCACTAGTTCACTACCCACGGCTTACAAAAGTCTCAAAACAGAGACTTACAAAAGTCTTTAAAGTCTTTGGACAAAGACATATACTTCACTAGTTCACACAACCCACGGCTTTAAAAAGTTTACTTAGACCTCTTGCTTTGCAGAGGTGAGATGGAAATTGTACTTGGACATCTTGCTTTGCTACACAAGGTTTACAAAACTCTTAAGACAAAAAGACTACAAATTGAAATCAGACCTCTTACTTTTGCTACACGGTTAGTCTTTTAGACAAAAGAGGGGTCAAAAGTCTTGGTGGATGGTAAAACCAAAAAACCACAGCTTACAAAAGTCTTCAAAACAAAACACAATGAGTCGTTTATAGATTTGCTATGGAATAAAACGACCAGCGAATACTATACTAATCGATAACCTCATCAAGGCTTTAAAATTGAAAACTATGGATTGACTTCCATTATGTTGGATAAATATACTGACCAACAACTTAGAGAAGAAACTGTTCAAATTTGATAACCTGATCCAAGATCTAGGCACTAGAAGGAACATGGTAAGCATGAGGCATAAGATTACATGTAAGTAAAAACTAATTAATGTGATTTTTTCTTTCAGGTTTGTTCTTTAGGAGGTCAGAGGAGATTGAAAGTGTAGCAGACTTCTGTGAAAGGTACATCTTTTTGAATTAGTTGAGTCTCACATAGATATATATTTTTGAAGGTATGTGAGACTTTTGTAGTTTATGGTTGTAGTTTATATGTCTGAGAAACTTTTTATTTGTGTTATCCACTAACCCTTCGTGATCTCATATGATCACGTTTCTGTAATTTTATAATTTAATTTTGGTGGTTGTATGAGTGTCCTACATTTTGTATTATGCATCATGTCTTTACTATTCTAGATTATGCACTATGTACTCTTCATTCTGATGTTTGCATTCTGCATCATGACTTTACAATCTGCATTCTGCATATATGTCTCCAAATTTCTGCATCATGTATCATGTCTTGGCAATCTATAGTTAAATTTGCATGTCTGAGAAATTTTGTCATTCTGCATCATAGTTTTTATATACTTATGATTATTGTATTATATTATCTAAGTGCTATTTACATGAATTTTTAATGTACACTGGTCAAAAAATAGATTTGCTTGTTGTACTAGTGTTTATCCTTAGTCGTACAGAGTTGATGGTTTTAGAAATCTATTGAACAATTGGTGTATTTATTTAGCATGTGCAACATATCTTTCTTGATTTCTCTATTATGTTTTTAATACTATATCTATGATTAATGTAAAAAAACAAGAATTAGCAGCTGAACTCCAATGTTGCCATCTCTTTTTTAGGTATGCATCATATGTGATCTAATCTTCTAGTTTTTAGCTAGGCTATATTCTATTATGTATCTTTGCTATAATAGTGGTTAAATTTAGAAGTTCTTGACTCTCTAGCATAGATAGTTATGTAAAAAAAATCCAGCTTCGTTTACTGTGAAAGCAATGTTTCAAAAAACTGTATATATGATTGTTAAATTAAGGGTTACATATTATGCATTGTATCTTGAGGTAATTTCAGTTGTAATCTCTTAATTTCTCTCGCACCCGATCTTGTCTATTATCTACTGTAACCTTTCAAGAAGATATTGTTTATTACTGCTTTTTCTGTTTAATATGGAAAATCTGAATTAGGTGTTAGTTTTGTTGATTTAAAATGCTTTCTATATATTGTAAAAACGTAAGATGATAGAATTAGATTTGGCATGTTCTCATTAAACATATATAGTTCTTGTAATTGGTTTGTTGCCTAAACCATTATTGGCCCTTTTTTTTGTTATGTCTGAATGTGATCTTGATTTTTTTGGTATGGTCGCGGATAATACCATCTCTAGCTTTGATTTTAAAACTTTTTTTAATAATTAGTGTGGTAAATTAATTATTCTGAAAAATATATGTCTATCTTGAACTATACCCAATAAAAAATTTATTGATGTCATATCTATAGCTGGTATGCGTGTGGATAATACCTTTTCTAAAGTTACTTTGTAACCTTTTCTAAAGTTACTTTGTAAATATTTGGATTATCTGTAGTTTGATAAAGCATTTAGTGTTTGTTTTAACCAACCTAAACAATGAATAATTTTAAAGTGAATTTTGTTCTATGCTACGTACTGATTTGATTTTACTGGACAAAGGATGTTTTACGTTATCTTTGCTTTGAACCCGTGGATTTTACTATTGTTAGAGCATGGTTTATTATTCTTTCAAACTAGTATATAAATTTGTTTGATTCAAATTGACTCTCCAAATAATCTATTATCTGAATTTCATAATTTGACTTTAGTGGTTGCATCATAAGACTGTTTTTAATTCACGATTTGATTAGTGGATATGTTCTATGTTTAAACTTGCATGCTTGATTTTATTTAATTTGGCATCATTGTGTTTTATTAAATCAAACACTTGACTCTATATTATTCTTGAATGGAACCAACCTGACTTACTTTTGTTTATATTTACTACAGAGTAAAGTGAATCAGGACGGTGATGGATTTTTTTTTTTTAATGTCAAGACAGTTATAGTTTTAATTGTTTATCTTCAATCATGCAACGTTAGATTACAAACCTTAAAAGTTATAAACTCAAAGACTAAACATTTTACATGAGAGAGAACCCAGCCGACGACCTTAGCACCAGAGATCCAGAACTTCCAAGCTACTATGCTTTAGCCCACCTGTGAGTATTTAAGTTGCAGTTTATGGTTTTAAATGTATTATACCCTTTGGTCTTAACTTTCTCTTTGTGAATTAAGCAGAAAATCTTTGCTTGATTCATGGCCAACAAGTAGTTTTATTAAATGTTCAGTGTAGTAAATAAAATGGACATGTACATGAATGTGCATTCAGCTAAATTAAATGTCTAAAAGAATGTAGATTTCTTTGTTGCAAAAGAAGGTAAATTTTTCCAACTATAAAGAGAAAAACTAATTATAATAGATTACTTGCAGACAAAAGATCTAGTAGTGGTTAAGAGATTAGTATAAGGAATCGTGACGGCTGTAAATATATTTTTTTGTAGTTTTATTTTCTTTTAAAAAGAAAACTAATTACTCGCAGACAAAAGATCTACTCAGAGTGATTTTTCTGTTTTAACCTTTTTACATTAAATTTTCTATTTTAATTTTATTGGTTTGAAAAAAACATAAATATATTGTTTGTAGTTTTATTTTTTTTAATTTGGTTAACAATTTCACTTAGATTTTATTTAAATTTCAGTAGAGTTAAAGATTACATTTATGAAAATAAAAATTTATATTATATTATATTTAATGAGTATATTTTAAATATTTCTTATCACTTAGCTTTAAATATGACTATATTTAGATATACAAATTCTAATAATATTGTATTCACACACCATGCACATAAACAATAATTTTTAATTAAAATATTTTAAATTTAGAAATTCTTATTTTTAATTTTAACTTTACAGTTTTGAAAATATAAAACCACAAATGTATTCTTTTGTAGTCTTTTTTTTCGATTTGGTTTAAGAATTGTACTTTTATTTTATTCAAATTTCAATAGATTTAAGATTACATTTTGTAAAAACAAAATTTTAATTTATGTTATATTATATTATATTTAATGTTTATTTATTTTAAATAGTTATATTTAAAATTAGTGTTTGGTTACCGAGTATTTGGAAGAGGGAAAAAAGGCTTTAGATGAGGATGGAATGGAGATAGAAAGGGAACATAGTATGGTGGAAGGGAAAGATGATCAGGTGGGTCTTGGTGATGATTTTCAAAGCCTCACGGATGCGGAGGAAAAGGAGCCGGAACAGGAGGTTACTAGTGATATTGGAGAGGAGAACATTTTTCTACCGACAATGCAGAAGCGATGAAGATTAGCGTTGATGATGAAGAGAAGAAGGCTGGTGCTCACAAGCAATTGTTATTGGCAAATGTAGGAGGAGCCGCCCAGAATAAGTTTCTTCAAGTGCTACTGTCACCTCACAAGCGTATGGCTATCAAGCAGAGTGTTCGTAAAGGGGAAGGTTCTAAAAAGGTGGAGGAAAAGGGTCCCTCAAACCCCAAGCCAATCTCAAAACTTAAGTAATTTTTATGCTGCGGGAATGTTTGGTGATTTTAGCTTTTAATTTTGTTATGGTTTCAATAAGCTCTATGAACATTATAGGTGTTTTCTATTTGGTTTCTTTTGAATTGGGTTGTGAGCCAAATGTGTTTTGTGTCTTTGATTAGTTTCGACCTATGGAATAAAACTGGTCCTTTCGGTTATCTGCCCAGGATTATCCTACTGATGACATGTTTTATTGAGCTTTTAATCTTCACTGATGCAGTTTCAGTTGGAGCCTTTGGTTGGATCTGGTGTCATAAGGAAAAGTTTGGTGGCATGTGGATCCTTGGTAATGGGATGGTGCTTAGGATTGACTTGTATGGTCGTCGTACAGATAAACAATCTCTCCGACTGGTCTCTTTATACCAGTTACAGAGAGCAGGATTGGAGTTGAAAAGGATTTTAAGCTCACCCTTTAAGGTGAACAATTTAGATGGCACAGCTCGAGGTAGTACTTACCAAGGCAAGCAAATCAAGAGTTGAGGAAACACAGGCTTTTGTTCTTCTTTTTCTAATTGGGATAGAGAAAGTCTATGTTTGGAAGAAGGCCGATTATGATTTTCTCGGAAACTAACTATAGGTGTAATGACTTAGAGGTGGAGTCAGGAGTTGTATTATGCTTGCAATCTATCAAGCAGATTTTACCTTAAGCTGCGGGTTTTAAGGTGGTTTTATTTATCAATTCGGTCATGGACGTTTGTGAGGATTAAAGTTTTGGAAATAAAGGTTTGTTTTACAAATAGGGATGGCATTACTGTACATAATGATTTATAATAACGAGAATTTATAGCAGGAGTTATTAGTACTGGTTTTTCTGATTAATTTTACGTCTAATGACTATTATGAGCTTCCAAAGGTTGGGGTTAACCATAATTTTTTTCTGGCTTCGTTCAATGTGTAGGAGAAATGAAGCTTGACTATCACCATCAACATGTAAGTGTGACCGATCACAAAATTTTGCTATATACAATCTTGACTTGATTGTGTATTTTGATTTTATCCTTCACATTTATAAGAGTATTCATGATGTTATCAAAAACTTTCTTCTCTATATACATCACATCAAGATTATGTCCAAGAATTAGATATCTCCAGTATGGCAACTTTCAAAATATGATTTTCTTGTGCTAATTATGGTACTTTACATATCCAGACTTTTTTTTTCATGACCGTTTCCACCGCAAATAGACGTTTTGGTGGATTAACACCGTTTAACCACTCAGAATAAACTTGCTCACCAGTCAAAGAATCATGTGGAAAATCCTTTAAAGTGTGTTTTCCTTTCAAGAAATCATTTTAGAGGATAATCATAAGGAAGAAATCTTCGGTGACAATCAAACCAACACATATTCCTTCCATTAGGCAAATAAAAAGCCTTTCTATCCACCAAAGAAGCTTCTTTTCCTTTTCTTTTTCTGCAGTACCTCAACGTGATATGAGCGTGAAAGAAGCCTTCTCATGGATTTTTCCTTTTTTGGTGGTACTTTGGTCATACGTTGTTTGTCCCTAGGCTTCCATCTATCTATACCACAAAATTGACACTTTTCCCACCTTTCATTTTCTTTTCAAAATATTATACAATTATTGATACAAACATCAATTGTATAATATGGGAACCCTAAATTGCGCATCAACTTTTATATCTCGTTGTATGAGTCGGTTGCCATGTTTCCATCTGGTAAATAGTTATTCAACATCTGGCACACCGAATCCACATACTTTTCACTTGTATTATAATCTGCTTTAGTTTGCAAACTCGAGCAACTAAGGATAAATGTGAGTGATCTTCACGACAACCATCATACAAGGGATTCTTTGCTCCTTCTAATAAGTCGTAAAACTTCTTTGAATTGTTGCATATCTGTCTACTACATTCTGGTAACTACCATCCTAATGATAATTATCAGATCTCACATTATAATGAAACGCATCATTTACCATATCCACATATATATCTTCATTAATAACATATTTCCTACCATTTAAACGTGTTGGGTCAACATGACTCGTTCCTAATACCATATCAATTTTTTTTCATGCTTATACCAAACATAATAGTCTGGCATAAATCTTCTACTATGTATATGTTTCCAAATTTTTGGACACAGGAGAAATTTATCGCTTTCGCAAACACTACATGGAAAGAAAAATTAACCCTCATTGCTATGCGCGATAAGCTGACTATTTACAAATGTCATGAATTGATCTACCCCTGCTATGAACTATTCCGAGATTTTTTTTGTCTCTGCATTGATCCTTTTGTACATCCACTCATGAAAAATAGAAAAGTTGTAATTTCCCGATATTTTTAACTTCAAACGATTTTTCTGTGTTCATATGATTGATGAGTAGAAATGGATGGACAAAATCCTTTTGTTTATATAAAAAATTTCAAACTCATTTACGACCAATTACCGATTGCGTGTGAAAAAGTGGGTACAACAACTAAAAACGTTGACCACGTGTTTTATAACGGTTTTTAGTGACTAATTTGCGACCGCCGTATAATAAAAACTTTGTTCAGTTGCCAAATAGTCGATATATTACCGACCTAATTGCCATTGGCATTCTCCTAGAACATGCTCATCGCAAATCAATCGTAATTTAATGACGGATGCCTTCGGTCGCTAAATTACAACTGATTTTTGACTAAACCGTTGTCGGGGAACATCAGTCGCAATTCAGTCGCCATATGTAACGACTATTTAGTGACTGATGTCTCCGACAACGGTTTAGTCACAAATCGGTTATAATTTAGCGATTAAACTATGATCTATTTATGTTGTCTCTATTTGGCTATTGATTTGTGACTGTTTTCAGGGGTCTGAATTTAGTGACAAAACAACTGCTAATTGGTCTTTAAATTTAGAGACTGTACATTCATTCACAACTCACAGTCTTGAAATCACATGTTTTCGTGTAGTGCATGGATAACGTGGATCTTCAAGTACCAACCCTCCTAAAAAGAAAAACTATGTCGATTGATGATCTTGTGTCTAAGAAGGAAGAGAAAGAAGATGATATATATCAAGAAATTTGTGATCACTTTTTCAAGTTGAGTTATGAAAATATTAGACTACTGAAGAAAAAAACAATGCTGAAATCACATATTAATATTCTTGAAATTAAACGACTTCCTTCCACAGATACGGTCAGATCAAATAAAGGAGTTTTGGAGAAAACTGAAGATCGTCTCTCACATAAACTAACTGAAGCAAAACATCAAAATCAAGTTATGGATAATCAAGTCACAGAAATGAAGAATGTTTACTTGAAGGAAAAAGTTAAGATAAAGAAACTCGAGCAGGGTCTTAAGGAGAATCATCAAAAAGTTCATTTGTTGAGTTGTTGAACAAAGGATCTAGACAAGTTATTATCAGTAAGACAATCTCCAAAGATCAACTGGTGATTGGGATACAATAGTGGTGAAGCATCTACCAATGTGGTTGTCTCAGGAAAGAAGTGTGACATGATCCAAGAAATAACAGAAGCCATAGACCCATCAAAGATCACATCATAACATAAACATCTGAAAGGCAAGTCTATACAAAAGGCCAAGATTTCCTTTGTGTGTGGAAAACTAGGTCACATAAAAAGCAACATGTTTACTTTGGATCAGAAAGATCTGTCGAGCTTGGAGATCTGAAAAGTGCTTCATTGAAAAACATAAGTTTTAAAAAGCTTGGATAGCTAAAAATTATATATATTTCTGGTACAAGCAACTAATAGTCACTGAAGAGATATTGAGGAAAGAAGAGCGTGCTAATGTTACATTTACATTAGATGAAGGAGGCATATATGATTTGTACTTTGATAGTGTGTGTTCGCGTCACATGACCGAGAACCGAGATATCTTGGTTGAGATCGCCCCTATGAAATGAGGCAAGGTAACATTTGATGATGAGAAGCAAGGCAGAATACATGGAGTTGGAAACACTGAGAACTCAGAACAACCATGCTTGATCAATATGTATCTGATAGAAGGTCTGAAGGCTAATCAGATTAGCATAATTCAATTGTGTGATGAAGGATTAATGGTTATTTTCACTAAAATTGACAGCAAGGCTGTGGATGAACAAGGAAACATACAACTTTATTGAATCAAACCAGGCAACAACTGGATATTTAGCACATAAAACTCGGGCACATGAGCACTCATGGGCACATGAACACTCATGGGCTCAGTCGGCTGGTTAACAATAGTGTCGTTAGGAGAGTACCAAAACTTGAAACATCCACCAAGGTCATTTGTGACGTGTGTTGCAAAGAAAAACAAGTGAAAGTGCAACACAAACAATTTTCTGATATTAGAACTGAAAAAAATCTCGAGTTCGTCTATATCAATCTTATGGGACCAGTTCATACATAAAGCATAACTGGAAGATATATATATTTGTGCTCGTGGATGACTTTTCACGGTATGTTTGGGTTATGTTTCTTAGACAAAATCCTGATGCAATCAAGAGTTTCATAATTATATCCTTGCAATTAAAGTCAGAAAAGGAGGCATTATTCAAATTAGAAGCAATCATGGCAAATACTTTTAAAATGAAACATTTGAAAATTCATGTCAAGAACAAGGAATTAGACACAAATATTCAGCTTCATGGACACCACATCAAAATGGAGTTGTAGAAAGGAAGAATAAGACGTTTCAGGATACGGCGAGAGCTATGTTGCATGGAAATAATGTTTTGGCTCGATTTTGGGCTGAAGTCATCAATTCTGCGTGTTATATCAATAATCGAGTATATGTGAGACCATGATTTAAGATGACTCCATTTGAACTGTGGAAAGGCAAACCACCCAACCTAAGTTACTTTCATGTCTTTGGGTGCATTTATTACACTCTAAATGATAAGGATCAACATGGTAAGTTTGACTCAAGGAGTGATAAAGGAATATTTCTAGGGTATCCACGAGCAGTATAGCTTATCGAGTGTACAACAAACGGACACACTTCTTAGGAGATGCAATTAATGTGGTGTTCGACGATCACCAGAGTCTATTGTTCGAACTAGTCAAATCACATCAAGAGGAAAGAAAGAAAAAAAATGAGGAGACTAACTTTAAACCAGAAAGTGATGATGAAGTATGTGAAAAGGAAGACATAGAGAAGGAAGAATTGGCTCAGACACAAGTTCATCGTAATCATTTAGTAAACAATATTATTGGTGATCTAAATGATGGAAGAAAAACTCGCAACAAGCAAATTGACTTCAATGCCATGGTGAAACTAGCATGTTTTATTTCATTGATAGAGCCAAAGACTATGAGCTAAGCCTTGGATGATGAGTTCTGAACGAATTTGATGCATGAAGAGCTTGAGCAATTTGTTAGATTAGATGTTTGGAACTTGTGTTCAAAACAAGAAGGTGTGAATGTAGTTGGTACAAAGTGGATCTTCAAGAACAAGATATATGAAGAGAGAAATGTTGCTTAAGATTACTCATAGATTTGAAGGAATTAATTTCGATGAAACGTTTGCACCAGTTGCACGCCTAGAGTCAATCATGTTGTTATTTTGAATTATGTGCAAACTGTATAAAATAGATGTCAAAAGTGCTTTTCAAAATGGGGTACTACAAAAAGAAGTATATATGGCTCAACCGAAGAGTTTTGAAGATCCAAAACATCCAAATTATGTCTACAAACTAAAAAAGAGAATTGTACCGACTGAAACAGGGTCCAAAAGATTGGTATGAATGACTGACTCAATTTCTACTCACTGCCGGATTCAAGCGAGGCAGTTTGGACAAAACCATGTTCATCTTGAATCAGGATACCGATCTTTTGATTGTTAAGATTTATGTTGATGACGTAATTTTCGTAGAAACAAAGAAAAACATGATTGACATGTTTGTAAATACAATGCCCAAAAAAAATTGAAATGAGCATGGTTGTTGAACTCAATTACTTTCTTGGGCTACAAGTAAAGCAGACTGAAGGCGGTATCTTTGTATCTCAGAGTATGTATGCTCGTAATCTTGTTAAAAGATTTGACATGGAGACCAGTAAGACTGCCCAAACTCCAATGAGCACTACAAACAAGCTAAGTAAACACGAAGAAGGCATATAAGTGAATGAAAAACTCTATAGAAGAATGATAAGCAGTCTGTTGTATCTTACTGCAAGTCGACATGATCTATTTCTTAGTGTGAGTCTATGTACCCGGTATCAAGCCAATCCTAAAGTATCACATCTCCAGGCAGTAAAACATATTATCAAATATGTGAGAGGTATTGTGAACTATGGTATAAACTATTCGATTGAAACTAACACAAACCTTGCAGGCTTTTGAGATACAGATTGGGCAGGTTGTTTAGATGACTGTAAAAGCACATCAGGGGATGTTTCTTCCTTAAAATAATATAGTTTTATGTCACATCAAGAAACAAAACTGTGTGTCTCTATCCACTGCTGAAGTTGAGTACATTGCACTTGTAAGCTGATATACCCAACTTCTATGGATGCATCATATGCTGAATGATTATGGTATCACTACTGACTCTTTTCTTGTGCAAGGGAAATTTTTATTCCTTAAAATAACATAGTTTTATGTCAGAGCAAGAAACAGAATTGTGTGTCTCTATCAACTTCTGAAGCTGAGTACATCGCACTTGGAAACTGATGTACCCAACTTCTATGGATGTGCCATATGCTGAATGATTATGGTATCACTATTGACTCTTTTCTTGTGCATTGTGACAATAAGAGCATCATTGACATATCAAAAAACCATGTTCATCATTCTAGAACCAAACATATTGATAATAAGTATCATTTTGTTAGGGAACTAGTTGAGGAGAAACTTGCAATCATTAAATATGTACCATCCGAGAAACAACTAGCTGATATATTTACTAAACCTTTAGATCTCAATAGCTTTTTGTACGTGTGAAAAGCATTGGAAATCTGTGAACAATGATGAGTTAATAGCCAAAATGATTACCTCTTGAACAGTAGAAATCACATGGTTAATGATGGTGGCATGTTTCACTTGTGGAAAATGGCAACCTACTACAGTTAATTCGGTCATGTTAGAATCAGTCTCAGTAAGAACACTGATGGATCAGACTGTTACAATAGTTTGAGTTTGATAGTGATCATTGTTTGGATTGAGAACAAGTCAAACTAGTTGGACGTGATTCACTACAAATCGTAATGCTTAATATATGTGATTAGTAATCGTGACGGTAGAGTCAGCGGGTGGTTATGAAGAGGCATGCTGCAGTCCTAAATCATGTTAATCCATGTTGAAGAGAAAACTGACATGTGATCATTATAATTTTTTTTTATTTTTTTTAAATGATGATGAATGAAATGATGATATGAATGCATCTCATCTGAAAAACGAAGTACCGTGTTAAAACTTGTATGTTTAAATATATTGCCAAGGCTCTGGGATAGCAAGATATCTTTCGATGACTAGAATCACTGAGATTAAGTTGCTTGGTGGATCTGAGGTTGAAACAAACTGAAACTGTAGGAAAGAGAAAATACATAAGATTGATACGAATGCATCTCGGCTAAGAAAAGCAGTGTCATGTTGATATATGCCTATTCAATGACACATTGGTGTTAATCTATGGGGAGGCAAAATGATTCACTAGAAGATGTTTGGCTAGTAATGTTCTCATTGTAAGTATAACTCAAGGTATAAAATGGGTTAAAGTATCAATGGATGTTTATGATTGCATTGACTCCCTCATGGTTTATCTTATAACGGTTGTTATTTGGTGAATTCTTTGGTTTTTTGTTGTGGTCATGGACCGTCTCATGTCTTGCATAAGAAATTAAGTTGGGCCAGTCAAGTAAGCTTTGGGCCGACCCTTAAGAGCATAAGAAGCCCAAGTGTCCTGGTCACACCATAAAGGGTATAAATTGATTGACGGGATGTTTGATTATCCATATCACTCTTAATCACTCGAAGCCCAAAGTTTATTTTCCCTCTCTCTGTCTCTGTCTCTGTCTCTCTCTCTCTCTCTCTCTCTCTCTCTCTCTCTCTCTCTCTCTCTCTCTCTCTCTCTCTCTCTCTCTCTCTCTCTCTCTCTCTCTCTCTAAACCGGCGAGTCTCTCGCAATGATTGTGAGTGGGTCTACAACCTCAAGTCTCCCATTCCGTATCTCTCCTTCGAGCAACGCCTTTAAACAAACTGTGTGCTCTTCGCAGGTGGACCAAATCCAATCGGAGCTCCATCGCGGCACCATGAGAATGACGATGATCGTAGTAAGTATCATGAACTGTTATTGCGAGGTTTCATAGTTCAGGGGTCTCTCTGCCCTCATGATTTCGATCTAGCAGAGGTACGTAGGATAATCAATAGCGTAGGTTGGTCGCATATTTTTCTTCATGTGCGTCCTCTGTCCTAGGGTGGTTAGGGAACTGATTTCGAATAAGTATCACTCGGCGGATGGTGTGTTCATAAGGGGAATACACATTGAGTTTGATCCCACATGATCAATTAGTTGTTTCTAACTCTGCCAGTTGATAGATCATTTCACTAGGAAGATGTCGATCTGACTCATGATGGATTAGCTTTTCTCTCAGTTCTCTCCTCTCTCCTTATCAGATCGTGTATCATGTGTGTTAACTAAACTGGCTACCAGGATACAACACATATGCTATGGTTAAGAACCATCTTCGCTTTTTGTATGCCTTCTTCAACCGTAGAGCTATTGATTTCGGCGACCTTTTGTACAATCATGTCACAGCGGTTTCTCTCCAGTATGATCAAGATAAGAAGATAATCTTTCCCAATCTGATCTACCAGGTTCTGACTCTCTAGAAAAAAATTCCAGTGCAGCCTGGAGACGAAACACCCATTGGTGAAGCCATTCATATTTGGGCGATCTCTGCTGACAATCCAGAACTCAACAACATTGAACCTAGAGGTCGCAAGAGAATCGAGTGATGCAATCACTTGATGTTGTTTTTCTCTGATTAGTCACTCACTTAGGGAGAATGATAGTCAGTTGAGCTTCTGTTTATCAGAGAACTTATGTTATTGTTATAACAACTCAGATTTAATTTTTGGTCTGTAATCCCTAAACTGATTATCAAGGCATCTTTTGGGATTGATGGATGTCATTTTGGAGTAACGCTCTTGATTATTAAATTACGCGTATGGTTCGAGCATGTATATTCTTGTTTTGCAGGTTGAGGAGTAAGGTGATATATGCAGACAAAAAGGAGAGACTGTAAGCTCAAAAATATGGAGTTGGCGAGGAGTTTGTTTGGATTCACAAAATAAACTTAAGGACGTGGCTACTACAATTAAGGAAGGTGTATATTCGAGATCAAAAAGATGCTCAAGTATAAAAGACGTGTTAGTGAGACGAGATTAGGTTAGAAAATATAACAGAGAAAAAGGTGAATATCTGACTGCGAGAGATTGGGATACTAGGGTTCTTAAGGAGTTAAGACGTGTGTAACAATGAAGTAAGTTTGTATACTTAAATTTTGGCAAGTTAAGAATTAATAAGTTGTGATACACATGTGTGTAGTCACGTAAACCTGATTGAATAAGATTGTTGAATTTGTTCAAATGATTTTATAATAAATATATTTTTTGAAAGACTGCTTTATGCATTCATGCATATCCATGTTTTAGTTATTTAAGTCTCCTCCCATCTACAATTTTAAACCACTAGAAACGAACCAATTTAAGGCCAGGATTCACTACAAAACTTCTAGGATATTTACAATAATCTTGCACTAGACTAATGAGACAGACTAATCAGTAATCAATGCCAAGACATTATATGCCAAAACAACCCCATTGTTTAACAGTAACATTTCAAAGATATATCCCACTTAAAAGGTGTTGTCGAGAGAATCAGATCTGAACTGCTAGAAGCATTGACAGCAGAATCATTGTAATTTCTCTAATGGGACCGACTAACTTACATATTTCATAAAGATGGAGTTTCATCTTGGCCTTCACTTTTCAGCAGATGACTGTTCAAGAAAGCAACACAATAAACCTAGAGAATTAATAGAAATGACAACCACAAAGACGCACATAAAACAAGGAGAAGAAAAATACAGAATCTAAAATTTATAAACAAAGAAAGAGCCCCGAAAGAATAGTTGTACAAAATTGGAGTTCTTGGGTTTATATTAAAACATATAAGGCATTTCAAATGTCACAATGCCAACCCAATCTTCAGGTTAATGTAAAGCTACTGCTATGTTCTTATTACCCTAAACTCTAAAACATTAAAGATATGACTTTAAGTAACCGAAATTGAATCTGATGAACATAGCAAATAAACAAAAGGACATGTGACACACAAGGCCTGAAGGATGTAATGAGAAAGGCTAATGACGGTATGCCATATAATCATAGCCTTTGATTAACCACGAATAAATAGTTATCATGTTCTAGATAATCGCAATGTAACACGTCGACATTAGACTCATATTGAGTTACTGGAAGAACCACCAAATGCATAATGAACAAATGCACCTTGTGCATATGATATATATCTTGTGATGAAACATATCAAAACCATTACTAAACGAGAAAGTAGTTAAAAATCATTACATTCCTAACTAAACATAAAACATGTGAGTGCCGATGACACATAGTTGAAGAAACTGTTTGGCACTTGATACACGCATAGTTTTACAAAAAAAGGCCGGCACATGAAACTACTTAATACCATAGGTTATTATCTATATTATTAAATTTGAAGTACCTTTTGGTACTGTGTGGAAACATAAATATCAAAATAAATGAGAATTGTTTGGAAACAAGGATAATAGTATCCTTTTAGTATTTTTTATTTATTTACACATTTAACCATTACATTTACAATAAATCAAGTACTTCCTTTTTGTATTTATTTTTATTATAAATTATGTCACTACATTTAAAATCAATTTAAATTAATTAATTATAATTCTAAAGCTGATGGTGTTATTGATAATTTGAAAATATCAATTACAATATAGTATATATTACATATAAAAAATTATATATAGTATTACCTTATTTAGGTTAGTCAAATATAAAAAAGTTGAGAATTCAATTTCAAGAAAACAAAGTATCATAAAATTAATAATAATTCATAGAAAACTAATGCAAAAAAATAAAGTTTTTAGTATGTTGTTTCGTTTTAAAATAAATTAATAAAAAAACATGTTAATATATGAATAATACAATTACATAAAATTTCATTAAGTTACAATTTTTAATATAATATTATTTACAAATAAAAAATTTATTGTCAAACATCTATGGGAAAATTGCCAAAACCAACCTAAAACTTGAATTCAAATGCAAAAGTGTACCCAAACATCAAACAAATGCAAAAATAATCTAAAAGGGTAGTGAGATTACAACAAGCCCCTTATGACAAAAAAAAATGTATGCGTTTTTACCTTCATAGCCTATTTAAGTCTTCTGTGTTTTTTAAGTCTTCTACGATTTTGTAAGTCTTCTGAGAAGACTTACATGTAAGTGTTCTCGTTTAGTAAATCTTAAAAATAATTAATAAATTACATAAAAAATATTTTGATGTGGCAAAAATCTAAATCATGTAATAATAAACATTTGTAAATGATATAAAATAAAATCTAGTAAAATTGGATTATTTTCAACATAGATGGGTGAATGTATCATCTCATGATATTCTTTGGTCTAGGGTTTGAAACATATGTTCTAGTATTGTATGTATCTTTAGGGTTAGATTTTGGAAGCCTAACTATTTTTTTGAAAATTCGTTTTTTACATATATTTGTTTAGTTTTGTGTATATTAAACAGTTTTGGAATTGATTTTAAGTTTAGTGTAGTGTTTACTGATATTTAGTTTGTCTTTTTGTTTGGGGTATTAGAAGACTTAAGTCTCTTAAACATATTACGCTAGAAGACTTAAATGTAAGTCTTCTCGACGTATTAGGGTGTAAGAGACTTCCCGGTAAGTCTTCTCGCTTGTCTTTTGCCAGAAGACTTACCCGTAAGTCTTCTATGCCAAACCGGTTGTGAATTTTACCAATTTACAGTTAACCTAACCGGATGTTTTACCGGATATATAAATACTAATTTTTTACTTTTTTTTTAATTAATTCACTATTTGCTGGTAAACCACGGAACCCTAGCCGTTTCTCTCTAAAGGCGATACCGAAGATGGTTTCCGCCGTTTCTCATTTTCCGTCGTTTTTCACCGTGCTAATCTCTTTCTTTCATCGAATCTCTTTTATCTTTCATGTCGGAATAGTATTTCTGGATATTAAACTAACCCGCTTCTTTTTTTTTAGATCCGAAATCGTTCGTGTTCTGTTATTGTTATCGTTGAGCTCCGCTGCCGGTAAGTTCTTACTCTTTGGTGTCGAGTCCAGGTTTTGACTTAAGGCGAACCTTTACGAAGTTTCGCCGCTGTTAAACCCTAAACGTGATAGTCTGACTTCTTATTTTACTTAGAGTTTTGCAGATCTGTTAACCGCTGCTGTCGTTGTCGACCCTAACTTCACCGCTTTAGCTTCGGACTGTAAGTTCTTCAATATGTTCGTCTAGACTTTGTGGAAGTCTTCGAGGAAGTCTTCGAGTAGGCTTCTCGGAGAAGATTTCTGGAAGACTTCGTAGAAGACTTCCAGTTATTATTATCCGGGAAGCCTAGTGGAAGACTTACTGGAAGACTTACTGGATTGAGATGTTGGTCTGTAAAACAATTAAAAACCAACATCTAAATCAAAAATCAAACACAATTACGAAGCCTTCTAGTAATTGTGTTTGGTTTGTGATTGAGATGTTGGTTTTTAATTGTTTTGCAGACAGAAAAATGGATTCACTAGAACTCCCGAAGAAGATATGTACCTTAGGGGAAGAGCCCTTTCTAATCAAAAGCATAGCATACCATACAGATGACTCTAAGTTGTTTTCTGTTGTAAGGGATGCTCTACATGATGATTAATACGAGGAGCTTAAGGAATCAAGATTGGGAGTCTTCCTAAAGTTCAAGGAGATGGATTTTGGTTGGGCATCAAGGCTGGTTCATTACATGCTCTGTTTCCAGCTCAACATCAAGAAAAAGTATGAGCTTTGGAGTGTGGTTGGTGTAGATCCGGTTAGGTTTCCACTGATAGAGTTTGAACAACTCACTGGTCTCAACTGCGAGTACATCGAGCACCTTGAAAATCCGAGATGTGAGGTTACAAATGAGATGGCCAGTTTCTGGGAGCGGATTGGTGTTTCTGTCGATGCTGGTCCAAGTTCGGAGCAGATAATAAGAGCACTTAAGAGATGCCAAGAGTGGTCTCGGGATGATCGCATGCGGCTGGATACCTAGCTATCTTCTATGGATTCATTGAAGGGAGGAAGTACTCAAGCGCAACACGAGCTACTCTTGCAAGGCTCGTCATGGATTTGGTGAAATTCGAGAATTATCCATGGGGAAGAGTGGCTTTTAAGGTGCTGATGGACTCTTTGAGGGCAAAAGATTTCACGAAGTCGTATATTATCGATGGGTTCATACAAGTTCTCCAGGTGTGGATCTACCATGCTCTGCCCGAATTGGGTGTTAATTATGGAAATCCCTTACCAAACAGACCGTCTCCACCGTTGCTGGTATTCAAGGGTGGCAAAGGACGCAAATGTTTTAAAGACGCTATCAGCAGACAGGTAATTTCCCAAAAAAATACGACTTATATATAAGTCATCTAAAAAAATTTGACCAGAAGACTTAACTAAGTCTTCCCGAAAGTCTTCTAGCCAGAAGACTTACGGGAAGACTTAGTTAAGTCTTCTTGTAAGTCTTCTGGTCAATTTTTTTTATAAATGACTTACATATAAGTCTTCAATTGTTCTAATCCGTCAAATATCTAACATGATATCTTTATATAATGCAGACTCGCGTGATCAACTATGTTGAGAAGAACATCGAAGAAATGTTTCCAAAATGGGATAATGATAGAGAGGATGTGTCTGTCGAGAACATTATTCAAGTCATGTTTAATGTTCCGCCTAATTGGAAGTGGACCATGAATTGCTGGAAAGACGAGGGTATCTACCCGTGAACCAATCCAAAGACGCACGTTGTGTACGTGAACGAAGAGAGTTCTGTGAAGAGTCTTGTTGTGAGAGAATAAGATATTGAGAGACCTTCAAAGAAAGCTCGTATAGAGGCACCTCCAGAGCCTCGTTCGGAGGATATTCCAGATGCTCGTTCGGGGGCTATTCCATATGCTCGTTCAGAGGCTTATATTCCTGTGAGTGAGGTTGACAAAGCATACATTAAAAAATGTTTCAAGGACCTCACAGATGTCATGAGGGATGGGTTTAGGACGTGCCTTAAGGAGATAAAGCTTCTTGGGAATAGGATGGATGTTGTGGAGAAGAAGCTGGGAATCACCGAAAAAGAGAGCTCCTCTGATGATCTTCAACAGACTACCTCAAATCTGCCTAAAAGGAGGCTCGAACACGGGGTTAGTTCCAAAACCATGTTCCCTGTAGGAAAAATAATAGGAAACTTGGCTGAAAACTTCGTTTGCATTGCAAAGTGAAAGTGTGAATGGGGCGAAAGCAAGACAGGATGAAGAACCTAGTTTCTCTAAAGCCCTGAGTGTTGAAGCCAAAGAGAAGGAAGTGAAAGAGGGCAAAGAGAAGGAGTTGAAAGAGGGCAAAGAGAAGGAGTTGAAAGAGAAGGCCAGTAAGGGCTTAGAGAAGGCCTTAGCGAAGGCGAAAGAGGCTAAAGCCAATGAGACTAAAGCCAGAGAGGCTAAAGCCAAGGAAAAGGAGGCCAAGGAAAAGGAGGGAAAGGAGGCCAAGCTGGCCGCAGAGGCCTGTCTCAGAGAGGCCAAACTGGAGGAAGAGGCCAAAGCCAACGAGGCTGCTGATAAAGCCAAAGAACCTGAGGCGAGTGCTAAAGCTAGTGTTGTCTTAATGGACAAAGACGAAGACACTGTATCAGATGTAAAGATTCAGGAGGCTAGGAGGCTTGCAAAGAAGGATTCTGCTTTGGCAGCTATCTGAGGAAGGAGTGAACGAGATAGGAAGCTTGCTCCGTCACAGCAATCTCCTTTTCAGAGGAATAGCACAGCCAAATTGATCATCCCAAACACTAAGGTTGGTCATGGCTATAATCTTTTTGCACTCCGGACAAGCAGTTGACCAAGGCGCTTATGGAACACTTGAAAAAGATCCGTAAGTGATACTTTTGTTGTTTAAGTCTATACAACAAAAGACTTATCTACATTTTGTGTTTGCAGAAATTGGAGAAAATCTTTTGAGCGCAAACCGAAGCGCTGTCTAAGTTATTGGTATCAAGTAATCCAAACCCCCCTAGCATGGCTCCTTGACACGGTAATTCTTCTGGATTAGTCTTCTGGATAAGTCTTCTGCGTAGTCGTCTTAATAGAAGACTTTCCAGAAGACTTACAGGTAAGGCTTTTATTGGGACGACTTCACAGAAGACTATCCAGAAGACTTACCTGTAAGTCTTCTGCGTAGTCGTCTTAATAGAAGACTTAAGACTATTGGGACGACTACGCAGAAGACTTACAGGTAAGTCTTCTGGAAAGTCTTCTGTGAAGTCGTCCCAATAGAAGACTTACATGTAAGTCTTCTGGAAAGTCTTCTAACTTGTTTTGTTTTTTGGTTGCAGCATATGGATGCTTATATCAATGTTCTAAGGCTTTGGCAGCAAAAGAACTCAAATCATTTTAGGAGCGAAAGAATATGCTTCCTAGATCATCTGTTTTCATGGATGTGGAGGGACAAGTACGGGGAATTTAAGAGCTTGTTGCCCAATCACAATGGTTTAGGAAGAAGGCTGTCTGGCGGGTCGTGGGATCTTTATGCAGGCATAGTACCGACATTTTGCGCTACTAATAAGACTTGGGGTGTAGATATTGATGAGATATATGCACCTGTGAACTTCCAAAACGAACATTGGATTGCTATCTGGATATCGATCCCTAAGAGGCACATAGTGTTCTGGGACAGCATTGTGAAACATATATCAAAAGCACAACTGGATGAGATAATGGAGCCTTTTCTTACAATGGTCCCTTATTTACTTGTTGAGTGCGCTTCCACCGACGAAGAGCGTATCAAGTACTCACTAGAGCCATTCACGTATGAGAGACCGACAGTTGGAGTACTACAGTGCATAGCTGATGATTGTGGTGTGTACGCCTTGAAGTACATGGAGTGTCATGCTCTTGGGTACACTTCGTTTCCTGCTGCCTTTTGTGAGAAGAACGTGAAGCATATTCAGGAGAAGATGGCGCATGATATATTTCACGAGACCCCTGGCTTCGAAGGCATCGAAGATAAGACGTCCTATTATAACGACTTGGATACGTATGGATGACTTTGTATTAGTATGTATGTAATTATTTGTTCCCTTATTTGTTTGTAATGACATATGGTTAGATTTATATGTAATTATTTGTTTGTAATGACTTTGTTGTAATGAACGATTTCTGTTGTAATGAAAGACGAATAGGATAACAAAAGAGTTTCATGGAAGACTTAATAGAAGACTTAACAGAATAGAAGACTTAATAGAAGACTTAACAGAATAGACCAGTCTTCTCACCCGATCAGTTGGTGCAATGTGGGCGCTTATGACCACTTTCTTGGCAGTTTGAGCACCTATACTCCCTTTGTAGCTTCCGGGGTTTGCGTCTTTTAAACCTGGATAGCTCCAACCAAGATTGCCATCTAGACTTTTTTTTGCCTCCCTGGACCATGCTTTTGTTATGGAGGAAGGCATTTGCGTGCCTCAACTTCTCCAACACAAGGATATATATTCGGTGAGTATCCTGAGAACAAAAATTCCTTTGAGTAATACAGACTAACAAGGGTGGCGACATCCACACCAGAAAATATTGCACCTGCTATAGCATGAGGACTTCAATTGCAAAAACACCACAATCACATGTTCCATGTTCCAAATCAACAACACAGTCCCGTTTACCACCTTTCACAATGAACTGCCATCTATCAATTGGTTGGACACTCATCGGAGCCGCTGTTTCCGAACGAACCGCCAATAAGATTTTAACTCCCCGACTATGTTGAGTTGTGAGGGTCAAAGCATCTTCTCTCCTTTTCCAATACCACCTTCCTAGCTTCTCCCTTATAAACTCCAAAAGGAATGGTATTGGAAATCCTCTAGCTCTTTTGAGTGCGGAATTAATTGACTCAGCAATGTTGCTCGTTTTTATGTTGTACATTTCTCCTACACAATGAACCCGTGACCATAAAGACGCGTCAGCTTCCTCCAAATATGTTGCAAGATCAGGGTTTGCACTCCGTATCTCTTCCATGTACCGGTTAAAATCATAATGAGTATGAGCATATGCAGCACCTTTAACCAAATACAAGAGATGCTTTCCTTTATACTTTTGGACAATATTCTGTTGCAAGTGATAATAACAGATGCCTCGAGTCGCCCAAGGAAACACCTTATCACATGCATATTGAATTGATGTGTGCCGGTCCGAGACTATCACCATGGGATATTCATAAGTAATACAACTCCTCCATTCCCAAGATTCATTGTTTTCAGCATCAACGATTCCAAACGCCAATGGAAATATCTGAAAATTATCATCTTGTGCAGCTGCAACTAACATAACACTTCCATACTTTTCACTTAGGTGAATTCTATCCACCACGATTACTCTTCTCTGATACTGATACCCAACTATAGAAGCTCCAAAGGATATAAATAGATACTTAAATCTACTCTTAGAATCAAGCTTTATACTTGTGATAGAACCCGGATTTGCTAACGAGAGTTGCTCCAAATATGAAGAAAGCCGCTCATACCCATCTTCTACTGAACCTCTCACCAATTCTTGAGCATGTAACAATGCTCGGTATGAAGTGGTGTAATCTAGATTCATGCCAAACATCTTTTTTATTGCATCTTTGATATGCCGCGGAGTTAACCTATCAATGATTCCAACGCGATCTAAGAAAAGACTAGCAATATACTTCGGAGTACTTCGTTTCCGCTGAGTTATCCAGTCTGTCACAGAACATGTATGGTCTTTCACATACTTGGTTACCCAAAAAGTGTTCGCTCCATGTTTCACACTTGCTCTAAGCTTCCATGCACACCCATTAACACGACATTTTGCCACAAGTAGAGTTTTTGTTGTCTTGTATATTCTGTAGGAGAACCTCTTCTTCACCGCTGTCAACCGCAACTATGAAACCAGTGCATCCTTACTAACAAAACTCTGGTTGACATAGATATTGTCGTTGATACCAGTGCATCCTTCCCTATCATATGCCTCTTTCAATTCCTCAAAACCCATATCATCTTCTTATACCTCTTCCTCGTCTTTAACTTTTCCAAAAACACTGTAATCTTCAGCATCGTCAACTTCTTCATCAAAATAAGGGATATCAGCATTATTCTCCCTACCATCTTCTCCATCTTCAGGAAAGTTATCATCCTATTCTTCCCCGGCTTCATATTCTTCCCCAGCTTCATATTCTTCCCTTTCATTACTCTCTTAAGCTTCAGCTTCAGCTTCACGCTCAGCTTCAGATTCAGCTTCATTACTATCTTCAGCTTCTTTGTTTCCAAATTTGCCTCGGCTTGATACAAAAAGACGTACATAATGCATTTTAGTTATCTTGATCAAGTTTCGAACTTGTCTACCACTTGTAACATGAATAGGAGGGAAGGATGCTGGAGCCACCTGTTGCATCATTGCTTCTGGTAATGTGTAGGTCAACTCCACAACCTATGTGTTCATGTCTAGGTTATAATCTTCTTGAGCCATTTGAACAAGTTCCTCATGTGTAGAACCTACGGTTAAAAAAAACATTCTCGCTCCTTTGACATAATCAACCACAAATTCCCAAGAATGATCTTTCACCAACCACTCTCCATAGACTACTGGTAACTGGCGCATCATCTGAAAAAAAAATAATTAAAACACATTAGATAACATAGAACATCAATATAACCTTCTATCATTAGCTAAAAACCATAATGTTGATAGGGAACCTCATAATTACCACCTATTAAGGTACAAATTTTATTAAGTAGCCTTAGTATTTGGTTAATATAAAAAGAAAATATTTAAAAGTCTATATGTTTAGAGAAAATGAAAGTTTATTAAAAATCGACTTAGAAGACTTCATGGAAGTCTTTGCAAGAAGACTAACGAGTATATCTTCCGGAGAGGTCACTTTTGCAATTGAAAATTTACAATGGAAGACTTCCAGATAAGTCTTCTACAGCAGACCTCTCGGAAAGTCTCTCTTTGATTTAAAAAAAAAATAAAATGCCGGAGAAGACTTACTTGTAAGTCTTCTAGGAAAAAAAAATTGTTTTGCAATTGATCGAATTGTGTCAGAAAGTGGACTTTCTCAGAAGACTTACAACGAAAGTCTTCTCAACTTTTAAAATTAAGTCTTCCAACCGTTGGTGTAAGTCTGCTTAGGTTACTCTTGCAATTAACAATAAAAACTTAAAATAAGTCATTTCAACCAGAAGACTTACAGGGAAGTCTTCCGACATAAGACTTACTAATAAGTCTTCTGTCGTAAGTCTTTCTTGACCAGAATCCCGGAATAAAACTCCAAAAGACTTATTAGTAAGTCTTCTGTCGGAAGACTTCCCTGTAAGTCTTCTGTCGAAAGACTTCCCTGTAAGTCTTCTGGTTGAAATGACTTATTTTAAGTTTTTATTGTTAATTGCAAAAGTAACCTAAGCAGACTTACACCAACGGTTGGAAGACTTAATTTTGAAAGTTGAGAAGACTTTCGTTGAATCGTACCCAAAAGACTTACTTGTAAGTCTTTTGAGAAAGTCAAATTTTGACACAATTTGGTCAATTGCAAAAATAAACCTGTTTTTTTAGAAGACTTACTTGTAAGTCTTCACGTTTTTTTTTGTTAACAAAGAAATGTTGAGAGACTTCCAGGAAGTCTTCCCACTTCCATATGACTCGTTTGAAAAAGACACCAAGAAAGTCAATTGCAAAAACTAACCTGTTCTTTGACCAGGAGACTTTCATATAAGTCTTCTCCAACTAGAAGACTTATATGGAGGTCTTCAGGATAAACAAATCTGGGTAAAAAATCGATTTCATACCTTTACAACTGAGATAACTTGTGTAGCTTCTCCAATACCACAGAAAACGACTAACTTGAGCGACCCACTCGTTAATGACCAACAACCATGGGCGACCCACTCGTTAAATGGCTCTATGAACCTTACAAAATTTTGAATCAAAATCTTGTGTATTTTTGGATGAATAAAGAGAGAAAGTGAAAGAGATAAAGTTTTTTAAGCATTACAAACGAAAAAAGAAAGTCAAAATCTATTTTTAGAAGCATTAAAAGCTTCAAATTGGTTGTTCATGATGGTTGGTATATTGAAGCCAATGACAATATTGTAAATACTTGATGAAGATGAGGCTGATATAATAATACACACATTTTCGAGAAAAAAATATATTAAAGTAATGGCATTTTCGTGAATTATCCGAAATTATAGGGTGAAAAGGGAAAATCAAAATTTCAAAAAAATCATGGGTTGGTTTTGCAATTGACTTCAAGTTTTGAGTCACTTTTGCAAAAAGCCCAACATCTATATTATAAAAAATATATTTTACTCTATATGTAAATTACAAAACACAAAAATATACATGAAATTTATTTATAAAACCAATGGTTTATGAATTTACGTTGAACATAAGTTAAATCAAACAGACGCGCTTCCGCATGGGTCATGTGCTAATTAGTACTTAGAGAAGTATTCATATATTTACAAGGATTAGCAACATTTAGAAAAAGAGGTGATTAGTCTAAGAATCATTATTTCACATTTTAAAGAGATCAAATCCTTCCTTGTATTAAATTAAACTTAATAGCATTTGCATCATGTTAAACTTTCTAGCCATTTTAGCAAAAAAAAATAAAAAAATCTAACCTTTTTTATTATAAAAAACATGCCCTCGGTGTTCCAAGCGGTCCTAATCATTTTAAGCGGTGCAAAATCATGTTTTCCCCATCAGCCAAACCTCACACGTAGTGATATAGTTTAACTTGACCAAAGTTGTACGTGAACAAAATATATTATAAGATGAACGAATACAGTATATATTATCCTTTTCTCTTTTATTTATAGATAAAAGTATGTTTTTGATTAAAAAGGAAAAAAAGACGATAATAGTATGAGAAACTTTTTTAGATAGCTCATTTTAGTTTGTTTGTCACAAAAATAGTTTTTAAAGAAGAAAATGACCAAAATATTTTTTAGACTTTAGGTTTAGAGTTAAAAGGTGGATTTGAGGTTAGGGTTTCAAATTTCAAAAAAAAAAAAAAAAAAAAAATTCAAAAAAAATATCTATTTTGGTCATTTTATTTTTTAAGGGTTATTTTGTAACAAAAACTTAAAAAAAAGTTATTTAAGAGAATTGCCCCAATAGTATCTTTAATCTAAAACTTGTGTTCTAAAAAAAGAAACTTGTGTTCTAAAAATGTTAAATGAAAAACGCCAAATTTGAATTCATATTGGAAGATCTTCTACTAAATGACAGTGTCTATATTAAAGTAATTTTTTCAATTGTCGATTAATTAAGACAAAGTTATTACTGTATTTAGAATCATATCGATCTAATAATAAAATACTCAAAAAGGAATTTAGCTAAAAAACACCTACATGCAGCCATAAAAAGAAAACTCGACTACTTGCTTACAAACTACTTAAACATCATCAGAAGGTTTCTTTATTAAATGTTTTTATACCGAATATTACATTTTCTATTTTAGTACAGTTAGTTTAAATGAAAAATTCTTGTAATATACGAAATTTATCAAAAAATGTACAAATACAAAATCAAAGGTTTCATGATCTGAACAATATTGTTGAGAGATCGTCATGATACGATCTATGATTTTTTTTGTCCCTTCCAGAACTATATGATTTTTCTTCACCACTCAGAATATTATTTGACTATTCTTAGAAAAAAATAATATAAGAACTCGACCACTTTTGATTTTTCCTCAGAAAACTTTATTGTAAATGATTTTATTTATATCTGAATTTGACAAATTTGAAAATTATGACTTTTTGGAAAGAAAACAGAGTAAACAAATAATATTCCACGCGCAATCGACTGACAAAATCCCACAGATATGCAAAGATCTCTCAGAATCTCTCGATAACATATTTCCCTCTCTTTTTCCCCACTCTTCCTTATAAATCCCTTTTCTTTCTTCTTCCTTTGCAAAATCAAATCTCTCACTTTCTTCTCAAATCGTAAGCAGATTCTCTCTCTCGTTTACCTATCTTTGATTGATATGGCGGAGGTTTTGCGTCCGGAGAAGTTTGACATATCCAACGACACTTCTTCCTTGGCATCGTCGGAGCTTCTTCACGTTCTCGCCGTCGATGACAGCATCGTCGATCGGAAATTCATCGAGCGATTGCTCAGAGTATCTTCTTGCAAAGGTAAGAAGAAGGAGAAGTTTCTGTTCATCTTGAGGAATCTGTTTGATGTTCGAAATCTGACAGTTTGTTTTTGAAAAATTTCAGTTACTGTTGTCGAAAGCGCGACAAGAGCTTTGCAATACCTTGGATTAGATGGAGACAATACTTCTGTTGGATTTCAGGTAATAGATCTGATTTGTAATGATCCTTAATTAGTGTTGAGAATCCATTCAAATTTGGTATTGAAGTTTTTGAATAATATTTGTCAGGATCTCAAGATTAATCTGATAATGACGGATTACTCTATGCCTGGGATGACTGGTTATGAACTACTGAAGAAGATCAAAGTAAGTTTTTTCTCTTCTGATGATTCAATTGATTTTCAGAATAAAAATGAAAGTTTTTAATTGATCTTAACCTGTTTTATGGGTTTTGAATTTTTATAGGAATCATCAGCTTTCAGAGAAATACCGGTTGTGATTATGTCCTCAGAGAACATCTTGCCTCGTATAGATAGGTATGTTCAAAATCACTATCCTTAGTCTTTGCTTTAAGTTCGAAATCTTCTAATAATATGCATGATTAACCAGTTATAGTAATTTCATTAGATTTTGTTGCATTTATTACTTTGGGATGATCAAAAGAGGTTTTGTTTAGGGTAACTTTACCTAATCAATATTTTTTTCAAAGATACCGTTAAGCATTGACCTAATTAAATTTATTTTTATAATCATATCAGATTAGTAAGATAATGAAAATGATATAGTTTCTTTAAACTATCATTGCTAACATTGGTGGTGGTTGTAACTTTTGATCAAAGCCAAAGATTTGGTGTCACTTTAGTGGGTCCTTACAAGATTAAGAAAAGGATATTAGGAATATGTAATAATAAATAAATTGTTTCTTGTGGCCCCAAAATAAGAAAAGAATAATCCGTCATAAGTTAAGCAAGATCTTCTCTAGAGATTTGATTCTATTGCCGGTGATGTGTTTGTTTGTTAATAACCCCTATTTTTAATATATTATATGCCTTTGATTTTGTTTGCATAATCTTTGGTAGGGTCATTTAAATCCAATCCTCGTGATAGACACCTCACATGCATTTGTTTATTATTAAGGAACCATCTTTTACCAAAATTAAAGTCTAATCATGTAGTTGCTTATTGTTATGAGCTGGCCATTTTCTTGATCCAAAGCTATCAACTTTATGGAATTAGCTAAACTAATATTTGATTCTTTTCTATCAGATGTCTTGAAGAAGGTGCTGAAGATTTCTTATTGAAGCCTGTGAAGTTGGCTGATGTGAAGAGATTAAGAGATTCTTTAATGAAAGCTGAGGAAAGAGTATTCAAGAATATTATGCACAAAAGAGAGCTAGAAGCTAGTGATATCTACTCGCAGCTAAAACGCGCGAAGATCTGAGTCTTTTTTTTTGTTCATACTCCATGATATGAACTTTAAAAAGCTAGTATATAAAAGGCTCAAAGATTCACACGCACTTCAGCATGTCCTGATTCTTTCGGCTAACGATTTTTGGGACCTTAACAGCCTTTTTTGCTGATAGAACTGAGGACTGAGGAATTATTTTTCATGAAATAGAAATGTAAATTGTAGTCACAAATATTTGGGATTCATTAGAGCGGACAAAAACATAGCTTCTTCTTCTTTTCTTTACATGAATTATGTAAAATGTTGATGTTAATTGTTGAAGTTTATTACTAGCAAGGAATTTTGTGCTTTATTTTTGCTTTCACTTTAAATGGGTAAACGATATTTACTTAGACTATATATAATTAGGTGTTGAATTTCTATTTTTAACAGTTAATACATCTACGTGCAATGAAATGTTGAATTATTGGTTGAAAATAAGATGACTTTAAATATGTTGAAGAAATTAAACTAGTTAAATTTTGGTGGAGAGGAGGGGTTGTCAAAATGGTTTGGTGCCATTGGTCAAGGAAAAAATTTCGGTGATAACAGTTTTTTGATTAATTGTACTGTTTTTTTTTTCACTTCTACATTATTTGATTTAATTACTATATATTAAATTATGTATTTTTTTATAAAAATCATATCAAAAATTATTATTTTTCATACTCTATAAATAGAGACTTGTTAAATTAGATTTCGACACAAAAAGTTATCTTTCGAATAAAAATAAAACAAGAAAAATTTATTTAAACGTTTATTTAAAACTTAAAATAAAATTAAGTATTTTAATTTAGTTTTTTTAAAATAATCATTTTAATATATAATCACAAAAACAAAAATAAAAAAATAGAACAAAATAAAAGTATGAAAATAAAAATGGTAGGATAGGGTGTTGAATTTTATTAAACAAACCATTGTAAAATAAAAAAAATATGTGGGTTTTAAATTACTAAATGATAAGGAAGAAAGAGAAATTATCTAGAAGAAAGTAAAAATGATGTGGAAGGTGTTATGTGTTGAAATCATTATATATAGTTTTGAATTATTAAACAAATTATTGTAAAGTAGAAAAATATGTGGGTGTTGAATTATTAAGTGGAAAAGAAAAATGATGTGGAAGAAAGAAAAGATAATGTAGAATGTGTTGTGTGTTGAAATTATTGTACATAGTTTTAGAACAAGTGCAATGATGTACTTTTAATAATATTCTTGAGAATAAATATTAAAAAATAATAAAAAAGAAAAATATATAATGAGAGCATATTGAGGATATGCTCTCGTACCAGAACATCTATCAACTTCTGAAACCGAAAGATTTGTTTTACATATGGTAGTTACTTAATGGTCAATATCACATTTGGTGAAAAATTTAAAATACTTATCTTTTTATATATTAAAATATAGTTTAAAAGAGTCAATTGATTTCTAAGCAATGATGGTGCTCTTAGATAGGGTTGAGCAAAACATCTGAACCCGAAGAACCGAACTGAATCCAATCCAATCCAAAAAAGTAGTACCTAATCAAATCAAAATTGGTTAAATATTTAAATGAGTTTAAAATTTTAGTATCTAAAGAACCATAACTGAATCTGATCCGAACATATTTGAATCATATATATATACTTGAATATGTTAGCTATTTTAGATTTCTTATCCAAAAAAACAAAATATATAAGATATTTTGAAGTTCTCTATAATATTTGAAAATATAGAAAAATAGTCAAAAGTAAATAACTAAAATAGTTAAACAATACTCAAAACATCAAAAATACTTAAAATATCTATTGATTCTCTATCCAAATATTCAAGTCAAGCCAATTTTTATGTTAAGTTTAGATATTTTAGCATATGTTATTCACATTTATATGTTATATATTATTACTATTTTTAGATTTTTAGAAATTTAAATTATTTGAGTTTTTCTAATTTTAAAAATAATTTAAACGGGTTATCCGAACCAAACTCAAACTAAATCGGACCAAAATTTCTAAATACCCGAATATGGTTAAAAATTTTAATCCCGAAAACTCAAAATCTGAGTAGACCTAAACTAAACCCGAGTGCCCACCCATACTCTTAGATTAGCTATAATGGGGTTGTTGAGAAAAGATTCAACAATTGAATCACTACAATGAGTGTGTTGAAGAAATTTGATAATGTAGATTATTTGGTGTTGAATAGATTCAACATAATGAATAAAAAGAAATTGGGACCACGAACAACATATGTCATTTTTATAGATTTTTGATATATTCATATAAAATGTGGAGTTTTGAGTTTAGGGTTTCAAATATTCTTTTAAAAAAATAAAATTAAAAATTTTAAAATAAAGAAAAAGCTATTTTAGTCATTTTCTTTATTCAAAGCTATTTTGTGACAATAACTTTAAAATGGTTATTTGAGAGAATTGTCTTTTTATTAGTTAAGCCTAATTTAAATTATCTAATATACATTCCTTATTTATTATATCACAGAGAAAACATAATATACGATTTTAGAGATAAGCATTACGTGTTTTGCAAGTTTTTAAAACAGAATTTGGTGATTGTGATAGTTAATTGATTGATTCCTTTTTATATGATGACTGTGTAGAATTAGAAAAAAGGTTGGGATGTTGATTTGTTTTTGAATTAACGAAAATGTAGGAATATTTTTTGGATTTTTTCTAAGAATATAAATGTGTTAATGATTTGGGTCATGAAGATATAGTAAGCCCAAAACAATATAGCATAAGGTTTATAGATTGAAATTCTTTTGGATAAAACGACTGTGCATCAAATAATGACATTGAATGGTAATTATTAAGAAAAACTCAGGGTAAGTATAAAATGTAATTCCCTTTTAATAGATTAGATGCATTTAATTTTCGTTTGACCACAAATCCAATCTTTGTATTAAATGGTTTAAATATTTTAGTAGTTATTGAGTCAAACAAACGGGTTTGCACCTTGCTTTCTTGCGTTGTTTTTTTTTAAAATGTTAGTTAATGTGTAGAATTAATAGCAGTGGCATTTTATTGTAATTTTTTAGAAACAGTTAGGGTTAATTCTTATTTGTACTTTTGTTTTAATAGTTTAGATATGTACCAGTTATTAGATGTCTTCACAAATACAAGAAGGATGACGAAATCATCTATACCCAGTGAAAATATTCTATCAAGAGTTGTTGTTTCTGAAGAATAAACTGATTGAAACAAAATGAATGAACCTAAGGTTCAATTAAAGAGGGGGAGAACAACAGATTCTAAAGACAAAAATTTTCGAAAGAAAAAGAATTGAGTGAGCAAAGTAGAAAGATTCTAGAAGAATCTGATACTAAAAATGTCTGAAAGAAAACATAAATGAAAAGTTTCAACAAGAACTAAATAAAGATAATGATCCAGATGACGAAAAGGGAACATAAAAGTATGAGATTTCTATCAAATACGTCTGAGATGAAAAGTTATGGATCATAAATAAAATAAATGATGTTGATGAAATATTCTCCTTTATTGTGTCCAAAGAGGTCGATCATGAAAACGATGATCCCGATTCAAGGTCCTCTTTCAAATGTCAGAAAAGACATGTTTAGGAGGAGTGGAAGAAAACCATTCAAAATGAATTACCCTCCCTAACTAAAAAAAAATATCTCTGAACATATAGTCATAAAGTTTGAGGATGTAAATCCAGTTGAGTACAAGTGGGTATTTGTGAGAAAAGTAAATGAAAAGAATGAAGTAACACGATATAAAGCTCAATTAGTTGTCCAAGGTTTTTCTCACAAACCGTGAATTGATTTTGAGGAAACGTATTCTTCGGTAATGGATACAATTACGTTTAGATTTTTGATATGCTTGGCGGTATCTAAAAATCTTGAAATGCATCTCATGAACGTTGTGACAACATATTTGTATGGATCGTTGGATAATAATATATAAATTAAATTCTCTGAAGGATTCAAAATGCTAGAGGCATTGAAAACAAAATCTAGGGAGATTTGTTCGTTAAGTTACATCGATCATTTTATGGATTAAAGCAATCAGGAGGTATATGGTACAATCGCTTAAGTGAATATCTATTGACAAGAGGATATGTGAATAATGCGATATGTCCATGTATTTTTGTTAAGAAATTATGATCTAGCTTTGTGGTCATTGTTATATATGTAGATGACATGAACATAATTAAAACTCAAAAGGAGATTGATGATGCTCGAACTCGAATTAAAGAAGATCGAAATGAAAGATCTTGGAAAGACAAAGTTTTATCTTAGGCTCTAGATAGAGCATTCCAAGAAGGAATATTTGTGCATCAATCAAATTTTACGAAAAGATTACTGAAACGCTTTTATATGGACAAACCGACTCCTTCGAGTACTCCAATGTTTAGTAGATCTCTGGATGTTGAGAGATCCTTTTAAGCCATGTGAAGATAGCGAGAAAATATTAGATCCATTCTGGAACTGCGATCTCTTGGCAGTCCCAGAAACAAACTCTGGTTGTGACTTCTCAAATCATGCAGAAACTATTGCGCTTCACGGAGCATATCGAGAATGTGTGTGGCTTAGGTTAATGAGACCACAAAAAAAAGAAGCAAGTGAAATAGTTATTAAGAAGGAGCCAACAAAAGCTTTTGAAGATAATTTGGCTTTTGTTGATCAACTCAAAGAAGGTTATATCAAGAGTGACAGAATAAAGTATATTTCTCTTAGATTTTTCTCGTACATACATGAGCTGAAGAAAAATTAAGAAGTGGACATCGAGTATGTACGGTCATGCGACAATCTAGTTGACTTGTTTACAAAAGCTCTTTACGCTACAACATTCTGAAAATACGTTTGTGGTATCAGAATACAGCGTTTGTGTGACATATGAAGAAAAAATTATGTCCATTATTTTTAAGAGAAGATTTTGGTATTGTACTTTTTTTATTTGTCATGATTTTATCATTAATTTTTTTTGTGACTAGGTTTTTAATAAGGCTGTATATAATACAAAATAGATTATTAAGTAAGAGTATGAAAGTATAGTAACCGTCCACGTATTAAACACGTGTCCTCTCTCAGGTTTATGGTTTGCATCATCATCATTTATAAGGTTTTGTTCTTTTGGAAAAGTGATTGACTCTCATTTTTTATATAAATAGGAGAGATATCTTCAATTCTTAATGATAAATTTTTTATGATACCTCATTTTAGTTTATTTTAATAAAAATAGATTTTATGGAGGAAAATGACCAAAATATTTTATTAAAAAAATAAATATATATTTATATTCTTAGGGTTAACTAATATAGACTTAATGTTTAAAGTTAAGGGATAGGGTTTTGGAGTAGTATTTCAAATTTTTAAAAATAAAAAATAAATATTAAAAATTTCAAAATAAAAAGAAGCTATATTGATTATTTTTATATTTAATTGATATTTTGGTAACAAAAACTTTTTAAAAAAATATTTGAGAAAATTGCCCATTCTTAATTAATAAAAAGTAAAAAAATGAACAGAAATTTTCACTTCTTCTCTTGTACACAAACATCATATCTCACCTCTCCCTTTTGTTTCCTTCGATCATATTATATATATAAATATAAGGGAATGAGAAAAAGGGTAAAGCAGAGTTGACGAAGACTTTTAAATCTGAAATCCAAGTCAAGCTACAAAAACATATTCCCTCCGTTTCGTTTCGCAAAGATTGTCGTTTTAAGATTTTATTTTTGTTTCATAAAAAGTATCATTTTCTATTTTCAATGCAAAATTTATGAATTTTATTTTCTAATTTAATTTTTTATTAGTTGAAATAGTGTTAGGTGTATGGGAAATGATGTTTTTATATAGAAAATATGTAAAATTAAATGTTTTCTTAATCCGTGTGCAGAAACTTAAAATGACACTTATTATGAAACAAAGGGAGTATATTATTTCCAAGCGGATACAAACTTTGCTCAACCAAAAATCAATTAAAAGAACAAAGAAATTTCCGACAAAAAGTGAAGTTACTACAAAACACCACCGACGTCGATCGTACAGAGTCATTGCAACGAAAGATGATCTCTAGTGAAGACGAAGACCTCCAAAGTCAAGCTCACAAAATTTCTAAGGCAAGTTTTGTAAGCAAACACAGAGAAAAACTTTCGAACAAAAGCGGAATGAGATTTGCTAGGAAATTCCACTCATGTCGGACGTACAAAACTATTACCCAATGAAAAATGTCCATGTTGATGGCTAAGGCGTGTTTACCTAGTGACCAATAGTTAAAGCATAGTCAACTATAAAAAACAAAGGAAATTTGCCAAAAGAGAATAAAAACATCATCTTTGTTTTTATAGTATAAAACGTTTTTTTTTTTTGTCTTAGTTACTTTTTATATTTTTAAAACTTAATAAAATAAATAGTTTTAAGTATCAAAAAATTATTAAAAAATAAAAAAAAATTGATAAAATATTCATATATACAAATAAACATTTTTGAGTTAGAAAACTTGCTTAATTAAAATATTTAATTATATTCTACGAAAAGTAGATTTCATTTTATACGCAAAATAGCATAATAAAAATTAAATTATACGTTAAACAAGTGATTCTACTTTTTCTAGAAACAATAATTTACTAATATAAAGAATTCTATGAAGAATGCAAAATTTATCTATTGTAAATGAATCTAGAATTATTCTGAACCCATGTTTTACTTTTATGAGCAGTTCTAAAATTCTAAGAATATGAAATCTAGACATAATTCAAAAGGTTAGTTATAATAGAATATGCTTACATATTAGTTATTTGTTCTCTACATAGTGTAGAATCTACATTCTACATAGAAGAATAACCACATTTTAAAAATATGACAAGTTCAGTTACGAAATATTTCAAAAATATTTAAAAATCTTTTTACTTTCCTAGAATATGTTTCAGCGATTTTCTTGTCAAAAAATCAAAAAAAAAATCGATTTTCATTTATTTCTTTTGATTTATTTTAAATTATATTTAATATATAAAATTTTAGATAGATTTTCATTTATTTATTTTGGTTAATATATATTAAATCAAATTGTAGAATTTTTTTTTAAAAAAACTGATATAAAAACTGTATAATTATCATAAAATAAAATTAAACAGAATTAATATATTAAAGTGATTTGGGATTTTTTTTTTCTTTCTTTCCATTTAGATTATGATGTAATTACATTTTGATGTAATTTGTTTTTGTTTTCTTTTGTCAAAATTATTTTTTGTTTATAATTGATCTATAAAAGTGAGTTTTAAATTGTTAATTGGTAAAATAAAGATTAGATTAGGGTTTTTAGAAAATATTAAACTAAAAAAACTAGTTTAGGTTTATTTTATACTAAGTAGACAAAGAGTGTGTGTTTTTAATTCTATTTTGACAAATGTCTCTAAAAACAATCATAAAGTAAAGACAACAATTTTTAAAATATATCCCCCAAAACCCCATGTTGCAGTTAACTATCTCCTCAACTTTTCGATGGGTATGTTTGGTAATTATTTCCATACATATCTGCCTTTATATCCACATTTAGTCCTCATAGAAGAAGAAAGACCATAAGCAGAACAAAGAGAAGAAAAGGTCCACAAGAAAGAGATTATTACATCAATGGCGTTAGATGCTCTTGCCGGACTCAATAATGATCTAATCATCCGATCATGGATCGCTTCGACCACAACTAAGCCTTTTCACAAGGAAGAAGAAGGCAATACCGTCTTTTTCGCTTTCAAACAATCTTTCTTGGAGAAAGATTGGTTTGATCCAGAGAATACGTCTCCATTTGGAGAAACTAAGATGAACCGTGAACAGTTCCCTTGTATGAGAAGCATTGGCAACGACGTTGACGCTACCGTTAACGAAGCTTTCCTCAAGAATCTTCAGCTTCTCATTTCAACCTCGTTTCCTGTTTCTGTAAGTAAAAAAAACTCTTGACTTTATTCGACTTCAGTTGAAAACATTATGACTCAACTATGTCTGAAACTTGCAGGTTAAAGCGGTTGTCGACAGCATGAGAAGTCAACGGATAGTGTTCACAGGACATTCTTCAGGAGGCGCAACTGCAATCTTAGCAACAGTTTGGTATTTGGAGACATACTTCACAAAGCAGAGTGGTTTCTTCCCAGAGCCTCTTTGTGTGACCTTCGGAGCTCCTTTGGTTGGTGACTATGTCTTCAAGCACGCGCTTGGGAGAGAGAACTGGAGCCGGTTCTTCGTGAACTTCGTCACAAGATTCGATATCGTCCCTCGGATTATGCTTGCTAGAAAGGCATCAACAAAGCAAGCTCTGCCTCGTGTTCTTAGCCAACTGGATCCTAGAGCTGGGAACCAAGGAAATGACCAGAGCATCACAGGGTTTTTCACAGTGGTGATGAAAGACACAGCAACTGTTGCTCACCAAGCTGTCTGTAAACTGATTGGAAACGGAGAACCGTTTTTAAAAACACTTTCTAGTTTCCTCGAGCTGAGTCCTTATAGACCCGCAGGTACTTTTGTCTTCTCTACAGCGACGAGATTGGTCTCAGTGAGCAACTCTGACGCCATTCTTCAGATTCTGTTGTACTCTTCTCAGTCCAGCAACGAGCAAGAATTGTCTCTAAGGCCACATCAAAGCATAAGAGATCACCATAGCTATGAGGAAATGGTACATTCAATGGGAATGAAAGTTGTTAATCAATTGGATTTGCATCACTTGCCTTTGGATGGAGGAGAATCTGCCCTCAGTGACCTTGGACTGGTATAATCTTTCTCTCTTTGCTCCATAGTTTGATCCTTATAGACTACAAGGATCTGAGATTTAGGGGGAGGTTAATCTTGATAGAAACAAATTGGGAGCCAATGCTAATGTTTCATCCGGTTGTGCTTATTGATGTTTCTTTTTATTTTGCAGAGCACAAGAGCCAGACAATGCGTCCGTGCTGCATTTGAGGCAGAGAAGAAACGAGTCGATAACCAAAACAAGATAACCTCTAAACAGCGTAAAATAGTAGATAAGCTGGTTTGGATAGAGGATGAATACAAGCCAAAGTGTCTAACTCATAAAATCGGGTACTATGATTCCTTCAAGGAATCTAATGAAGAGAAAGACTTCAGAGCAAACGTCAGTAGAGCTGAGTTAGCTGGTATATATGACGAGGTTCTCGGTCTAGTGAAAGAAGGACAACTTCCAGATGGATTTGAGGGGCGCATTGAGTGGATAGAGCTAGCAAATCGCTACCGTAGATTGATCGAACCACTTGATATTTCAAACTACCACAGGCACTTGAAGAACGAAGACACTGGACCTTATATGATACATGGAAGACCAAACCGTTACAAACATGCTCAGAGAGGGTATGAGCATGAACTACTGAAGGCAGGAAGGAGTGCAGAAGAGATAAAGAGATCTGACTGTGGATCTTGCTTTTGGGCTGAGGTTGAAGAACTCAGGAGAAAAGAATATGATGAGGTAAGGGTTAACAAACTAGAAGAGTTGCTTGAAGGATGGATTAGAGACAAGGAAGTAGATGATGAGCATATATTTCAGGAGGGCTCATCATTTAGAAAGTGGTGGCACTCACTTCCTGAGGTTCACAGACACGGCTCTAGCTTGCGAGTGCGTATGGGTTAAACAAGAGCCACCTGAACCTGAAGAATTTTAAGCTATGGAAGTGCCTTGTCCACCTTTCTCTAATAAAGAGATGTTATAGCTCTCTATTCTAGTGTTTTGTAATTTGGCTTCCACTTTAGGTTGATCTTAAAATAAGAAACATGATCTAAAGATCATTATTAACTGATGTAATAGCCCTATGTTCTAATGTCGAATTTGCTTTCCACTCTTAAGCCTAAAGCCATATTATATAGCATGGAACAGAAACAAACAACCTTCCTTAGCGTTGACAGAAGGAAATATACAGTGAAACAGAGCCATAATATCATTACAAAGAAGCCTGAATGTACTAAAAATGTCGGTTAAACAAAACTAACTTCTAATCCTCAAAACATATGGCTGTGAAAACGCTACAAGTTGTAGCTACTACAATAACCAAGGAAGAAAATGTTTACAACCCTATGCAAAATTCCATTGAGCTTCTTCTGCGTTGCTAGTTTTTTTTTTTTTTTTTGAACAACGCATTGCTAATTTACTTTATGAAAAAAAGCTTGTTATCATATTACTAGTTCATAATTTTCTTTATGAAAATTTTATATTTATCCTGTCAGTTCCCTGACCAAAAAAGTATTTTTCAGTTCTGTATTGTTTTTAATATAAAATAAAACCAGTTTTTAAAAAAAAATAGAATTTCAGACCTATGTTTTTGTTTTTTGTTAGAGAACTTTACTCAAAACAAAACAAAACAAATCAAAACATCTTCCAGTGGAAACACTTTGTCGAATGTTTTGATAACAATTATTAATATTTCTACATCAGATATTTGAGTTTCGAATCTAAGGAATGCGATTTATCACCAATTATATTGTTTAGTGGAAAAAGTTTATATGAAATGAATCATCAAGCGTAGTTTTCCATAAAACGACTTGATATGGTACAATTATGACTCAAATCAAATTATTAGACGTGAATCCTATAAACATGTAAATTTATTGATGAGAAATTGTTTAGATAGCCTCTTTTAGTTTGTTTTTCACAAAAATAGTTCTTAAAGAAGAAAATGATTAAAATAATTTTTTTAGAAGCTAATTTTTTTTAAAATATACATTTATACCTCTAGAGTTAACTAATTTAGATTTTAGGGTTTAGAGTTAAGGGGTGAGTTTAAGGGTAGGGTTTCAAATTTCAAAAAAAAAGAAAAAATTGAAAATTTTTTTTTTAAAAATGCTATTTTGGTCATTTTATTTTTCTAGTGCTATTTTTGTGACAAAAACTTAAAAATGACTATTTAAGAGAATTGCCCATTATTGATTGTAAAGTCATTTTATACAATTGTGTTGTATTGTTTGCTTTAATGTTTAGACCAAATGAGAGAAAAGGAATTGGTTCAGTAATTATCCAGTTTACCTCCAGATAAGATTTATGGGAAAAAAAACAGAGTACACTAGGATTCTAGGAGGCCACTATTTGAAGTTCAAATCTGAAATCTAAATTTATTTTTTTGTCATCTGAAATTTCATTAAGAAAAAGATTTTACAAGATCAAGAGATAAGGATACAAAAGCAAAAAAAAACTATATCCAGAAATAAGAAACTGATATCCAAGTCAAGCTTCAACAATATTATAATTCTTTTCTTGCCAAAATAGTATATACGTGAAAATGAAATGCATCAAAATATATATTTTTTAAAACAATATGTTTCAAATAAAAACGACCCCATCCGATTTAACCAATTCAATTAACCGAGATGTTTTAATTGTTTAAGCTAGTTGACGTACAAAACTATTACCCAGTGATATTTTACACGTGGATGTATAAGGTTCATTTACTTATTGACTGAAGAACTTTTTAAGATCAAATTTGTTAAAGTAGATTTTGAGGTTGAACACAAATTTACAAATCAACACTTAGATGTTGGATTTCAAAATTATGGAAAAGTTTTTTGTTGTGATGATGTGGCATCATAATAAGGAAATTACATCAGCAAGCTTAGAGATAGGGATAAATCAGAAGGATTCAAACTTATCTAATTACAATGAAGATTAAAAATTTCATGTGTTATAAAAAAAGTTTAAAACATAGTTTGTAATTTAGGGCTTTGGGTGATTTTAAAAAAAATGTGTCTGCAAAGTGAGAGAGTTAAGAGATAGAACGTAAGAGATCTTAAATTGATTGTTTAAAAGATTAGAGATTGGTCAGTTACAATTCACGTTTGTGTGAAGGTGCATAATTCTGATAGACAAAAACATGTGTTCACTGTTTAAAAGATTTCTAGTAAAACAGTCTTGTTTGGAATAAGCAAACTTGTTCTTTGATATACATATGTGTTCTAGGTTATACATTTGGTATCAGAGTGGGTCACCTCCTAGATTAGTTAATATATACACATGTTGAGATTCTGTGACGAACATGAATGCATCAAAGGAGCTACTGGGTTTTCAAAGAACTCTAATGCTGGACGAGAACAACTTTGGGCACTGGAAAGTACAAATGAAACAACGATTCAAAGGAATCGACGAAGATGTATGGACAGCTGTAGAACCAAGTTGGACAGAACCCACATCCGAGATTGATGGTGAGCTAGTACCTAAACCCAAGGATAAGTGGACATCAGCTGAAAAGTTAGAATCTAGACTAAACTCTAAAGTAATTTCTGATATCTTCAATGCTATTGATTCTGATCAATTCAAGCTTGTTCAAGGGTGTGTATCAGCTAAAGAAGCTTGGGATGTATTGATTAACTACTATGAAAGAACCAATAATGTCAAAAGAACTAGATTGGATTATCTTGCCTCCCAGTTTGAGAATTTGAGAATGAATGATGTTGAATCAGTTACAAGTTTCAGCTCAAAACTGAATTATATTGCTAATGAAGTTGGTATTTTAGGAAAGAGCTATAAAGATAAGAAGCTTGTTAAGAAATTAGTTCGATGTCTTCCTGAAAAATTCTCATCATACAAGGTTCTACTGAAAGTGGGTATGAACACTGATGAGATGAAATTCTCCCAACTTGTTGGCATTCTCAAATCAGAGGAGATGGAGTCACCTATTCATCAACCTAAAAAGGTCAAAGATATTGCATTTGCTGCTAACAAAGATACATATTGGGTACAAGCACTACATGAGAGTTTGAATCAGAAAATTGAGGATAATATTGATTTGTTGGCCCATAACTTTAATAATACACTGAGACGAATTGAGAGTGGTCAAGGAAAAAAATTATACTCACATCATGACATGAATTAGACGAACAGAAGAATTGATGTTTGATGCTATGAATGTGGAGGGATTGGACACTGCAAATCAGCTTGTCCTCTCACCAAATGCAAATAGCTTAAATGCAGTGAATGTAAGGGATATGGACACATCATAATATAATGTCCTAATCTTCAGAAGAGAGATGACAAAGCTCTATTAAGTTTCAGTGACACTGACTGAAGAGGCTAATGAAGACGGATGCTTAATATGGTTGCACTGATCAGCAAAAAGGATATGAATAACTCATATTTAGATTCTGATGATGATGAAGATATAGATCCGAAGGTGGAATACCGTAAACTTTATGACAATTGGATTGAACTAAGCAATGAAAATTTGAAGTTACTCAAGAACAAGGCAGTGCTAGAAGCTCAAATCAATATATTGGAGATGGAAAAGCCTGTCACATCAAAGCGTGAAAAGTCAATATGTTCAAGGTCGGATAATGCGTTGCAGATAAACACTCAAGCTGAACAGAAAAATACACTTGAGCTGGAAGCAAAGATAACTAGACTGTCAAATCTTTTGTCACATGAAGAAGAAAAGAACATAAGTCTTGAATGTAGTTTAAGAGATAACCACAAGAAAATCAGGATGCTGAGAACATGAACAAAAGACTTGGACACTCTCCTTGCCATGGGACAGCCTGCAAAACAAAATTGGAGTCTTGGATACAAAAAAAAAAAAACAAAGTGGCAAATTAAGTAATTAATACTCAAAGTCAAACAGGATTGGCAAATTTTCTTCGTGCTAAGCTTATTCTTGTTGAATTTGTTTGTTTTGTGCTTGTTCGTGCTGCTGAAACAAAAAGAGATGTACAATATGTACTACAAATAAACAAAGTTGATAACTTGGTGAGTGCAGATTTGTGTGTTGTTGTCAAAGCAAAAAATAAGGTTCAACAGATACGAATAACTTACAAGATGAGAAATAGACAATTGTGTTAAGAAACAAAGATTCAACAAAGGATGTTACCCGTGTGGCAGAAGAGGACGTATTGCTAGATACTATTATGAACGAATTAACAATATTTGACAAGCCTGTAAACAGAACAATTGCTTTATTGAACTAAAGTGCTATGGAAAATTTTAGATTGTTAAATCTGTTTTGTATTCAAAGAATGACAAAGACAACAGTGATGATGATTTTAAAGTAATCTGCAACTCATATCAGTTGAATCTTTGAAGATGGTGAAAAGGGAGAAAATGATACAGTCGAGAGTGCATTTCAACAGTCTCCAACCCTCATGAGCACCACCTATAAAGCTTCAAAGGAAATAGATGGAATCATGTTGGTTTAGAAACCAACTCATGTTTGAAAGAGGTGCTTTTGGTCTGGTATGTCTATGTTTTTATGTAAGTATGCACACAAGTAGGGGAAGAGATTTGAAGATACTTAAGGGAAACACCGACACCGACACCTTCAGGGGGAGTATAGCATGAGTATAGCACTTCCCTGTTTAAAGGCTGGAATCATATATTTTTGCTTCGTATTGGTTGCTATGAGTGCATGGCTTGGTTGACATATCACATAAAAAAGGGGGAGATTGTTAAGACCAGATTTGTTAAAGCATATTTTGAGGTTGAACACAAATTTATAAATCAACACTTGGGCGTTGGATTTCAAAGTCATTATGAGAACATTTTTTGTTGTGATGATGTGGCATTATAATAAGGAAATTACATCAACGAGCTTAGAGATAAAGGATAAATCTAATGGATTCAAACTTATCTAATTACCACGAGGATTAAGAACTTCATGTGTTATAAAAGAAGTTTAAGTCATAGTTTTGTAATTTAGAGTTTTGGATGATTTTAAAAACGTGTCTGCAAAGTCAAAACGTTGAGAGATAGACCATAAAAAAATCTTAGATTAATTGTTTAGAAGATTAGAAATTAGTCAGTTGCAATCATGTTTGTGTGAAGGTGCATAATTCTGATAGACAGAAATATGTGTTTTCTGTTTAAAAGATTTCCAATAAAACAATATTGTTTGGAAAAATCAAACTTGTTCTTTGATATACATTTGTCTTTGATATACATTTGTATTCTAGATTTTATAGAACTGACGATTGAGGAAGGTGTTTTCACAAAGTAGAATTGTAAATTTTACACTAAAGATTTGGGATTCATTAGAGAAGATAAATATACGTTGTTTTTTTAAAAAATTATTTACTTTGAGATATGTGTGTTTTAAAAGAGGATATGTAAAATGGTGTTATTAATTGTGGAAGTTTACTACTAGCCAGGAACTTTGTGCCTTTTCGGTCTTCACTTTATGTCTTTACGTCGAATAAGCGTTGTTTACTTGGATTAGTTTATTACAAGCCAATCTCTTGTCTAATTAAACTAAGCTGTCAACTAGGGATCCACCAAGATAAGTTAATTATTTAACATGTTGGACCACAGTAAATAATATTTCCTAGAAATTTCCAAATTGAGTGAGTATTTTATTAAGACCACGACGATCCTTGTCTCCTAGACTTTTCCATCTGAAAGCAAATACTTGTATAGTTGCAAACATAAAAAGAGATAAATGCGTGTATCAAAATTCTAACCGTTTTTTCTTCCAAAAAAAAGAGAAAAATTCTAACCGTTTATAAAATTCAACCAAACTAGGAATTGATTGGTCATGGTTTTTGAATTAGTTTTTGATTTTTGTTTTTCCAAACAATTCTTTTTTCAATCAATTCTTTTTATGAAATAACTTTCCGAAAACTTTAGAAAACTAGTTTTTGAAAAAATGTCTATTTCTAAACAAAAAAAAAAAACTAAAAGAGAAAATTGTCAAAACGAAACTAAAATTTGGAATGATTGTTCTTTAGTATAATAATATTTTTATCCACTTTGTCTTCCTTTTACCCTTTCTATTTCTGAAAATTAATAAAATAAATAGTTTCATGAATCAAAAAAATATAAAACTATAAATAATTAATAAAACATCTATATACATAAAATAGTATGTTTTTAGTTAAAAAAATTGATAAATATTTTTTTAAAATTATGTTCTACAAAAAGTAGATTTCGTCTTCTACAGAAAATGTGATGCAACTATGGTTAAGCTAGAAGACTATGTGATAAAGGATAAACCGAGATGGCTGAATGGAAAGCTTGAAGATGAACCAGAGGCGGGAATGGAGCATAATGAGCTTATCTTTTCTGTGAAAATCATTTCTAACAAGAAGAGAATGTGTGGATCAGCCTCATGGATGACTTAGGCATTTTTCTCAGTCTAAAATTGTAGGAGTTTAATCAAACTCAAACTCTATTTTGTTTCAGAAACATTATTCACCTTTTTTTTAAATCAAAAACTCTTTCTAAATTTATGAATCCTTTGTTCATCTTTGAACACTGATTTCTAAAGAGTTCATTCTCTGATTGCAAAACTTGTCTTTAATCACAAACATAGTTCATTCTCTTGACCATAGACACATCTACACAAGATCTGATCAGTCCATAGATCATTTCTGCAGATCATCCATTCAATCCATAAATCTCCATCTGAAATCAACCCATTTCTCTCTCAAACCAGGAAATCATCCTTCATAGTATCAAGGACACAAAGGATTTCATTATAAGGGGTTAATCAAGTGGTGTCAGAGCAAATTTAAAGGCTCTTGATCTGGGTTTGAATCTGAAACTCTCAAAAGAATATGGGTTTGATTTTGAAACTATTTATTTCTTCTTCTTTGTTTTAGGGAATCTGTTTCTTTTTCTCTGAAATTTTCTCATAAAATTCTTATCTTTCTATCTGTGTATCTGCAAGAGGGCCAACCAGTTTAAACAAAAAAGAAAAAAAAGAAAACCAAAATAGAAAAGATTTGGAAAAAAAAAGTTCAAAAGAAATCCAATTTGATTGAAGAGAAATCCAGCCTCTGGTAGTAAAGCCTCTTGCAAACAAATATCTTGCAATCTGTCTATCTCTTTCTTATGTTTTGGGGTTGGGGATTCGATCTCTAAAATCTTGATCTTTGTTTGTTGTTGAGCTACTAGATTCATAGCAAAAACTCACAGAAAAATCAGAGAGAAACACTTGAGAGTAGTGAGGCTTCGACTATCTGTTATTGTGCTAATTTTGTTACTGAGATTCTTAATAGGAATCTATGTTTGGAAGAAGCAATGGCAGGAGGAGACGTCCTGAAAAGGAGTTAGATTACAACCTGTTCAACTCTGCTACAAAAGCAACCTTAGAGAGAAAAGAGAAATCTATGAGAAAAAGAGTTTCCTATGCTGTTGATGAATCTTGTTATGAGCAGGAAAGAATACAATCTAGGAGGTCTCTGGAAAGAAAAAACAGGAGGATGTTGGGGATAGATTACATCTACCCACATAGGCCCATTTAAGCATGAACTCGGCCCATAATCGTGAGGAAGTCGGCCCATGAGGCCTGTCAAACCGACTTCGACAACAATAAAAGGTGTATATATAGAAGGAGGTTGGAAGGAAGAAACACACAGAAACTTGAAGGGCAAGCCTAGAATTAGGGTTTTCATTACTCCTTGTTCTTACTTTGTTCTTCTTCAAACATCCCGATTATTCATCAATAAACTCCTTCGATTTGTTCTATAAATCGTCTCTTTCGTAAACCCATCATCGAAATCGATCACCGATCTAGGGTTACCGATTTCGGATTCAACAATTGGCGCCGTCTGTGGGGAATTGAAACAGTAACGATCAAGAACATCGAATCAAAACGATGACAGAATCACCAATGAACCAAGTACGTCAACAGCCAGTCGACCTAAATACCGTCTTGGCCTCTCTCGCCGCCGTCGTTCAAAGACTCGATCAGCAAGATGCCGCTAATAAGGTGACTCAAGAACATCTCGAGGCAATCGCCGCCGCTTGTCTACCTCCTGCACGAACAGACGACCAAGATCCGGATACTGCTCAACGACGTTTGTTCCAAACTACGATACGGGATCAAGCAGCCGATCAAGCGACCAACGAAGAACTTCTACGTCTTCAAGGAACAATTAAGGACATGTCGTCCAAAATCCATCAAGCCACGAGTTTCGCACCAGAAATCGATCGAGTCTTGGAAGCAACTCAAAAAACTCCGTTCACCAAGAAGATCACCGACGTCCGAGTGCGACATCAAGACAAACTTCGGATACCGTCATTCCGCGGAGATTCTGACCCCAGTGACCATATGACCAGCTTCAATATTGCTATGGTACGAGCCTATTTCTCCACGGAGGAACGAGATGCTGGATACTGTCAACCCTTCGTTGAAAGTTTAGCAGGACCGGCCCTCACCTGGTTCTCTCGGCTAACGGCGGATTCAATCAGCACTTTTAAGGAACTTTCTACTGAGTTCCTCAAGCATTATTCCATGTATATCCGCCAAGGGGCCTCAACGACCGACTTGTGGAAAATCTCTCAAGGGCAGAAAGAATCCCTTCACGACTTCATGGAACGGTTCAAGAACCTCGTCTCCAAAATCGACGTTCCGGATAAGACAGCAGTAGAGGCTTTACGTAACGCATTATGGATTAGATCGTATTTCCGATCTGACCTTTACACAAATAGTACGATCACCCTGGAAGATGCCCTCCATAAGGCAAATTGCTTCATCCGAATGGAGGAAGATAACGCGGTTTATACCGCAAAGCAAAACGCGTTGAATGCTCAGTTGACACCAAAAGCGACGACCACGTACCAAGAACCTCGCCATCACCAACCTAACGAGAAGAAAGGGAAAGTCTTCTCAGCAACTGAGGAACCTGACGCACCTCCCTCCACATCAAAAAGCGAGCGACCATGGAACGTGTGGGACAGAACTCTGGACGGGAAGCCCCTAACATATGATGAAACTAAGTTCTGAACTTACCACAAAGCCAAAGGCCATGACACTAAGGAGTGCAAGCAGCTTGCGGAAGCCTTATTCTCGGCATTCAAAAATGGTGCTGTCACACCTGACCCACCGAAGTCAAAACAAAATCGAAAGAAAGGGAGCTGGACAAAGAACCGAAAAGCTAGCGCCAAGAAACAAGAATCCAACCAAGCAGTCCACCCCGATGATCAGGTTGCAGCTGCTCCACCCCGACACCGTGACGATACCGACATAGAAGATGAAAGACCGCAAGTCGCTCGACGGATCAACATTATCTCAGCAGTCCTCGTAGCCTCCTCTTTTAGGGAGAACGAAGACAACCCGGATCTCTGAGATCACCTCCAGAATAAGCGCTCCGCAACCGACTTGCGCGACGCTCTCCTTCGGGGCAAAAAATCAGGGCCTCCAGAAATCAAAGACAACCAGGATCTACGGGATCGTCTTCAACGTAAACGTTCTATAACCGATTTGCGAGATATTCTCCTTCTAAACAGAAAATCAGAACCATCAGAAGGTAACAACAATTGCGACCTCCGAGATCATTTGCAGCACGCTCGTTCCACAGATGATCTACGAGATTTTCTCTCTCCAAACAAGAAACCAAAGTTTTCGGAAGCCGATCTCCGAAATAAACTAACCACCAAGAAAAGTTCCGCAACACCCAACCTGCGGGAGACACTATCTGACAAGCGTCCCAGCGTTTTTTGCCGAATTAATGTAATTCACGGCGGATCACCCTTGTGCAACGGTTTGGTAAAATCGATAAAAGAGTACCAACGCAGAGCCGTAACTGCCCGACGATGGCCGACGAAGCATGAAGGAGAAACCTCTATAACATTTTCAGAAGGAGACCTCACCGATATAGATCAGCCGCACAATGACCCGCTGCTAGTCGAATTGCAAATCGGCACTTGCGAGGTCACACGGGTACTCATCAACACTGGAAGCTCGGTAGACCTTATATTTCGGCAGACCTTGGAAAAACTGATCGTAGATCTCAAGGATATCAAGCCATAATCAAGAGCCCTTACCGGTTTCAATGGCTCGTCGAAATCCTTATTGGGAACCATCCGCCTTAACGTCTTTGCCGGAGGAATAAGTAAACTCGTTAAATTTTCCGTCATAGATACCAAAACACAGTATAACGCGATCCTGGGAACCCCATGGCTTCACACGATGAAAGCAATCATGTCGACATACCATTAATGTGTAAAGTTTCCTACCAGGAAAGACACCGTCTTCACGCTAAAAGGGAACCAACGCCTTGCACGAAGCATGTTGATATCCGATTTCAAAAGCCAACAGGTCACTTTCCTCGTCGAGCCAGATAAGAGGCTATCTCCTTAAAAAGAAGAAACAATCTAAGTCGGTATCGATCCTGATCATCCTGACAGAACCGTAGGAATTGGCTCCGAACTGAGCATCGACCTCACAACCGAATTGACCACCTTCCTCCGGGCAAACAAATCAACGTTCGCCTGGACAACAGCCGACATACCTGGTATTGACTCGACTATTACATCACACCGATTCAACGTCGACCCAACGTACAAACCCATCAAGCAAAAGCACCGAAAACTTGGTCCTGAAAGAGCTAAAGCTGTCAACGACGAAGTCGATAGAATTTTAGGGGCGGGGTCCATCGCCCAAGTCAAATATCCAGATTGGCTGGCCAACCCGGTCGTAGTTAAAAAGAAGAATGGGAAATGGAGGGTGTGCATCGATTTTACCGCCCTAAATAAGGCATGCCCTAAGGACAGCTTCCCTTTGCCCCATATCGATCAGATGGTGGAATCTACGGCTGGAAACGAGCTTCTTTCGTTCATGGACGCCTTCTCAGGCTACAATCAGATTATGATGCACCCGAACGATCGCGAAAAGACATCATTCATCACGGATCGCGGCACATATTACTACCGAGTTATGCCATTTGGACTCAAGAACGCAGGAGCCACCTCTCAACGACTCGTTAACAAAATGTTCGCCGACAAGTTAGGAGTCACTATGGAAGTATATATCGATGACATGCTGGTCAAATCACTCATTGCCAAAGACCATGTTCGACACCTGTCTGAGTGTTTCGATACCTTAAACAAATACAGGATGAAACTGAACCTGGCAAAGAACACTTTTGGAGTTACTTCGGGAGAATTTCTTGGCTATATTGGGACAAAACAAGGAATCGAAGCAAATCCGAAGTAAATCTCTGCGGTTTTGGACTTACTCGATCCCCAAAACGTCGCAGGAAATTCAGCGTCTTACCGGACGAGTTGCGGCACTTAACCGTTTCATCTCTAGGTCCACCGATAAGTGTCTCCAGGTCCACCGATAAGTGTCTCCCTTTCTCCGAGTTGCTGCGTGGAAATAAAAGATTCCTTTGGGATGAAGTATGCGAACAAGCCTTCTCGGCACTAAAACATTACTTAACGACTCCCCCAATATTGGCGAAACCAGATGCAGGCGACATTATGTATCTTTACATCGCAATCTCCTCTTCGGCAGTAAGCAGCGTTCTTATAAAGGAAGACCGAGGAGAACAGCACCCTATCTTCTATACCAGTAAACGTCTTACCGATACCGAGATGAGATACCCCACCCTCGAAAGGATGGCCCTTGCCGTAGTAACATCGGCAAGGAAACTGCGACCTTACTTCCAATCCCATTCCATTATCGTTCTCACTGACTTACTGTTGCGAACCATACTCCAGAATGCTAACCAGTCAGGGAGACTTTCTAAGTGGACCATCGAACTCAGCGAATACGATATCTCGTACAAAAGTAGGCCCGCAATAAAGGCTCAAGTCTTGGCCGACTTCATCATCGAAATCCCACCTGATCAAGCAGCTGATCTCGATATCCTAGTAAAAAATTGGATCTTGCACGTCGATGGAGCATCATCCAACAAAGGATCGGGAATAGGCGTTCATCTCCAATCACCCACCAGAGAACTCATTGAACAGTCGTTCCAACTCGGGTTTGCGGCATCAAACAATGAAGCCGAGTACGAAACATTAATCGCAGGACTTCGTTTAGCTAAAGTAGTGGGGGCCAAGCGAGTACAAGCCTTCTGTGATTCTCAACTCGTCGCCAGTCAGTACAGTGGTGACTATGAGGCCAAAAATGAGAGAATGGACGCGTATATCGGTATCGTCAGAAAGTTGACCTCCGAATTTGATCACTTTGAACTTGTCAAGGTCCCCATGAAAGATAACTGCTTCGCTGACGCGTTAGCCGCATTGGGAAGAAACCAGCGAGACCAAGTCACATGGACGATCCCCATTCACACAGTTAAAAATCCGAGTATTTCCTTACCAATCGGTAAAGATGTCCTCGCCATTTCTTCCAGTATCACCGAGATCACAGAATCGACAACCAACGACGTTGATTGGCGAACCCCCTTCCTGGATTATCTAGACAAAGGGATACTTCCAGAGAATAAGTGGGAATCCCGTCGACTCAAAGCAAAAAGCTCCAATTATGTCTCTATCGATGGACCGCAAACAAAGTACTCCTTACCTGCGTCGAAAGGGGAGAAGCAGAACTCGTTATGATCGAGACCCATGAAGGAGAAGGCGGCAACCACAGTGGAGGCAGGGCTCTTGCGCTAAAGCTTAAATCTCAAGGACATTATTGGCTCACTATGGTCGCAGATTGCGAGGAATATGCATCACGCTGCGAAAAATGCCAGCGACACGCACCTAACATTCACTCACCAACCGAGTTGCTAAAAACCTCCGTCGCCCCATATCCATTCATGCGATGGGCAATGGACATAGTCGGCCCTCTACCGAGTTCCAGACAAAGGCGTTTCTTACTCGTTTTAACCAACTATTTCACAAAATGGGTTGAAGCTAAAGCCTACGTCCAAATCACCGAGAACGAGGTCCAAAGATTTGTTTGGAAGTACATCATCTGCCGTCACGGACTTCCTTACGAAATAGTCACTGACAATGGATCTCAGTTCACATCGAACAAATTCCAAAAATTTTGCGATAAATGGAGAATTCGACTTAGTTTCTCTACCCCGCAATATCCTCAAGGAAACGGCCAGGCCTAAGCAACCAACAAAACTATCATCGACGGGATCAAAAACCGACTAGGTCTCAAGAAGAGACATTGGGCTGACGAGTTGGACGGAGTACTCTGGTCCCATCGAACTACACCTTGGAGCGCAACAGCAAAGACACCGTTCTCACTCGCCTATGGAGTCGAAGCAATGGCCCCTGCCGAAGTCAATGTTACTAGTCTCAGGAGGATAAAGATGCCCCAAATGAAGCCTTTAATCACGAAATGATGAGCAACGCCCTGGATCAAAAAAAAAAAAAAAAAAAAAAGAAGGGAACTACGGGTGACTTGATCCCATCTCGGGTACGTAGGCAGCCCTTAACCGGGTTCAGTCACAAAAACAAAAAAAAATAATATAATAATAATATATATCTGTAGAAACTTTTGTGTTTATACATCGATTTTTATATTATTCCTTGAACACGGTTTCCGTGATAATTATACCACTTGAAACTCGTACTACGATATAAAATTCAAGTTGGTATTAAATCCACAGTACGGCAAACATGTCGAATGGATTTACTTTAAGTTGAATGATGAGTGCGACATCACAGTAGATTATAAAAAGGAAAAGCCTACTCGGAAACTTAAAATAAGTTAGCTAAGTACGTCCTTTCCTATTTTGCGATATAAACGATGTCGGCATATTTGGCGAAATAAAGTCCTATTCGTTTATTCCGTAAAAGTTGCTTAGTTCGACTGGTTCTTAAAACTGACCATCTTCGAAATCAGATTAAAAAAAAAAACCATAAAAAATTTATATATACTTGGCAAATTAGATAAATAAGATAAAAGGCCATACTCGGCCAAAAGTTGTTACAAAAGAAGGAAGGAGATTACAACAACAATAAAGAGGACGAGGTTTTTAAGATCGGAGGTCTTCAAGGTCTTGGGGAGAGAAGGCCGTCATATTGGAGCTGTGCTCATCAAGACTGACCAGATGAAGATCGATCTCAGAGGCATCTACGACTTCCATCTTCTGCAGCTCCTCCAGGAAGTAGGCTTCGTCAATCTTCGCCTTCTGGAGAACCTCGTCAATGGATAAATCCTGCGACTGGATTTTCTCCAGCCCTTCTCTCATCCCCTTCGCATGCGAGTACAGAGCAAGCCTCAACTGGATCTCGGGTTGCTCCCCAAGGAACTGATCCATCTTCTCGTATGTCGGCATCACTTGTTGTCGTAAGACAGACTGAACTTGCGACCTCTCTTTCCTCACCTGATGCTCTCGAGACTCTCTCAAACGCCTGGTTGTCGTCTCGAAGTTTAGAGAGAGCTCGGACTTCTCTTGTTCCAGACTGAGACAACGAGAATCGAGAAGATCTTTTTGATCCTTCAACGTCTCCAACTCCGCAGATCGGAGCTCGTTACGAGATCTCTCCAGATCGGCTCCGTTCAAAGCTTCATTTTTCTCAGCAGTAAGGGCCACAATCTGGCCCTCATAGGCGCTGCATTTGTACGCCAACTCGGCGATTTCTTTCCTCTTCTTCTTAGAGACCCGGTTTTGGCCACCAGTGAAGCTTCTTGCGCCTTGAGCTTCATCTCGTAGTCTCTCACCATAAGGTTGGCATTCCCGAAGAACTGAAGAACGAGAATTATCAGAGAATATTACTACATAAAAAGAAAGTCAGTAAATGAACACTTACTATGGAGCCGGCTCGAGTCATTTCTCGATATCGGCTATCCTGATGGAGTTGATTCAATTCCGGCATGCCACGCCTCTTGAGCTTAATTTGGCGGAAGAGACGATCCGGTGCCTCGTGGTCTTAAATGAATGGGACATCGATCGACCGGTATTTAAAATCAATGACATGGGGGTACTCAACCTCCACACCATGAGAAATCTGAGCTGGCTCTTGAAGCTGACTCCCTTGTACGACGTCCTCTAGCAGGGGATTATTTGGATGCTCCTCCATTGGCATCTCGGTGACCGTCATTTCAGCTGACCCGACTGGTACTTCAGCTGTCGGGTTTTGCTCCCCTTGGTCGTCGCCATGGTGCTCTTCTGGTGCTTCAGGAGGAGGAAGAGGAGATCGGATAGGGGTCACAAGAGAAGGTTCGGCGCGCGAACTGGATGAGTCCCTCCTTCGTTTACTTGGCCTGCCAACATCGGTAGAACCCCTACCATGCTCAGGGGTACCGATCGTGTCAGCATATGACGGCAAGGCAGATAGGTTTAGCTTTCCCATTGGTTGTTGTCGGGGACGCACAGGGACTGCAGTTGGGATCTCGGCTATACGAGAAGAAAGTCGTCAGAAAAAGAAAAAATAAAACTAAAATAAAGAAAAATCAAAAGAATCGTTACCTCGGTTGATTCTTTTTAAGGCGGCCTGGATACATGCTTCGCTGATATATGGCCCATGTTGATGACTCAACGTCCTGATGGCCTCAACTTCCTCGAGAAAAGACTGGGAGCCGACTTGTGACCACTTACTGATACGATCTGCAAAAAAAAGAAAAGAGATGAAGTAGATCAGTAGAAGTGTTGTGAGTTAATTCGAAGTCGTACCGATATTGGAATTGAAATATCCGTTAAGAGTTATCGTGGGATCTTCGAAGGATGCTTCATTGATCTTCACGTAGAAATATTGGTGGTTCCGGAAGTTCTCTTTGGACGACTTCCCGGTGATCACATTGTACTTGGGAACCATCTTCCCATAAAAGAATCTCTTCTTCGCAGTGATACTCGGTGTCGTGAGTTCTTCAAAGAGGCGAACCGACATCTTAATTCCAACCTCGGCTGCGAGAACCGTCAAGGTCACCAGGATCCTGATTCCATTCGCGGTGTACTGCCCAAGGGCTATCTTCCGACGATTGCAGTAGGTTGTCAGGAATTCGGGAAGAGGCCACCAGAGCAAAGAATTGACGAACCACGACTCATATACGCAAGTGTACCCTGAAGGCGGAGTCCATGGCCGCTGATGGTCCGCCGGAATCAAGAACGAGAACCCGGCAAGCGGATTCGTTTGGAAGATAAGCCTCCAGACGGTTTTAAACGTAGATTTGGTAGGGAAGTGGTTCGCCCAGTTTTGCTTCTTCTTGACGCTAAGGGTTCGCTCCTGTTCTGGGTCTATCTCCTCGTCAAACTCGAATTCGGTTCCAGTCCACCTCATTGGTAGGAAGTCGGCTAAAGCGAAGTTCACCTCCTTCTCGGCCGTATTCCTGTCCTTAGCAGCGGAATCGGTGTCCGCATCAATCGGCTCTTCCGCCTGGAGCTCGTTTTCTTGCTCCGCTTCGTTAGCAGGAGTGTGACTTGTTGCTTCTCGGTCTTCTATTTCTAAGCTAAACCTGACGATATCACGTTCGGCGCTGTCCAATGAAGCCAACTCTGCAGACATCGTCCGTAGATTGTCCATTCCCCCAAGAGTTAACGCTCTTGGCCGACGTATCAGCGGGGAACCGGTGCTTTCCGAGTCGGAATCGGTGGCGATCGCTTTACCTTTCTAAGAACACCGGCGGATCGGAGAAGACATTGTCACTGGAGTACAAGTATTCTAGAGAGAGAAAGAAGAGAGAAGGCAGAGAGTTTGAGAAGTACCTTTCGAAGATAAGCAGCAGAAGAATGACAAAACAAGTATTGAGAGGGACTTTTATAGGTATCTCGGCGCGGAAGACGAGCAGTTGTCATGATTAGGTCTAGAACCCTATAGATGGTGACACGTGTCCCACTATCTCCGAATCTCGAGAGTATTACTCACTTCGAGTGACACGAAGTAGGAGGCGTGGGATCAAGAAATAATAATATTAAATACAGATCGCTGACCGAGATCAAGGTTGATGCTCAAGCGAAAGGAAGTCGGAGACAGCCAAATACTACAAATTTGCCGAGAACACAGATGACCGAGATCACGCCTTAAATTCACCCAGTCAAAGAACTTCACCGAATAGCCAATTCGATGAACTGGGGGGGACTTATTGTTGGGGATAGATTACATCTACCCACATAGGCTCATTTAAGCATGAACTCGGCCCATAATCGTGAGGAAGTCGGCCCATGAGGCTGTCAAACCGACTTCGACAATAATAAAAGGTGTATATATAGAAGGAGGTTGGAAGGAAGAAAGACACAGAAACTTGAAGGGCAAGCCTAGAATTAGGGTTTTCATTACTCCTTGTTATTACTTTGTTCTTCTTCAAACATCCCGATTATTCATCAATATACTCCTTCGATTTGTTCTATAAATCGCCTCTTTCATAAACCATCATCAAAATTGATCACCGATCTAGGGTTACCGATTTCGGATTCAACAGAGGAGCACACATCATGATCTATTATGTTCTTCCACAAAGACTTTGCTGGAAAATGACAGAATTTGTTAAGAAAAGAAAGATTGGTTTTTAATCATTTTGATTTTGTGCAGGAAAGGCACAACCAGTGAGGCAAGATGAACCAACTAGGAGGAGTGTAGAATGTCCTAGACATGCCAGAGAAGTGACAGGAGCTTGCTATGGTCGTGATGCCATAAAGAAGTCTCATAAACAACAAGCATCATTTGATTATGTGCACAGCCAACACTTTCAAAATGATTTCAAAAGGATTGCACAACAAATAATCAAGGAGTTTGGAAAATACCAGCAAGTGAGACCATCCCCACGTCCTTCCTCAAAAATTGATGGTCCAAGGAGTTGTAGCAAGCAAGAGCATGTTATCCAAGAGGTAAAAACAAAGTCATCTAAAGTAAGTAAAGAACCTGGGACATAAAAAGAGTTTTCTCTTTTTTCTCCTCAGTCTGAACTTGTTGTCAATGAAACATTTGATGAACTAACTCATCTTGAACCGGTGCAACCGAGTAGCATTGTCTCAGTATCTCAGGTCTCATAAGAACTCTCACCACAAACAAAACATAAGAGTTCAACACAAGGTGAAGTGATGGAGCAGCTGAGCACAATTCCTAAGTTTTTGTCCCCAAATTCTCAAGAGCACTGTAAGGAACTTGTTATGGTTAATTCTCTGCATGAAATGTTTGTTAAGGTTAGTTTCAGTAATGTCATACGTTTTGGTCTAGACAAGGTAAAAGAATTTTGGGTTTCAAAATCTATTTTTAATAACATGATTAACTCTTTTAAAGTGTTTGAACCAGATAAATTTTCAGATCATAAATGTTTTCACTGTGATAATAACATCAATCTTGGTCTTGTTTTGAGTTTTGATCAGTTTAGGAAACATAACATAATGGCTTTGATCTGAGTTTTTCTAGTCATGAACTGAACACTGGTGGTTTGTTTTCATCTGCTTATGTTTTGAACAAATCTAGAAAGTTGCAGGAACATAAAACACTTAGGAAAGAAACCAAGTTTGTTTATGAATCTGTTTTGAAATATGCTCATGCTTGTTCTGAAATTTATAAATCTTGGTTTGTTTTGAGATCATGCTTGCAGAATGATGTTGTTTTGAGCTTTGAGGATATATTAGTGTACAACACATTCTTTGAAAGTCATGCTAAATCTGTGAGACATGTGCTAACTGATTCTGAATATGATCTTGAACTTAAACTTTTGTGTTCTTATTTGATCATGTGGGGCACGTTTTGAAGTTGATCTATGGTACTTCATGCCTTCAAAACATTATGTTTTACAACATTTTCTTTGATAAGCATGCTGATTCTTGGTTAAGTAATTCTCAGTTTGAATTTGATCTTTTGTGTTCTGAATCTGAGAAACTTGTGCTTGTTTTGAAATTGTTATTTAGGAACTATGCTATCACATGCATTGTAACCATTCTGGTTTACAACAATTATTTTGGTAGATATTTTGAAAATCTGAAACAAATAAAAAATGTTCTTAGAAAGAAACTCTTTGTTATTGATCAGATTAAAAACATGTCTTGCACATATAACACTGGATATGCAGGCTTTCTTTTGAGTTTCCAGGAACAGCATGATCTACCCCAAAAGAGTGTGAAGGACAAGAGCAGAGACCATGCTTATCAGCCAGAGATTTGGAGATGGAAGTACTTGAGGAAAATGGCTTCAAAACTCCAAGGAAGTTTATGTCCAAAACTTTACTTTGATGTTCTTTTCATTCTTATTTTCTTGATCATTTGTCTCACTTCTTACTTGTTTCCTTTTGATGTAGGAGTTACAGATTTTAGGACAAATCTTTTCAAAGGAGGAGGGGATGATGCAACTATGGTTGAGCTAGAAGACTATGCGACAAAGGATAAACCGGGATGACTGAACGGAAAGCTTGAAGATGAACCAGAGGCGGGAATGGAGCATAATGAGCTTATCTTTTTTGTGAAAATCATGTCTAACAAGAAGGAGAATGTGTTGATCAGCCTCATGGATGACTTAAGCCCTTTTCTCAGTCTAAAAGAAGATCAATACCAGGGTTGAGGATTCATTCTCTCTTTCTGAATGACATGCCACAAAAGTCAAGTGAAGAAGTCAGCCAAAATAATTAATATTGAGTTTTCAAGACAATTTTAGTTTTAATTAAGTTTTTCTTATTTTTCTACAATTTTAGGACTTTTCAATTTCTTCTTCTCTACTTAAACTCTCTTTTGTTTCAGAAACATTATTCGCCTTTTTTTTATATCAAAAACTCTCTCTAAATTTGTGAATCTCTTGTTCATCTTTGAACAGTGATTGCTAAAGAGTTCATTCTCTGATTGCAAAACTTGTCTTTAATCACAAACATAGTTCATTCTCTTGATCATAGACACATCTACACAAGATCTGATCAGTCCATAGATCATTTCTTAAGATCATCCATTCAATCCATAAATCTCCATCTGAAATCAACTCATTTCTCTCTCAAACCAGGAGATCATCCTTCATAGAATCAGGGACACAAAGGATCTCATTATAAGGGATTCATCAAAATGAGTTAGTAGAAAATGAATTCTAGATTATATAAGTTCATCTACTTTTTCAGAACGAACCATCTACTAATTGTAAAGATATATACTTTTATTCAAAATATAGTTTCTACTTTTATTAAGTATTCTGAATTTTCGGGATTATAAAAAATATTATACTATATGGACAACTCAATGATGGTATTATACTAAAGGGACAACTATCCCAAATTTTGGTTCCATTTTGGCAATTTTTCCAAACTAAAATCCAAAATTTCTAGTTTTATTGCTTAAGAGAGAATTTTACATTTATTTTTAATACAAATAAAGAATTCATGATCCAACCTAAGTTTTTTCAACTTATTAACACACATATTAATTGCTGATAATAAAAAGGAAAGATTATCAAAACAAAACCAAAATTTTGGATCATTGTCTCTTTGGTATAATACTATTTTTGTCCATTTTGTCCCCATTTTACCTTTTTCATTTCTGAAAATTAATAAAATAAATAATTTCATGAATCAAAAAAATTATAAAAATATAAATAACTAATAAAACATCCATATACACAAAATGATATTTTTTGGTTGAATAACTTGATAAATAAAAAACTTTAATTACATTCTACTAAAAGTAGATTTCGTCTTCTACAGAAAATGAGTTAGTAGAAAACGAATTCTAAATAATACAAGTTCATCTACTTTTTTAGAACGAACCATTTACTAATTGTAAAGATACATATTTTTCTCCAGAATGCAACCTCTACTTTTATTAAGTATTCTAAAATACCTGAAATGCAAAATCTAGACACTACTCGTATGTCTACATGAGGTAGAAATTGCATTCTTGATTTTTGTCATCGTTCTACATAGTGTAGAATGTGCTTTCTACGGATAAGAAAACATGTTTTTGCGAAAACTAACAAAATTTCAGTTAAGAAAATATTCTAAAATATTATAACTTCCAAAAACGTGTTTTGATCGAATTTCCTTGTCAAAATATAAAAAAAAATGATTTCGCATTTTCTTCTTCATCAATCTATGATTTCTTCATACTTTGTCTTGTGATTTTCTCAAACTCTTCTCTCCCTTTTTTGACTCTGCAGAAAATCTCATCTTGAGATATTTAGCTTTCGACCACGGGAAAAGAAGATGCATATTTATACATGTGAAACATTTTGGGTCTTTTGTTGTTTCTTTTTCTTTTTTATAATTTTTTTACATTTATTTTGCTTCTTTATAACTTTTTATTTTTACCTTTTTTATTAAACTTTTTAAATTTTATTTTAATTTGTGTTTAATTTGATTAACAAAAGGTTAGTTTTGAGATTATGAAAAATATTATACTATAGGGACAACTTAGTGATGATATTACACTAAGGAGACAACCATCCTAAATTTTGGTTCCGTTTTGGCAATTTCCCCTAATAAAAGTTCCATGAACATATATAGCTAAGGCATTTTACATATAACTAATCAACCTGTGTATTACATCTATGCTAATCATAAACTAAGACAGTATTATAAATGATTTGACAAAAAACTGAAATCAGTTTAAACAATTGGATCCAGTTTAATCAAATATAGTTACTGGATTGGGTTTGTTAAATTGGTTTTAGTTAATTGACAAAAATAAAATTGAATTGAAAAAGAAAAACAGATATTCTCTGAATAAAATTGCTTTTGCTAGAAAACCTCACTCATCAGAAGTTAAAAACAGAACCGAAAGCATGAAATTTGATTATAATTAGGTTTGTATATTTCATAAATCTAAGAATTCAAATGTTTACAAACCGCACTATACTACAGTTAATATTAACAAAAATATTTACATATACTTATATATTTATATATTTTTGTTACTATTAGTACCGCTTACTTCGGTTTATTTTTACATGTTTCATTCAGATCATAAAAGTCAATCAGAACGCCCCAACAACACAGTCGAATAACGATAAAAGTCTGCTTGCTTCGTTTTATTTTTAGGTCAGTTCAAATAAAATTGAACCCGTTTGATATGTAGAAGACTTTCTGGTTATTTCCTGATAAGATTTTAATAGAAAGTCAAAGATAACCAAAAAAGTATTTTTTTTTCTTTGTAAAACAAAGTTGACGAAGAATTTTAATTATTTTTGAAAAAATTGGTAAAATAGAATGAAAATTCAACATCTTTGTCCCCTTAATATAATACCATCCTCAAGTTGTCCCTATAGTATAATACTTTTGATGATACCAAAATTATCTGTATATTAATCACACTTAATCAAATAAAATACAATTACTACTTTTTATTTGATTAAACTTAAGGGAAATTAGAAAAAATAAAATATAAGGAAATTAGATTTTTAAAAAAAACACAAACAAAAAAACTCAAATCAAGTGTCGTAACCCTAACCTCTCTCTCGACGAATCTCTTTCTCTCTCGATGAACAAAACGAAGGCGATCTTTTTCTCTCTCGGCGAACAACACAAAGGCGAGGCGAGGGCATCTCTCGGTGAATCAACAGCGAGACCGGTCACCGGTGTAATCAACTCTCTCTTCCTGCAGAACCCCATCATCTTACTCCGTCTCTTTCTCTCTCTCGACAAACACGAAGGTGGTTTTGGAGCTTCTCTTGGTGATTGGAGAAATTGACGATCTCTTCCAGAAGCCCTTCATCTTCTTCTCTCAGCCTCTCCGCATCCCCGCCTCTCTCTTTCTCTGGCATCACTAGCAGTAAGGTAAAGTCGTAACTATCTCCTTCCAATTTCTCTTTTGTTTTTTGTTTTCGTTGTTGATATTTCTTCCGGTTGATTTGTTTACATCCTAGTAGATTATGTATTATGTCTAAACTGTGTATTTCTGATGTTCATCAATCAAGAGCTTTTCTGTTTGTGTCTATGTGTTTGTGTTCTTCATTCAGATTACTCTTTTTATGTTCTTTTAATAGGATACAAAGATGTTGTTGTTCTATTTGTTAACTGATAATGTGAACCAATTTTATTTGTGAATTGTCTTAGTTTGCTTAATTGATTGCAAGATGGAGCTAGGCTGGCTTGTCTTAGTTTGATTAATTGATTTACTTTGTGAATTTATTTTGCTTGTCATGGGTTGGTTAATTGATATCGTTTCTGAACATGAACGATAGTGTTTGTGTTTATGACTTTGAATTTGTTTGATTATTGTCTTGTGATTGTCGCTATTTCACTATTAAGTTTGTTCCTTTGACTTAAATTAAAATGATAGTGTTTGTGTTTCTGACTTTTGCGTGTTTATGACATTGGTGCTATGTCTTTTGGTGTTAACAACCATGTGTTTTATCTTTTGTAGATATGGAATTAGAGCTACCTAAGTGTTTGTATGGAGAGGGTTTCGAACCCAAGGTCAAGAAGATCAACAACAGTTATCGCATGAAACTTCTCAGCAAGCACATTAGTTGATCCTTCCTCTCTGTAAAACGAGTTTCCCATCTCTTCATCAGTACTTGAATCTGTTGATGACTTGTTAAGATCAAAGTATGCTTCATTCGGATTCTCAGCCTTCGCTTCATATGTTACACACAATCGAGTCAAGACATTATTTTTTAAAAAACAACAAAATTCTTAAGTTGTCAATCGTTTGCAATGAACACAGGTGGACATGTCGATGTATTGAACAAATCAATAGGCAGATAACTCAACTCCAAATCGGCTAAGCTATCTTCTTCCATACCAAAATCCTCCAAAACAGCTCTCTTTAAATCTTCTAAGGTAGAAATCGATTCCAATAACAGTAACTTATCCCCTTTGTCATCAGCCGAAAAAAAACCCATCCTATAGTTGCGCATAATTCTCATACACCACATGTCGTATAGATATGCATCATATAAGAAGAGTTTGTAAAAATCAAAAGAAAAACAATGGAGAAATCATGGATTGATGAAGAAGAAAAGGTTAAATCGTTTTTTTTATTATCTTTGAGAAGAAAAATTGCCTCTGCACGTTTTAGGAAAGTTAGAAAATTACAAATAGTTTTAGAATATTTTCATAATTGAACTTTTCAATTTTTTCGGAAATCAAGTTTTTTATCCGTAGAATGTACATTCTACACTGCGTAGAAATTAGACAATTATTCCATAAGCAGATTTTACCATATGTAGCATTTTGAGTTGTGTCTAGATTTTGTATTCCTAGAATTTTAGAATTGCTCATAAAAATAAAAGTTGCATTTAAAGAAAATGTAATTACCTTTAGAATATGTATACCCGTATTCCTCATATTTAGTATTTTACTTAAATGTAAACTATTCCTTCTAGAGAAATTAAAGTATATTAACTTGTTTAACCTAGAATTCAATTTATACTAACCGATTTTTTTATAGAAGATAAAATTTACTTTCCATAGAATATAATTTAAAATTTTAATTTAACAAGTTTTTCAAAAAAAAAAAACAGTTTGTGTATATGGATATTTCATCCATTGTTTCTATTTTTTTATAATTTGTTTGATTCATAAAATTATTTATTTCATTAAATTTGAAAAATAAATAGTGTAAAAAGTAAAAAAATAAACAATTTTTTATATATATTAGAAGGACAAAGAAACGGTTTTCATTCTATTTTGACAAATTTCCCATTATTTTTAATGTTTTTGGCCGAAGAAAATTTGTGATTGCTAATAATTTTTCAGAAAATTGCCAAAATAGAACCAAAAATTAGGATAGTTGTCCCCTTAGTATAATATTATTTTTGTCCATTTTGTCTCTTTTTTACCCATTCTATTTCTGAAAAATAATAAAATAAATAGCTTTATAAATCAAAAAAATTATAAAAAATATAAACAATTAAGAAAACACTCATATACAAAAAATGATTAAAAAATTTGGTTGAAAAACTTGTTAAATAAAAAATTTTAATTACGTTCTACTAATAGTAGATTATGTCTTCTACGGAAAATGGGTTAGTAGAAAACGAATTCTAAATTATACAAGTTCATCTACGTATTTTAGAACAATCAATCTACTAATTGTAAAGATTTCTACTTTTCTACATAATGCAGATTCTACTTTTATTAAGTATTCTAACATATCTGGAATATGAAATCTAAACATTACCCGTACGTCTACATGAGTAGATATTGCATTCTAAGTTTTTAGCATCATTCTACAAAGAGTAGAAGGTGCCTTCTACGGATAAGAAAACTTATTTTTGCGAAAATTAAGGAAATTTCAGTTAAGCAAATATTCTAAAAATATTCTAACTTCCTAAAACGTATTTTGGTCGAATTTTCTTGTCAAAATAGCAAAAAAAAAAAAGGAAAATTGCCAAAACAGAACAAAAAATTAGGATAGTTGTCATTTTGGTATAATATCATTTTTGTCCATTTTGTCTCCTTTTTACCCTTGTTATTTCTGAAAAATAATAACATAAATAGTTTTATGAATCAAAAAAATTATAAAAATATAAACAATTAATAAAACACACATATACAAAAAAATGATTAAAAATTTGTTTGAAAAACTTGTTAAATAAAATTTTTAAATTACATTCTACTAATAGTATATTACGTCTTCTACGGAAAATGGGTTAGTAGAAAACGAATTCTAAATTATACAAGTTCATCTACGTATTTTAGAACAAGCAATCTACTAATTGTAAAAATTTCTACTTTTCTACATAATGCAGATTCTACTTTTATTAAGTATTCTAAAATATCTGGAATATGAAATCTAAACATTACACGTACGTCTACATGAGTAGATATTGCATTCTAAGTTTTTAGCATCGTTCTACAAAGAGTAGAATATGCCTTCTACGGATAAGAAAACTTATTTATGCGAAAATTAAGGAAATTTCAGTTAAGCAAATATTCTAAAAAATATTCTAACTTCCTAAAACGTATTTTGGTCGAATTTTCTTGTCAAAATAGCAAAAAAAAAAATGATTTTTCCCTTTCTTCTTCACCAATCTATGATTTTCCATAGATTTTTTCAAAGTCTTGTTCTATGATGCATCTATACAACATGTGGTGTTTAGGAATTAGGTGCAATCAAATGATGGTTTTTTCGGCTGATGACAAAGGAGGTAGACTACTGTTATTGGAATCAATGCTTTTATAAATATTTTATAATTTGAAAAAAATGTGTTTAATTTGATTAATTCAAGGTTAGTTTTGGGATTATGAAAATTATTATACTATAGGGACAATTTAATGATGATATTATACTAAGGGGACAACTATCCTAATTTTTGGTTCCATTTTGGCAATTTTCCCCAAAAAAAAAGATTTTTCCCTTTCTTCTTCATCAATCTATGATTTCTCCATAGATTTTCTCAAAGTCTTGTTCTATGATGCATATCTATACAACATGTGGTGTTTAGGAATTAGGTGCAATCACATGATGGGTTTTTTCGGCTGATGACAAAGGAGGTAGGCTACTGTTATTGGAATCAATGCTTTTATAAATATTTTATAATTTGGAAAAAATGTGTTTAATTTGATTAATTTAAGGTTAATTTTGGGATTATGAAAATTATTATACTATAGGGACAACTTAATGATGATATTATACTAAGGGGACAACTATCCTAATTTTTGGTTCTATTTTGGCAATTTTTCCATTATTTTTTTGTATTTTATTCTGAAAACGAAGGCTTGTATTTTATTCTGAAAACGAAGTCAAGCTACAGAAATTATTTTTAGTAAGCGGATACAAACTTTGATCAACCAAAAAAAGCATAGAGACAAAGAAATTTCCAACAAAAAGTGAATAAGTCTATGTCTACAAAACATCACCGATGTAGATTGTACAGAGTCACTATTGAAGACGAAGACTTCAAAAGTCAAATCCACAGTGAAAAACTCTCGGACAAAAGCCGATGAGATATCTGCTTGGAAATTCCACTCATGTCGGACGTACAAAACTATTACCCGATCAAACCAGTCTACGTGGATGGCTAAGGTTCGTCTACCTAGTGACCAATAGTTAAAGCAGAGTCAAACTATAAACAATTATAAAGTAAAGACAAACAGTTCTTAAAATATATCCCCAAAAAACCCCATGTTGCAGTTAACTCTCTGCCTTTATATCTGTAGTAACCCGCGGAACAAAGACCATAAGCAAGAGAAAGAAAACCCATAGAACAAAGAGAGAAAACAGTAAGTCCACAAGAAAGAGATTAGATCAATGGCGCTAGAAGCTCTTGCTGGAATCAGTAATGATCTAGTAGCCAGATCATGGATGGCATCGACCAGAGCTCACAACACCGAGCATTTTCGCAAGGAAGAAGAAGGGGAGATCGTGTTTTTCTCTTTCAAACCATCTTTCTCGGTGAAAGATTGGTTTGCTCCGGAGAATGAGTCCCCCTTTGGAGAAACTGAGATGAAGCGTGATCAGTTCCCTTGTATGAGAAGCTTCAGCAACGACGTTGACGCTACCGCTAACGAAGCTTTCCATAAGAATCTTGATATCCTCATTTCTCCAAGAACCTCATTTCGTGATGATGTAAGTAAATCTTTTGACTTTCTTTGACTTCGGTTGAAAACATCTGACTAGTTTATGTCTGAAACTTGCAGGTTAAAACGGTTGTCGACAGCATGAGAAGTCAACGGATAGTGTTCACAGGACATTCTTCAGGAGGCGCAACTGCAATCTTGGCAACAGTTTGGTACTTGGAGACATACTTCACAAAGCAGAGTGGTGGTTTCCCTTTCCCAGAGCCTCTTTGTGTGACCTTTGGAGCTCCTTTGGTCGGTGACTATGTCTTCAACCACGCACTTGGGAGAGAGAACTGGAGCCGGTTCTTCGTGAACTTCGTCACAAGATTCGATATTGTCCCTCGGATAATGCTTGCTCCAAAAGCATCAACAAAGCAAGCTTTGCCTTATGCTCTTTCCCGACTGGATCATACAGCTTCCATCCAAGAAAACGACCAGAGCATCGCAGGTTTCTTCGCAATTGTGATGAAAGACACAGAAATTGCTGCTCGCCAAGCCGCTTGTGAATTGATCGCAGATGGAGGAAATGCGTTTTTGGAAACTTTTTCCAGTTTCCTTGAGCTGAGTCCTTATAGACCGGCAGGCACTTTTGTCTTCTCTACGGGGACGAGATTGGTCTCAATGAACAACTCAGACGCCATTCTTCAGATCCTGTTTTACGCTTCTCAGTCAAGCAATGAGAAAGAATTGTCTCTAAGAAGCATAAGAGATCACCATAGCTATGAGGAAATGGTACACTCCATGGGAAAGAAAGTTGTTAATCAATTGGATTTGCATCACTTGCCCTTGGGTGGAGGAGCATCTGCCCTCAGTGACCTCCGACTGGTAAACTCTTTCTCTCTTTGCTCCATAGCTTGATCCTTGTAGTACTATTATTAATGTTTCTTTATCTTTTGCAGACCACAAGCGACAGAGAATGCGTCCATGCTGCATTTGAGGCAGAGAAGAAACGAGTTGATAATCAGAGTAACATAGACGCCAAAATAGTAGAGAAGCTGGAATGGATAGAGAACGAATACAAGCCAAGGTGTCGAGCACTTGCAAAAGGGTACTATGATTCCTTCAAGAAGTCTCCTGAAAAAGAGGACTTCACAGCAAACGTCACGAGAGCTGAGTTAGCTGGTTCATTTGACGACGTGCTTGGTTTACTGAAGAAATGTCAACTTCCAGATGGGTTCGAGGGGAGCAGTGTGTGGATCAAGCTAGCAACTCGCTACCGCAGATTAATGGAACCACTTGATATTGCAAACTACCACAGGCATTTGAAGAACGAAGACACGGGGATTTACATGGAAAAGGGAAGACCAAACCGCTACAAACACGCTCAGAGATTGTACAAGCATGACCTGCTGAAAACAGGACGGACTGCAGAAGAGATAGAGGTATCCAGCTTAGGATCCTGCTTTTGGGCAGAGGTCGAAGAACTAAGGGGAAAAGAATATGATGAGGCAACGGTTAAGAAACTAGAATGGTTGGTTCAAGGATGGATCAAAGACGAGGAAGTAGATGAGCATATATTTCTGGAAGGCTCAACATTTAGAAAGTGGTGGCATTCACTTCCTGAGCATCACAAAATCTATTCTCCCCTGCGAAAGCGTATGGGTTAAACAAGACCCACCTGAACCAGAAAAGGTGGATTGTTAAGCTATTGGAACTTCCTTTTTTGCAATAAAGAGATTTATAGCTCTCTATTCTCATGTTTTTCAGTTTGACTTCTACTTGAGGATGATCTTAAATAAGAAACATGCTCTAAGATCATGAAGATATGTAATAGTTCTCTATTTTAATGTCAAAATTCGGTTTCCAGTTAACAGTTATCTTGTAATAAGAAAACTTGATCTAAAGCTTAAAGATACATCTTAAATAGCATGAACCAGCAACAAACAACCTTCCTTAGCGTTGACAGAAAGGAATATATACTGAAAGAAAACCACAATACACATCACAAAGGAACTGGAGGATATTGCAACCTCAAAACATTTGGCTGAGCAAACGCTCCAAGTTCTAGCTACTACAATAACTTAGGAAGAAATGTTTAAAACGCATCACATAAAACTTGCCCTTTCCTCTTCTGCATTGCTAGATTATTCGATATGAAGGCTTGGCTCAGGTACCTGTTTCCTAGACACAAGTAAACAAAAGTGTAGATTTTCACATTGCCAAGAAGTTCCGGCCTTCCTTCAGAATATGCACCGGTCCAGTCAATTCAATGATGCATATACCTTACATCAACGGAGAAAGTATATCAATAGCAACAACACAAGACCATATCAATCGCAGATATAATGTGCATTGTCCATTCTAAGATATAAAAAGATATTAAATGATATCTTTAGAATATTATACATAAGAAAGGTTCTAAGAGGCAATGGAAAATAGACTTATTGCAACTTTATGTATTTGAAATTCGTGTACCACTTTATGTACTCACACACACCACTCTACATCAGGCATCAGCACCACATGTGTTCATACGACGAAGTTTTATTGACAGTGAAGAACATAGATCATAGCTCTTACGTGCTAAAAGACACATCCTATACACAGTCCTAGGAAAAGACAAAGAAGGGAGGAAACAAACAGACACAGTCCGAGAAAAGCAACATCCTATCTCTTCATGACCTGCAAAACATGTTGGAAGAACGAGCAAGACGAATAATCAGACCACCACTTCGGACACTAGTCTCAACCTTGATTGTGTTGCTTTCATATGGCTTCCTGCAACCTGGATAATGCCCATCTCCATCGCAAATCGTTTTGTGGCAGAAAAGGCATAGCGGGAATCCACAAGGGCATGGTAAGAAATTAGAATCTGTCAAGTCCAGATCTTCATAGCAAATGGGGCAAGAAGATGGCACTTCCACAGAATTAAAATGCAAGTTCATCATGACTGGAAAACTACGCTGCTTTCCCAAATTAGGCAGACCCTGAGGACGAAGCTTATCATCTGGCCTACATGCCTGGTTTCTCTTTTGCTTCCTTGACATTGTCCTCTGGCAATCCCTTAAAGCCACATCAACTGAATGCTTGATAATACGCTCATGCTCTTCTCAGGAGTCAGGAGAATGATTCTCCTTCTCATGATTTACTTCATCAGCTGCTAACGCATCAGCAAAAGCCTCCCAGTCATCCAAACAACCGTCATCATCTTCTTCCTCTGTAACATTACCACCACTTCTACTTCCACTGCTACAGCTGCTAAAACTGGTGATCCCACTCAAGGTGCTGTTAGGGCTATTCGTAAGCGACTCTATAAAGCTCCTCGTAGTGATGTACTCCACTGTTATCATCTTCATCTCTACACTGCACATCTAAATCCTCAACTTTTTCATTTCCAGTTTTTCGAGTGAAATCTGTTTTCTCCTTATCCCCTTTGTTAATCATCGCAGCTGGTAGTAAAAACCCAAAATCAATATACACAAATGGAGCATAAAAGAAGCAAAAGAGTCGATCTTTTTATTGAAGATACCTTAAGAAAGCCATTGCTCACGGCGGAGGCCTAGCTTGCTCTGTTTCAATTTGGCTGACATGTTCGTCTGCCACCTAATGCAATAAGAAACCCAACACTGAGTGAAACGAAAAAGAATCAAATTGATAGAAATGAATGAGCGTTGGGGAAGATTGAAAGATCAAAAGACTTACCCGTTTCTTTTTTCCGAAATCCCTTGCACTTGGGGCTGCAGTAGCAGATGCGTTAGTGATCGAATCAGAAACCATGATTCCAAATTCACAATGAAGATTCTCAGAACCGCTAATTAGATTTGTCGCGAGAAGGAAGAGAGTAGAAATGTGAGATTTTTATTTTTCTGTTTGTTGGGTCTGTGAGAGAAAGAGAGAGATTGATATTAAGGGTCTTATTGAATCAATGATTTGAGAGAATTTCATTTTTTTTTTCAAATCCCTCATATTATATTTAGAATGAACAATTCTTTTAAATAGTATTTTTTAAGTTTTTGTCATAAAAATAACTCTAAAAAAGTAAATGACCAAAATAGTTTTTTTAAATAAAAAAAATCAATTTTTTTATTTTTTTTGAAATTTGAAACTCTATCCCCAAACCCACCCCTTAACTCTAAACCGTAAAGTCTAAATTAGTTAACCCTAAGGGTATAAATGCATATAAATAAAAATTTTAGCTTCTAAAAAAACCTATTTTGGTCATTTTCTTCCTTAAGAACTATTTTTGTGAAGAACAAACTAAAAAGGACTATTTAAGGGAATTTCTCATTTAGAATTCATAAATTCTATGTGAAATCCAAGCTTATTGGATTAGTCATTTTTATAAGTTTTTTTCAAATTCCAATTTATTAGAAAATGTGGATTTTGTCAACAAAATCAATCAAATGGGTTTTGGTGGAATTTGAATAGTATTTCATAGTGAAAAAATAGTGAATCAAAATACACATCATATGAAGGTATTTGAATTTTTTTTCAAAAAATAAGAATAATCTTCATATTTTTAAAAAGAAAATTAAACTGTTTGAAATGAAAAAAAAATATTTGAAAATAAAATTTTAAATACTTTTATATATTTATATATTTCAATAAATATTTAAATCAAAAATATTAAATCAAAAATCAAAATATTAGTTTAAGTAAAAAAAAATTTCAAAGCTCTGAAAATTCTTCATAAAAAATAAATTGTTTGAAATGAAAAAAATATATTTGAAAATCAATTTTTAAAAAAACTTTATATATTTATATATTTTATAAAACGATAAAAATATTAAATTATATTAATTCAAAAAATAAAAATATTACTTTAAATAAATTTTTTTTTTACTCTAAAAGTTTTTCAAAAAGAAAATCAAACTATTTGAAATGAAAAATAAATTGAAATTTGATTTTTCAATTTTTTATATATTTGATATATTTCATACAATAATAAAATATCAAATTATATTAACTTTTAAAATAAAAATATTACTTTGAATAAAAGTATTACTTTACATATAAAAAAAATTAAAAGCTCTGAAAATTCTTAAAAACCCCATAAAATTTGCAATAATTTCATAAAACTTGCAATAATTTCATAAAACTTGTAACATTGATTTACTCGAATCTTCGAATCTTGAGCCCCACTTAAAAGAGAACGGAAACTCCTCGCCTCCGCTCTTAACTTTTCTCGTGACAACAATACCCATGAATTTGACTTTCGAATACACACGCAGGTAGGCGCTATTTTGTCATTCTATCAGACACACACGTGTGAGTTTCTTCTCCCCATGAAAACAGTGGCGTACGGTGGACTATACGTGAGGAAGTATCATATGATTCACACATAACTAGTTGGGTTTCTGCTGGTTACAAACTTACAGTATACTAGTATAGTATTCTTGGATTTACAGAAACCGATCAAACAATTTGTTCATAAAAATTAGTGCCATGAAACATGTCTGTCGGAAGAACATGAAGACATGAAACTAAACATGAATATTAATTTTGTAAACATGTAAATTAATACTCCATCCGTTTCATATTACTTATCATTCTAGGTTTATGCACACATATTAAGAAAATATATATTTTTTATATTTCTAAAACAAAATACAATTACCTATACACCTAACCATATTTTAACCAATAGAAAAATAAAATAAAGAATCTTATTAATGAATTTTACATTGAAACTCTAAAACGACACTTATTTTGAAACGAAAAAATTTCTCTACAACGACAAGTAATATGAAATGGAGGGAGTATAAATCATGCAATTAACTTAACTGCAAATGAGAATTGAACTCAATATAAATAGAGAAATTACTTGATATATTGGATTCCATTTTTCAAAAATACACTCAATCAGAAGTACTATAACATTTGAGTTTAGGGTTTAGTGATTATTATTTACAGTTTAATATTTAAAGAGTGAAATTGAGTTTATATTATAAATAATTTTTAAATAGTTATAAATGATTTATGATGGTTAATTTTTTAATAATAATTTTAAAGTATTTATGAATATTGTTATTATTATTATCATCTAAAGGTAAGTTAAAAAAATGATATCAAATTTGAGATAAAATTATAATTTCCCGTATAAATAAGTTAATCCAGTTCATTTAAATAGTTGTTTTCTGTATTTGGATTTTAAATAGAGAAATACTACTTGCAACACTAAATACTATAATAAGAACAATAAGGTAACCTAATTTATATGTATCTAGACTATTTTCAATGCATTTTGCTGTTTTTATTCTAAAATAAAGAAATTCTATAATATAAATGTGATTTGTTCTAATATATTTTTTTAAATAACAATTTATAAATATAGAGTAGAAAATAACAAATTTTATTTTAGAGTAAGAAATAGAAGCATGAAATAGTAGTGTTACCTCTAAATACTATTACAGAAGTAAATATAGAAACATATGCTTTTAGTAGCATGATGTTGGATTCTTCTTAGCGGAGGAAATTCAATGTGTTTGGTTGAAGAGAACCAAATTTGGAGTTGGACCATTGATATTAGTCCATAAGATTAGTATCGGATCTTGAAATTTAGTGAGACAATATATAAAGTTTCTTAGCTTAATTTGTGTAGTTAGATTTAGTAGATACAAAAAAAATAAAAATAAATAAGAAGATTACTTAAGAAGAAGTAAAATTCGGTTGATATTTTGTGGGAAGTTTCTTTACTCAGTGGGGGTAGATGTTCACCAAATGGATTTAGATTTTGATGGTTGAATTTTTATTATCTGAGTTTTATTGAAGTTGGTTGTCACAGTTTTTCAGTAGTATTATCTTGAGTGTTTGGTAAATCTGACGGTAAGATCTTTTCTGGTTAAACTAAAATTTGGTGGAGGTGCTTTTAACTTGGTCATCTTGAATTTATACGGTAAGATTAGTCTATGATTTTCGAAATTCTATTGAGCTGAGGTTGTGTTTGTGGTTGCCTGTTTTGAATTTTTTGTGTTGCTCTCTTATTGTTGTTGTATCTTGTGTTGGAGATGACTCTTTTAATTAGAATCTTTAGGTATGTTCTCATGTTGAACATGGAAGACGCGGTTGTATTCATACCCATTTATATAGTAGATTTTTGAGTGGACTAAAATCTCATAACTTTTTTTTACATCCAACAAGTTTCCTGCTTAAAAACAGTGTTTGTCTCATTTAAGTTTCTACTTATACTGTATTTGTTATTGTCAAAGTATTTACTCTATAGTTTCACACAAATTTGTATCCTTGGATTTACAAAAACCGATCAAACAATTTGTTCATAAAGATTGGTGACACGAAACATGTATGTGAGAAGAAAATCAAAACATGAAACTAAACATGTATATTAATTTTGTAAACATGTAATTAGTATAAAATCACGCAATTAACTTAACCAGGGTGGATCTAGAATTGTATTTAGATGGGGGCACAAGTATATTTATCATTGTAATTTAAGTTTTGATGGGGAAACTCCATATATTTTAAAGTAAATACTAAAGGAAAATACAAAACTAGTTGGGGGCATGTGCCCCAGTATGTTAACCTTTGTGTCCGCCACTATTTACTTAACTGCAAATGGGAGCTGTATTCTATGTATATAAGTTAATCCAATTCGCTTGAATTGTTGTATATGCATTTAAAAAGAGCAAGAATGCAAATTATTAAATCAAGCTAGAAGAGTTAATAGATTAAGAGACATATGGATTGACTAATGGGGCGGTGAGAAGGATCACGACTCTTCCCAATCTTCTCGCAAGCAACCTATTTTCTGATCAACTCTCCGATCAACTTTTTGGAGATGACACATAGAGCTTCGTCGCTCCCCTTAATCTACCTTGAAACCCTTATGAATGTCGATCTTTAAACCTTTTGATAATTCGACGGATCAAAGAACATATCATACACCAGGACGTTTTCTCTGAAAACCCCCAACTTTACGTAAGTTGTTGCTAATCCATCAGAGAAATCTAACCTTTTCGAACCTCAACCAAAGAGGAGAAACTTCTCAACTCTTCTCTTTAGGAAGAAAATGATTACACTTCCATGGAAAAGATCTAGCACTCGGTGGACACAAGAGAACAAAAAACCTTGTGATTACGAGTTTAGAGCCTGCATAGGGAAAACAAACACACACCAAAATTGTTAAAGCGAATATACAATCCGATAAAGCAGAACAAAAGTTCAGTTTATTGATTGAAAAGCTTATAAACAAACAAAACATAATTATCTCAACCCCTCTGAAAGATCTGAATTGTTAAGAGAGGTAGAGAGAGTTTCTATCTCTAAGAGAAGAGAGAGAGTTCCTAACTCCAAACCTTAAGAGGTTAGGTTTAAATGTTTTATACTTCAAGCCAGTGCAAAACTCCAGTGACATGAAAACAAACTTACGTGAAACTGCTGTTGAAACATGTCTTTGAATGCTTTTAATTCCAAACGCAGAAAAAAGATTTACTATAATTTATGAGATAGTACATTGTTCGATAAGAAAAGCTAGGAGTGAGACCAAAGCAGCTTGTCTGCAACAAATAGACTCAGAAGTGAGTGATCCATACCTTGACTGAAAAGCTACCAATTAGGTCAGTAGCTGGCCGAGTCGCTAAGTAGAGGCCAATTGGTTTGTCAAACATCTATTTGAACTGTCCACATGGACCATTGTTTTTTTACTATAATTAGTAGATCCGTAACAGAAAACAGTTCAAAATTGAAAAAAAAAAATCCAATAAAATTGTGTTCAAATGGTCATATTCATGGATAATTGATAGTATTTATAGTTAACTAGGGTTAAGTCCGCGCTACGCACGGAATGCTCTTTACGTGTAATGAATATAATTATGTAATTGTATTTTTTGTGTGTCTGTGTTATAAAAACTTTTGGAGAAGAAGTGTATAATAATGTTTATGGTTTTTGACGATGTTACCGTATGGAAGTATTATGTATGTTAAGATTATTATGTTTGATATTAATGTTTGTGTCTATGTTAATAGACTACGACATATAACATATTATAGTGGGTAGATGAGGTGTATGTGGTACTCTCGTTGTAAGTTTTTTGATAATTTTAAATCCAAAATTGATTAATTAATTGTGATTTGTTATATTGAGTTATTAAAAATAAGCTTATGGTCTTCATGGTTATCATTTATATGGATGGATTGGGGTCATAATTGCATTTTGTTACGTTTTTTTTTTTATGTTAGACTTGCACATGACTGACTTAATGAACAAGCATGCTAGAAGCTTGTGACAGTCACATGACCATTTAAATATATTAAGCAAGCAGGCTGGTGCAAGGCATAAGACGGGTCAGCACTTTATGAAGCTTGTCGATATTTCCGAACAGTTTTTGACTAAATATTTTTCGTCCTTCGGTTCTCGTCCTATTTTCAGATATACTCGTCTAGCTTGAACATAACTTGACCATAATAATTAAAACTCGACCAGATCTATCAAGGGAAGGTCTTTCGACCACATAACAGTCTCGTCGAGATATTAATTCACCGGGTCGGTTTTTATTTTTTAAAATCTGATCGACCAACTCCAAACTGGTTGAGCAGAGTTTTTTCGACCAAAAATTCATTGGTTCGTGAGGGTCATTACATTGTCAATCTAGGAATTAACACTGCCCCCCCCTAGATCCATGCCGTCTAGCAGAGACATCGGGTTGGCCCCTAAAAGGTCCAACTCACCACCGATCATAGCGCTCAAATCCGGTAGCTCCTTCATCCTCTTAGATTTTTTATGCAGCTTTGCTCCTTCCTTGTGAAAAGCTGTAGATGCTTCTTGCCGAGGGCTGATGTGCACGGTATGTTGGAGGCCCAATCAACTGCGAAACAACGATAGAAGATTTTAGTTGCAAGCAATGCAGCTGAAAGTTCATACAAACACCAAGAATCAGACAACAAAGATTGTTGCCTCTCGAAATACGTTTCAGATATCGACGAATCTTCTCATCGCTAATGTCCGTCCAACGCTGGTGACTAAGTGTTGCAATGGACCGAGCGTTCTCGAAGAATTCTTTCGGATATGGAATAGTATTTGGATGATCAACTGCAAAAAATGATGATAAAAGCTCGAAACAAAAACAATCAGTTTTCAAATGTGATCTACCAATTCTATAATTCCAAAGCACTCGGAAGTCATCTCTCGACGGATCCTCGATTGCAGACTTATCAAACTTGATATATAAATAAAAGCGTTGCCAGTTGAGGGTATTGTTTGGATGGCCGGTTAGGATTATATAATTTGGTGACATCTTCACCAAATATAGGCTGTTTGGCATCGGTTTGAAGAAGGTTAGCTCCTCAAAAGCCCAAACACTCATCGAGACATCAATTTCTACAGCCATCACAATTAACGCGACAGCAAACAGAACAAGCCATTCAGGAACTTACTGATCACCACGTCCCGGCGGAAAGTATACGAGGTGATTAGTCGGAGAATCAAAAACCAAAGCTTGGTATCCGCCTGAAAAAATGACTCGTAAACGCATTAATATCCCACAAGAGGGGATGTAATAACCCTCACGAACCATCACGAACCAATGAATTTTTGGTCGAGAAAAATTACGCTCGACCAGTTTTGAGTTAGTCGATCAAAATTAAAATAAAATTGACCCGATGAATTAATGTCTCGATGAGACTGTCGTGTGGTCGAAAGACCTTCCCTTGATAGTTATGGTCGAGTTTTAATTATTATGGTCAATTTTTATTAAGCTGAAAGAGTTTATCTAAAAGAAAGACGAGATCCGATGGACGGGAAACATTTGGTCAAAAACTGCCCAAAAAGACCGTTCAGATGCTTTGGCCGGCCATGTGCGATGCACATGATTTTCACCTGCTTGCTTTCTTGACCAGTCATGTGCCATGCACCTTCCTGCCTGCTTGCTACATTAAAAGTCATGTGAGTTGCACACCTGCTTGGAGATTACTTCATTGGGAGGAAAGGTTCAGCTGCTTGGTTACTTCATTGGACAGAAATGATGAAGTAGGATGCTAGCTGTCCATTCTCATCCTTGCTTTGGTTTACAAGCTGGACACTCATCAGAAACTCCTCTCCATGTATTTGTCTACTTCTCCTTCATTCTGGTCGTGATTAATCCAGAGAGAAACACAGAAAAATCAGAGAGAGAAGAGAGAAAATTTAACAGAAAAAAATCATAGAAAATTCAAAGAAACAATTCAAGAAAATTCAGAGAAGAGAAGTGAGCTGGACAACCCTTTCTCACCATATTGTGACTTTAATCAGTGAGTATTTATGTGATTAAGATCTGAAGTTTTGGTGTTCTGAAATTGAGAATCACCCATGTTCATCAGCCTTTGATTTTGATTGGTAAGATGTTTGTGGATCAGATTTCTGTGAAAAGTTCTGTTGGTTTGGCTACACTTTGATATTTTGTCTGAGTGAATTCAACCATGACTTGTTATGGTACTGATCAGGTTGGGCGTGGCTTCATCCTTACGTGGTGTATCAGCTGAGTTCATACAGTGTTTGATTTGAACCGGTAAACTGTTTTGTCTTTTGATTCAGATCAGTTTAGATAGTAACCAGCTGAATGAGTAGTTGATCTTTCTGTATGGACCAATTTCATAAGCCCTTATGTGAATTGATATTAGTTCAGTTCATGGTCGTCTGGCAACTCAACAACTTAGCTGAAAGGATTTATCATTAAACCAAACTGAACTTAACTTAGCTAAGTTTAACCGAATAGATTTGATCTTGTCTAGTACTGATCTGAGCCATTCTGTCTAGGATCTGAACTTGTCTTCAACTGATCTGGTCTGAGTAGAATCAAGCTAAGCTGTTGTGAACTGATTAGAACCAGTTGATGATATCTTAAGCTACTGTTTGTATCAGTTATCTAAGCTATTGTACCGTTCAGTTTAGTTAGTTTTGGATTAAATCAGTCTCATGCAACTGTTAACTAATCAGATATGAGCTGATTGGATTTAATCCAAACTAAATTAATTTTATTCTAAACTGAATTGATCTTGGTCTGATCTTAGCTGAACCAAGCTGAGCTATCCTTGAACTGAAATATTAAAGGTTGTCCTGAACCGAACTAGTCAGATGGTTGAGGTCAGTGGTGGGATCAGATGGATTCTTCTGGTTGTCTTGAATCAGGATTCAAGTGGAGTGTGATTAGCTTGAGCTCGAGTCTAGTCTTCCTTAGCCAATCTCATGGATTCAATGGTGAGTCTAGATAGATGATGAATAAGTTATGAATGATTATGCATGATTACATACTAAATATGGTTGATTGATACGCAAAGTCTCTTAATCTATAATTGAATGTGAGGTGTTTACTTATGTAAACACTTAAGAAATATTATGAATTATTATTTGAGGTTTATCCCAAGCCTTACTACTTGTTCTCAAGTACTAATATATAAGTATATTATTAAGTATATAAGTATGAATCATGTGAAGTCTTATTGTATACTCACTCTCCTGAAAGTCCCGCATTACCGTGAATTGGTCCTGCGATATGGAACAAGGTCACGAAGACACGATGATGGGGTCGCACCCTGGAGGCCGTGTAACTGCATGCAGCCTTAGATGTTCGATCTTCGAATATCTGATGGAGATGATGGTTATATTTATTTTCCCGCTAAGCTCGGTTAGCCTTGGTGGTTTTCTGAGTTTAGCATATATATAAATATATATTATAAGTATGAGTAAATGGCGGGTATCGTGGAGGTGATGTTTAAGATAGGATTCACATTGGTGGAATGAAAGGCCTTATATTATATGAGTTATGGAATATGTTTCCACTGCATACAAATGATGTTAATTGCTCGGGGTATTATTATTATGTGTTGGGGTGCGGGATTAGACTCACTGAGTAAACTAGTTACTCATGACTCATTTCTGATGCAGGTTACCAGTAGGTGAGAGACCTTACTCTAGGACGGGAAGGAACAGATTTATTATCCTTGCAAAGACGTTTTCTATATAGCTTTTGTATAAAGCTTGTTTTCCGATAACTTCAAGGTCGACCTATAACATTTTTGTAAGATGATTTTTGAATGAATAAATTTATAATGTATAAATATTTTTCTAAAGTACGGGTTCCATATGATATTAGTCCTTGTCCGGGACGAACTAACTATCAGGTATTACTTAATCGGGTTGAAAAGCCTTATGTAATATCCGATAGGAGCGTCAATGTTCTCAGATTGCTAGTCCAAGGAACTCGGAAGTATTCGGGAACCTCGGGTTGGCTTTCGGGGAGCATCGACCGTGTCATTTTCGGTCATCTACGATCGGGGGTGTCACAAAGGTGGTATCAGAGCATGGTTATACGGTGCTTGAATGGGACTTGTTTCAAACATTTTTCAAGTAAAAATGAGTCGCAAGGATAACTAGGATATGCTGGCTGGTTCCTTCATCTTAGGTTAGATAGTCATGGGTAGTTATCGTACCGTTAACTTACATAGCAGATGTACCGAAACAAGCTCGATGGGGTGGAGCGTGCTAACCGATTTTGATCCCATCATGCTTCAGTTTGCTATCGTCATGCTTCGGAGATGCATATGTTCTTCCAGATGCTCAAGTTTATCCAGCTTATGCTCAGACGTTCCAGAACCAGAATCGTACAAGCCTGATTGATTCAGCAAGTGTTTCAAGCTTAGCGTTTGTGGCAGAGATAGTTCAACTGTATTACAAGACGACAGACGCACTGACACCATTCTGTTTGCAACGAGACATCATGAAGCTAATGATGACAAGTAGAAGAAGTTGGGACCACAGGATACCGAAGAAGGGCTAACCCATTAGATGTAGATTTTAGATTGAGGAAGATTTTGAAGGCAATACTGGGAGAAGAACGACGGATGGAGCCTATTGTTCCGAGGATTGCAAGAAGTATATGGAAGCATACAACATCAAGAAGGATGCAGTGAGTTGGTCGTTAAGCGTCAAGTGTCAAGCATCATTTTGGGAATGTTAGTCCAAGTTAGACAGATTTCTTTCAAGAGTTCAAGATGGA
>MU106073.1:54910-81888 GCA_012274485.2 Sinapis alba | reverse complement strand
TATAGAATATTGTAAGGGAAATCATTCTTGGAATGGGTGAGTGTGTGTATTTGAGAGTAGCACCCTTGGTCTGAATCATGTTAGCGTGATTGATCGTGCATGTTCTTGTTTGATTGTTGCACGGTTAATCAAGTTGACATTGACCCGACCGGAGATGTTACCTTCATGTATGGCACATCACCTAACATTCCACATTTCATGTTGTTGGTATGGGAGAAAGACAGAGAAAATATTTCAGAAGTGATGGTATTTAGAGACTCAAAACTGTCAAAAGAAGTATGCAGATTGCAGTATATGAGAGTTATGTGTTGTAAAGAACTGGTAATCTTGAAAGTGTTTGCTCAGAAAAGAAATGATCGGTTTGGAAAAGTTGGGAAATTGGCAATCTGCTACATTGATCTGTACCAAGTACTGACTGGTTATCATAGTTGGAAAGGGTATCCATTGACTAGAGAATATTTCAGTTATGCATTTGAAAATTTGTGAGCCGATGTTGCGTAATCATATATCAGACCCAATATGATAGAACTGCTGAGACCAGAAAACTTTCAATCTCAACCCGCCTAGCCTAAAGGTCCTTTGCGGATAGGTGAGCACCATATCAGAAGATTTGAGATCCGAAAACTTAGTAAGATCAAGTATTTGGGGAACCAACCATCAGTTGTTTTGACATGGGAAGATGAGGATAAGTTTAGAGTTGATTATTATGAAGTCTTTGCAGAGCCTCCAGTGTACAGTAAAGTGTGTACAACTGTATTATGAGAATTCGGGGACGAATTCTTTTGAGGGGGGGAGAATGTAATAACCCTCACGAACCAATGAATTTTTGGTCGGGAAAAATTACGCTCGACCAGTTTCGAGTTAGTCGATCAAATTAAAATAAAATCGACCCGATGAATTAATGTCTCGATGAGACTGTCGTGTGGTCGAAAAACCTTCCCTTGATAGTTATGGTAGAGTTTTAATTATTGTGGTCAATTTTTATTAAGCTGAAAGAGTTTATCTAAAAGAAAGACGAGATCCGATGGACGGGAAACATTTGGTCGAAAACTGCCCAAAAAGACCGTTCAGCTGCTTTGGCCGGTCATGTGCGATGCACATGATTTTCACCTGCTTGCTTTCTTGACCAGTCATGTGCCATGCACCTTCCTGCCTGCTTGCTACTTTAAAAGTCATGTGAGTTGCACACCTGCTTGGAGATTACTTCATTGGGAGGAAAGGTTCAGCTGCTTGGTTAGTTCATTGGACAGAAATGATGAAGTAGGATGCTAGCTGTCCATTCTCATCCTTGCTTTGGTTTACAAGCTGGACACTCATCAGAAACTCCTCTCCATGTATTTGTCTACTTCTCCTTCATTCTGGTCGTGATTAATCCAGAGAGAAACACAGAAAAATCAGAGAGAGAGAAGAGAGAAAATTTAACAGAAAAAAAATCATAGAAAATTCAAAGAAACAATTCAAAAAAATACAGAGAACAGAAGTGAGCTGGACGACCCTTTCTCACCATATTGTGACTTTAATCAGTGAGTTTTTATGTGATTAAGATCTGAAGTTTTGGTGTTCTAAAGTTGAGAATCACCCATGTTCATCAGCCTTTGATTTTGATCGGTAAGATGTTTGTGGATCAGATTTCTGTGAAAAGTTTTGTTGGTTTGGCTACACTTTGAGATTTTGTCTGAGTGAATTCAACCATGACTTGTTGTGGTACTGATCAGGTTGGGCGTGGCTTCATCCTTACGTGGTGTATCAGCCGAGTTCAGACAGTGTTTGATTTGAACCGGTAAACTGTTTTGTCTTTTGATTCAGATCAGTTTAGATCGTAACCAGCTGAATGAGTAGTTGATCTTTCTGTCTGGACCAATTTCATAAGCCCTTACGTGAATTGATATTAGTTCAGTTCATGGTCGCCTGGCAACTCAACAACTTAGCTGAAAGGATTTATCATTAAACCAAACTGAACTTAACTTAGCTAAGTTTAACCGAATAGATTTGATCTTGTCTAGTACTGATCTGAGCCATTCTGTCTAGGATCTGAACTTGTCTTCAACTGATCTGGTCTGAGTAGAATCAAGCTAAGCTGTTGTGAACTGATTAGAACCAGTTGATGATATCTTAAGCTACTGTTGGTATCAGTTATCTAAGCTATTGTACCGTTCAGTTTAGTTAGTTTTGGATTAAATCAGTCTCATGCAACTGTTAACTAATCAGATATGAGCTGATTGGATTTAATCCAAACTAAATTAATTTTATTCTAAACTGAATTGATCTTGGTCTGATCTTAGCTGAACCAAGCTGAGCTATCCTTGAACTGAAATATTAAAGGTTGTCCTGAACCGAACTAGTCTGATTTAAGTTGGTGCTTCAGAACAGAACTGTTGGATTAATGATTGTCTGCACCGAAATGCTCTGTTTCAGATGGTCGAGGTCAGTGGTGGGATCAGATGGATTCTTCTGGTTGTCTTGAATCAGGATTCAAGTGGAGTGTGATTAGCTTGAGCTCGAGTCTAGTTTTCCTTAGCCAATCTCATGGATTTAATCGTGAGTCTAGATAGATGATGAATAAGTTATGAATGATTATGCATGATTACATACTAAATATGGTTGATTGATACGCAAAGTCTCTTAATCTATAATTGAATGTGAGGTGTTTACTTATGTAAACACTTAAGAAATATTATGAATTATTATTTGAGGTTTATCCCAAGCCTTACTACTTGTTCTCAAGTACTAATATATAAGTATATGATTAAGTATATAAGTATGAATCATGTGAAGCCTTATTGTATACTCCCTCTCCCGAATCCCGCATTACCGTGAATTGGTCCTGCGATATGGAACAAGGTCACGAAGACACGATGATGGGGTCGCACCCTGGAGGCCGTGTAACTGCATGCAGCCTTAGATGTTCGATCTTCGAATATCTGATGGAGATGATGGTTATATTTATTTTCCCGCTAAGCTCGGTTAGCCTTGGTGGTTTTCTGAGTTTAGCATATATATAAATATATATTATAAGTATGAGTAAATGGCGGGTATCGTGGAGGTGATGTTTAAGATAGGATTCACATTGGTGGAATGAAAGGCCTTATATTATATGAGTTATGGAATGTGTTTCCACTGCATACAAATGATGTTAATTGCTCGGGGTATTATTATTATGTGTTGGGGTGCGGGATTAGACTCACTGAGTAAACTAGTTACTCATGACTCATTTCTGATGCAGGTTACCAGTAGGTGAGAGACCTTACTCTAGGACGGGAAGGAACAGATTTATTATCCTTGCAAAGACGTTTTCTATATAGCTTTTGTATAAAGCTTGTTTTCTGATAACTTCAAGGTCGACCTATAACATTTTTGTAAGATGATTTTTGAATGAATAAATTTATAATGTATAAATATTTTTCTAAAGTACGGGTTCCATATGATATTAGTCCTTGTCCGGGACGAACTAACTATCAGGTATTACTTAATCGGGTTGAAAAGCCTTAAGTAATATCCGCTAGGAGCGTCAATGTTCTCAGATTGCTAGTCCAAGGAACTCGGAAGTATTCGGGAACCTCGGGTTGGCTTTCGGGGAGCATCGACCGTGTCATTTCCGGTCATCTATGATCGGGGGTGTCACAGGGACAATGGCCTTTGTTGGTAAGTCAGAACAAGAAATGTCACCCCGTAGCTCTGCGCTCCTTTAAAAGTTTATTCGCACTCCCAGGAGTCGACCAAGTCGCTTCTACGCTCCCCCAATCTTGCCCCTCTACAACTAAGGAACGCATCAGCTCGGGAGACAAAGCTGGAAGTTCATCGAACATCCCACCCGGATAATAGCAGGTGGGATAGAAATCAGGACGAGTCCCTCGCGTTCCCGGTGAACGCCCCCTCGGATTACCCAACTAACCATCTCTTGCACTATGGCCATCGTCTTCTTCTCGGAACAGTCTTGCAGTGTCTGCGACTAAAATACGTTGCGACAAATCCAGGTTCGCTGTATCCATCATAGCTTACGATGTAACAGGCTGAAGTAGTCGTGCGGGCTCTCGTTGCTCGTCACATGCATTCTCTATCAGACTTGATCCAGTAGTAATTGATTTCCCTGCGTACGTAACAACCTTTCTTTCGGAGGCATGATCCCAACAAACGTAATTTAGCCTACGACTATGAGTTTAGAGAGAGAAACAGAGAAGGGGAGACAGAGAGAGAGAGAGAGAGAGAGAGAGAGAGAGAGAGAGAGAGAGAGAGAGAGAGAGAGAGAGAGAGAGAGAGAGAGAGAGAGAGAGAGGATACCTGAGAATGCATAGAATAGTGGCAAGAATGAATAGGAGTCGGCTATTTATATGGATAGAGGAGACACGTTTCCCAAACCGTAATAATTAAAATGGCCTAAATGAGCCTTGAAATTTGATTGATACCCACGACTTTCCTCTCGACGCTTCCGCTTCTTGATGCAAACCAAAAATTGGTCCGCACTTAACCGGCTAAACCGGTCAATACCGGAAGTATGCGATGATGCTTACCAACGAGAAATGACCAAAAAACGGACAAAGCGGATAAAGAAGGTAAACGACTAAAAACAATAGCCAAGAAAGGAAAATGGGGTATGGCAAACTACAACAAGCCGCCCCGATAGAAGAAATTCACTGTCTTTATTTTCAAAAGAATAGGCGACAAATCTCCGCATACCAGACCATCTGTTCTCCGAACCTGATTCACAAATTTACTGAGAACGGATGTGCCACCCACAAGTGAATTCGGGGGGACTTATTGTAGGAGATGGATTGCATTCCTACACAAGGCCCATAAAACAGATGACATGGCCCATCAAGTTTGGGGACATCAGTTTGGCTGGGTGAGCTGCGAGATAACACACATGCTCGGCTTGAAACTGCTTTTAGTCGGCTGTCAGGAGCGAGTAAATCAGCTCGGCTCGAGGAATCTACTTGTCGGCATGGTTACTTGGCCTACCGAAACAAATCCCATTAGGGAAAAGCGACTTAGGGCATAGACAAAGAGGATCAGCTATATAAGGAGAGGGAGAGGCAACAGAGGAAAGGACACTTTTTCCGCTTACACTTGACGGCTCGAATCAGGATTTTCCATCTTCATATTCTCGCTGACTTGTAGTTTTTCCGGCCAACTCTCTTAGCACTGGCTAGTCTTTACCGTTTGTTTCCTCATTTGTAATTGATAAACATCTTCAGATCTAATAAACGTCTTCGAAATAACTCACCGACGAGTTTCGTCTCTCTTATTTGCAGGTGTAGTTTTCTTTTTTGGTCTGGACGTTAAAAGAGATGGTGTCGCTCTCTAGGAAACATTTGATTTGAGGCATTGATCATGCCAAAATGCTGATAGAGAAAGAAGAATGAAGACAGTTTTGTTCAGCGATAAAAATCTAAATTCCCTTAATGGGAAGGATTGTTAGTGCAACACACAACCATACAATTAATACTTGTCAAAACATTTGTTCCTTGCTACACAAGCAAGTGCTCACATATATTTTCATTTACTATGTCATCTCATGATTTATTCGTTTACTTGATTTGTAATTTGATGAATTAATAAACATGAAACTATTCTTCATGCCGTCATCATGTATTTTTTTATACGTCTCATATATCTAATGAAATCCATTAAGATAATTAAGACCCTACGGATCACATGCTGATTATACCATTAATTATATCTTGGGACATAACAATCATGCGACTCGGTTTTTACAAACCATTTTAGATGTATCATAATTCTTACCATTTCCATTTTAGGTCATTACGTTGCTAAACCATACGTTTTTCTATTAACATAACAAAGATAACATCACGCGAGTTGGCCCCCGGGTTTTATTCCAAATAGAAAATTTTGAGACACCTGTAAAAGCGCAAGGTCCTAAATAGAAATTTAGGTGACTAGTATGCTTTTTATGCTTCGTAGTGTCTCTAACTCAGTAAAGACTCGTTCATGGTGTTTCTCTAAACTCACCACTAAAGACTCGTGCTTGCTACTGAAATCGGAAACCCTCTTCCTCTCTCATCTTCGTTTTCGAGCGATGAGCACTCTCTCTCTCTTAGGTGTCTTTTGCAATCCTCCTTTCCTTTTCAAGTTTTGTTCTTTACACCCTTACTTGCGATTGAATAGTACGTGTTTTCTCGCTGTTTAGGGTTTAGATCTGCTTCATAACCACGGCTTCTGCTTCTCTTGTTATTTATTAATGTTCATTGATTGATATCTTGTTGTAATGAAGATGATCTCGGAGCTATATTTCTATTTTCTGCTCTCTGTTCTTGTTAACATTTACGATTTGGTTCTTGTATCATCGTTGGACTCGCGCTTACGTAGTTACTTTTGCTATTTGGTTCCCACGAATCGTATGTTCTCGGTCTGGTTTGCACTTCTTCTTTTGGGTTAGGGTCTTGTTTCTAAAAGGATCTTCTTTTATGCTTTCTGTTTCACCTCATGAATCCGATTCCTAAAATGCTGAAGGACTTGAACAGTTTTGGCTGAAAAAGTTATAGTTTCCATCGTGCTCATAGAAAGATGGTTACTTGCTTTGCTTCAGTTCTTCCCTGGTTATTGTTAACTTGCTTATTTTGTTTGATCGATAGACACATTTTTGGTAGATTTTGCCTCAGTTTCACTAAATTATATGTTTGCATTCATATGAATCTGTCATGTGGCAGGGGAAAAATTGGCATCCTCTTCCTTCTCAGTTTCTTATTCATCCACAACCAGCTCACTTCCAATGTTTAGAACATCCCAAGCTGTGGTCTTGAGCTCAACCCCTAAGTTTCACACTCTCACATCAATGTCTTCCTCATACAGAAAGTCTCTGTCCACAAAAGCAAATGCATCATCTGACAACAAGAAACCATATGTGCAGCATGTCAATTGTTCATCCAAAGTGAGCATTATTGGTTCTTCTCTTGGGATTGGACCGGCTTTGTCAACTTCCCTCGAAAAAAGCCCACTGGTCTCAACTCTTCGTTTTTACTCAATGGGCAGTGCCGACCACCTCAAGGCATGTCTCGATGCTACCCTTTCTCAGGATCAACTCAGTGGGTTGGTGGAAACACTAAAGCACACTAATGTGGTAGTGATTGCTACTCCTTTTCCTACGGCAGAAGGAACGCTAGAAGACAACTTCACCGCCAATGCAATAATGGTGAGAGCATGTGTTGAGGAAGTGGCTGCTCACTGCCCTGATGCTTTCATCATCATTTCAAACCGCATGCTCAACTCAATTGTTCCAATGACTGCGGAGGTCTTAAAACAAAGAGGGGTATATGATCCTAAGAAGTTGTTTGGTCTCATGACACCAGAAACTGAGTTGGCAAGAGCTTTTGTTGCTGAGCGGTTTGTGCTAGATGTGGAAGATGTACACGTCCCTGTTATCGGTGGTCATTGCAGCTTAACCGCTCTGCCACTTTTCTCCAAAACGAGACCCCATGTCATCTTATACAAGGACGATATCATATTGTGGACCTCTGAGATCACGTACTCCATAAATAATAGCAGTGAATATCTTGACTACTTTGCAGGCAATCCAAATCGTGAGTACTTTGAAGTTAGAGGAGCAGAACGTTTTGTTTTGTCGTTGCTGCGTGCACTTGGTGGAGCTAATGACATGTTTCAATGCTGTTTTGTGGAATCCAACATGTTTGAGGACATTCCTTTCTTTGGATCAACTGTGAAGCTCGGGAAGAAAGGAGTGGAAGCTTTCATTGAGACTGACTTGGAAGGACTCACAGAGTACGAGGTTAAGTGCTTGAAATATCTCAAAGAAGATCTCATTGAAGACATTGAGAAAGGGATTGAGTTTGCAAAGATTACCTTGGAGGCTTAGTAGTTTATCAGACAAACTTGTTTTGTTTTTTGGTTTGTAAGACAATGGTGAGTTTTTCTTCACGTTTTGTTTCCGTCAGTACATAATCTAGATCATATGAACTAGTGTGAGGAAACTGATGAAGTACTACGAAGATTTTAGAACTAAATAGATGTGTATTCAGAGAGACAACCGGAGCTATATGGTGATGATATCAAATTACGTTGCATAGCTATGAGCTGGGTACTATGTACCATACAACACGAGCCATAGGTCCTGGGTGATAAAGGCCTGAAAAACAAACAGGGACAGAGATAATGGTTGTGGAGTGAAGACCAAGCAAGTAGACTTGTACTCTGTGTTGAGTGCAATTTGAATTACCCTACCTGTACATTTTCCCCCCGTGCTATATCTATATCTTTCCGTTTTAGTTTGATGAAAATTTGTATCAATGTTTGGGCCGAACAACATATTAGCCGCCCACTTCTCAGGTTGGAAAAAATTTCGTTTGTTTATAGTAAGAGCAATGATTATTGCAAAGATCTCACTAAATACTAAATTTCTAACCTTATCCTAAAATAATTAAAATCAAGTAGAAAATAGGAAAGAAAATAAAAAGACTAGTTATAACCTCGACTCCACATAAGCTTGGACATATAAAGGAGATTTGCTAAAAACAACATAAATATTTATTCTAACCATAAAAATAGTTCTTCTATTCAATTAAATGTAAAATCAACCTAAAAGTATGGTAAAAGTATTATTTAACTCTTATGGCCAAATAAAAATCAAAATGTTATTTTATGAGTATGTCTTTCGTAAATTTACACATAACAAAAAAATCTATATATATGTAGACTTCATAAAAAATCTACTTTGTAGATTTATTATGTAGTATACATCATGATTTGATCTAATAAATTAATTTTAAAAATGTATAAAGATATTTTTTATGAAATTTTTAATTAACCATTAATATAAGAATTAATATGAAGTATATAAACTAAAATGAGTTAATATGAAGTTTATAAACTAAAATTTTATATAATATAACAATTTAAAAGAATATATATTGATTTGATTAAAATATGTGTTAAAAATGTTATGTTTAGCAACAAAAGATTCTAACATGTTATCTTTTTAAAGGTTGAATTCTTAGGATTATATTTTAGATTGTGGTTTTTCTGGTTTATTGTCTTAAATTTGCATATTAATGTTGAATAGTATATATTTTAAATATTTCGATGTTTGATACAATAACTGAAACTTTTTTATTATAAAGCAAACGTTTAGGGTTTGATAATTGTGGTTTAGGATATAGTAGACTTACAATAAAGTCTATTGCATAATAAACGTCTTTTGAGTCTACATTAACTAGTGATTACAAAAAATATTATTTTTAAATTAAATAAAATCTAAAATAATATATTATAACTACTAAAAATAAAAAAATAAATTTGGTAAATTATATATTAAAAGTATTAAAACAACAAAGTAAAAATAACGTAAATTTACAAAGAAGCCTACTCACGAGTAACAATTTAATCTAACTAGATCTAACCAAGTTAATTTTAACCTAACCATAAGTAAACCAAATCATTTTAACCTAATTTAAAATAATATATTAAAATTATTAGAAGAATAAAGAACAAAAAATGAATTTACTTATTAATATTTCTATATAAATAAAGAACAAAAATATTACAAAATCAAAATAATTTTGATTTATTTTAGTTTTTGTAAGAATAAATTAAAATTATAATCTTCAAACTAATATTCAAAAATTATAAGATTGTATATTAAAAATATTAAAAAAATAGAGAATAAACAAAAATAATGAAATTATCATAATAGACTTCCAAAAAAGTCTAATAAGTATACTTACAATAAATTTTACTCCATAATTTTATTCAGTAGACTTCAAAAGAATTTTATAGTGTCGTAAAGTTAACTTAACTACAATTTTTGTCTTTTTATATAAATGAAATTTACACAATCTCTCTCTAAACTAGTTGCACAAGTTTCTAAAACTCTCATACTTCTCTCTAAAACTCTCTTCCTTCTCTCTAAAACTATCTCATTTCTCTCTCTTCTCTCTAAACTCTCTTATGTCTTTCTCACAATATTATCTTGTTATTTTAGGCATTATGATTCATGGTTTTCCTCTTCTCTTTTAAAAATATAAGTTTTAGATCTATAGATTTTAAACGTGTATTTTTATGTTATGTTTTTCTCATGATATTATCTTGTTTTTGTAGGTATTATCATTCATTTCCTCTAAAAATATAAGTTTTATATTTATAGATTTTAAATGTGCATTTATATGTTTATATTCAAATTAAGTTATAGATTCAAATCCATTGCATTTATTTATCTACTATTTTATCTTATAAATTCTGTTTTTGAAGTATTTTCATATTTAAAACTGTTTTTCACATTTCAAATTGTACAGATTTTTTCAGATCTGAAAATTATTAGATAGTGTAGACTTCGAATGAAGTCTGCTTATAGGCTAAAACAGATTTTAAATGTATATTTATATGTTTATATTTGTATGTATTTTAATAGTTTTATACAATTTAGAACCATAAACAAAACAATCTAAAACATTAAATCTGAAAGAAAAAGATTATATTTTAATATACTATTTTGTTTGTATGAATATGTTCAAAACCATTTATAACAACATCTGGCTGGATCTTTTAAAATTAAACACTTTCCTTTTAAAATTTAAATTATTGAACATGAAATTTATTTGAAATATCACCTATTAGGTATGTGTTGAAACTTGAAAGTGGCTAGATGTAACATTTGATTGTTAATTTGGATTGAAAATATATATGATAATATGAATGTATTTTGGGTAGGAGTATTATGGTTACTTGGATAATTTCAATAGTACATGACTATATGTAAGCAGCTATTTGCTGACAAGAAAAAATGTAAGCAGCTATTTACTATTATTTTCAAAATAAAATTTATAATATAAATATAATATATAGTAAAGTTTTAATATATACTTTTTAGTTTTTTTTCTTAGGATTTTTGAAGTTTTAAATTTTACTTTTATTTTAAAAATATTGTTTTAAGTGTAATAGACTTATTGGTTATTACTTGATTCAAATTATTCATGTGGTTATATGGAAGTAAGAAATTGACGAATGTTGAGGTCAAAATTGGTCACGACGAAATCAACGATTCAAGTCTTCGGAAAATGCTTCTCTCAGTTTTCGGCTCATGAAAGTTTTCAAAAAAACGATCAAACCACAAGGAGTAAGTAACCGTACGGCAAGTTCCACCTTGCAAACATGGGTCGCCATATGGCGACGCACACCCTGCAAGCACGGATCACCATATGGCGACCTGCACTTGGGAAGCATGGATCGCCATATGGCGACCCGCACCCTGCAAGCACTGGTATCCATATGGCGATCTGCACTCGAGAAGCATGGGTCGCCATATGGCGACGCACACCCTGCAAGCACGGATCACCATATGGCGACCTGCACTTGGGAAGCATGGATCGCCATATGGCGACCCGCACCCTGCAAGCACTGGTATCCATATGGCGATCTGCACTCGAGAAGCATGGGTCGCCATATGGTGACCAGCACCCTGTAAGCACGGGTTGCCATATGGCGACCTACACTCGGAAAGCATGGTTGACATATGACGACCTTCAATTTTGATATTTTTGTTTACAATAATAATGATTTTTTGTGATACATGTTGAATATTTTTTGAAGTTCTACATTATAATACAAAAACATTATCTTCTTATTTATTTTCACAAATTAAATGTTTCATCAAAACATTCTACAATCTTGCATTAAATATTACAATAAACTTTGTAAATGATTTCCTATTCTACATAGCATCATCATCTACTTTGTTTTTTTATACTTCAATTATTGGCAATGTGTAGGATAAGTTTATTTTGTAAGTCAAGTAATGTTCCTCAATCCTCTACAATAGACTTCTATTGGCTTCCTTGGCCCCTCTTGATTTTCATTGGTGCTTCTCCTTTCTTTGTTTGGTGATCCATACTCTTTGTACTTGGTTATCAAGACTCCACTCTTGCCTCTTCTTGGTTCCCAAGTCTGTGAGACTTCAAGTTCTAGTCTTGGAACCCAGATTTCAGTCTTTTCTTTCCCTTTGATGTTAATTCGCTCAATGTTATCAGTAACACTTGGAACCTTCACCAGCCTTAATTGCTCACATTGCAAAGCCTATATTAGAGGTAGCCTTTTCTAAAAGGCTTGTTTGTATTCCGGCAAACAATTTGAAAAAGCATACATGCTTCTTGAAATATGAACCTCGATACTACATGCAAAGGTAGATACAGGTGGGACTTGCCAAGGTACAATGCATTAAGAAGAGGATAAAAACTACATTAAAATCAAGGTGCATCGAGGATATATAAAGCAATACTATTGGTCTAATGTACTACTACAGATCACTTGATGTCAATGAAAGCACATGAGTAGAAAGACTGGTCAGATTTTACTTGACTTAAATTTTGCTCAGAGCTACACATGATTCATTTCCTTCTTATCAGATCATTTGTGATGGAAACGGTAATTTGACCTCAAACTCAGCTTCCGCACAAGCTGCACGACATGAAGGGCTCCAGTGAACTGGTTTCCTATCGCTGTAGATGTACCCTTGCAAGGCAATTGGGTCAAATACTTCAATCTACAATATATGATAAAAATATATATAGACTTCGACGGGCTTTTGAAACCTTACAGAACACTAATCATTTCCTGGATATTTACTTAGTCCAGTACATAATGTGGGAGGTGAGACCATTACCTGTCGCTTCATATTCCGGATCAAGAGTTAGATCAGGTTTGTTCAAGTCCAACCATACTCCAAACCGCTGTCAACGTCAGTTATTATGTGCTAATGACCAAATAAAATATCACACATAACTAAAATGTCGATCGTAAGAGATCTAAAAAATTATGGCTGATTTGTTTCACAAAGTGAAATGGTGGGAGGAGCAAGAAATTACTTCGAGTCAACCATTCTCATGATATCTTCAAGCAGAGATTGAGTAAGACACCCTATTTCTCAACACTGCGGTCTCCGTTTCCATCTGCATAACATTAAACCTTAGTTAGCATTAACCTAGCCCACTTACAACTATGGTGTTGATAACCTGAGCTACCAACACAGAGATAAATCAGTAGATATATAACAAAGTACCTCACAAATTACAAACACCGCTCCCTTATCACCCTTTTATAAGAAAATTTAGGTATGTGACTAAAGCTATAGATGATTCTGTTTGTGTTTTGCCGGTTGTGCTCGTAAATTTCCCCGCCTTTGCCCTCAGCTTTAGTGGTGCATCTCCAAGTAAAGACGAATTACCTTATAGTGATTCAGTATCTTGTTAAGAGCATAATCCACCACTGTCATAAGGGGGACCATTATGAAGAATGAAACTCCCCTGAAATTCTAACTAACGATCTCAAACACCAGTTTTAAAAGCAAAGTCAATGTGAGAGAAATTTGAGAAACTCACTTTTTATTATTCTCATAAGGCGATTACCAGCTCGTAAACGCCGGAGAAAGTTTCAACCAATTCCATCCTATTTTCTCATCATCGTCAGAATATATATAAGTGGAGTTTAGGGTAGATGAAGAGCTTGGATTCCATAGGAGAGTTGAGGTAGTAATGAGCTTTGATGGTTCGTAATAATGGAGGAATATGTTATGCTTTAAGGTTTGATTTACAGACTGAGGAATATGGAAGACAATTAGTTTGATGGTGAGAGGATGGGATGTATTGTATTAGAGCATTTCCAACCCCACTACAAAATTAACTGCAAAATGGAGTGGAAAATGCAGTCATGAACAAACAAAAAAAGGCATTACTCCATTTTGCCCATAGTGATGGACACTTTTTCATCGTCTTAGAGCATCCCAATGGTATATTATGTATTATTGGGGTTCTAAAAATATATATATATATGTTTTATATATATACATATATATATATATCAATATTATTATTTAATTATAAAGTTATTAATTTTATCGGAAACCCAACTCAAAGTTTTTTAAATTCAATGTTTTAAAAAAATTTAGATTATGTTTTCCTTAAAATTAATTCCACAACTAATGATTAATATTAATATATACATACACATATATAACACATATATTTTTAGAACCTCAATGATAGATATATAATACCATTAGGGATGTTCTTATATGAACGAATCTTCTTAAATTGGTTCATTGAAAGGTTTGGTGGGTTCATGGACAAAATAAAAAGTACAGTCAGGTGGGGAATTTAGTCAAGTGGATATTTATATGATATGATACTTTAATTGGCTTTGAATATTTTAAGTGACGTGGCACTTCTAGATAAGCTTCAATTTAGTCTCTTTTTTTTTGGCGACAACCCATGTAAACTAGATCAAGTGGTGGCAGCCGAGTCGAGTCTCCGAAGAACCTCTCCGTTTGTCCGGGTCTGATCTATATAGAAAAAATATATCCGCTCGACCATTCCTGCTCCGGGTAATATGAGACAAACTCATATCTTTGAAATCCTCATGTAATCTCTGGAAAGCTTCTATCTCTGTCACAAAGGTTGGCTAAAGCGTCGGGTCCGTAGTCATGTCCACCAGGTCCGAGCAATCTGTCTCTATCCGAACTGAAATTATCTTCATGTCTCTCAAGCATGAAACTGCCCAAAGTAAACCTTCCATCATTGCGTGCAAAGCTGAGAGGCTCCTATTGCACGCTCTTAATCCAAAACCTCAGAGCCCATGTGATCCTTAAGACTTCACCCTAGGCCACTTACGCTGCCATTATTGATCCATGACGCATCAATTTGTCAGGTAGGGATTCGGGTTATCCAATGGGGCACGATCTCAACCTTGATAGTTGGACTTTCTTCCTGTTCCTCGAACGTTTCCTCCTTTTCATTGGCATTCCTCCAACATTCAACCTCAAAAGACGCATGTTGGAGAGTATCCATCAGCAAGATGACTTTCCCATTAAAGAGTTTGTCGTTCCTCGGCTTCCAAATGTACCAGCAGATTCATGGGAAAGTATTGAAATGTGATCGCAGTGGAGCCACCTCTTTCCTCTTCCAAAATAAAAAGTTCATATTTTGGTATATAGATGTACTCGGGAAGTAATCCAGAAGGGATAGATAGTCCGATAAAGTCCAAACCTGTAGGGCTGGGGGACACTCAAACAGAAGATGATTTATCGACTTCACTGGGTCAGCACATCTAGAACAACTCCTATCGGTACCCAAGTGTCTATAAGTGAGTCTTTCTGCTATCGCCACATAGCCAGAAATAGCCTGCTACAAGAAATGATTCATCTTGCTCAGGGTCTTTAAGTTCCACACATGGCTCTGAAGCCTCATGATACTCGGTTCTATAACCCCTCTCAGTGATAGACTCAGCTTCCTCGATTGGAGTAGGTCATAACCGGTTTTAACTGAATACAATCTTGATTTTGTGTGGTTCCAAACATAGTCATCCAGAACAAGAGATCGCGTTGGTTTTAGCCAAAGAATCAAAATAATATCATCCGGATGAAAGAAATCTCATAAAATTTGGTTATCCCACTCTTTGTATCATTCCTAATGAAGGTATGAACAAGAAGTTGGGGGTGGTTTGTAAACAATATGGTCAGCAGGTCTATGTGGTCTAGCCACTGAGTCTGGAATCCAAGGCTCACTCCAAACCCTCGTATTTCTCCCCGTCCCAATCGTTTTTGCAAACCCGATATGAGTAGAGATCTTGAAACTATGATACTACGTCATCCATATGATGGTGAGTACGCTCTTCGGTCTTCCAGCAGAGAAGTGTGATTATAGTACCTCCCTTTTAGGACACATGCCAATAAGGATTCTGGGTATTAAATTAGTCTCCATAATTGTTTTGCAAGAAGTGATATATTGAAGTCATGGAGATCACGAAAACCTAGTCTCCCCAAATCTTTGGGGGAACAGATCTCGTCTCATGCTATGCAATGTAAACCTCTGCTGTTTTGATTTGAACTCCACCAAAAATTTGAAGTTATGCTCCTTCATTTATCGGTAATGCCTTGTGAAAGCAAGTAGCACGACATCACAAAGCCCGGGACTGCTTGAGCCACATAATTAATTTGAACTTATTTCCCTCCTTTGAAGAGGAGTCTTGATGACCAAGTGTTGGCACGCCCATTTAATAGATCTTGTACAAAGGAGAAAACTTTCATCTTCGAGTCACCGATTTGTTTGGGTAATCCAAGGTACACCTCCATGTCTCCTTCAGAAGAAAAACCTAAAATTTCCTTAATATCTTGCTTCAGAGAACTCTCCATTCGGTTTCCAGAAAACATCGAGGATTTTTACGCATTATCTTTGTCGTGATGTCTTTCTGTATATGTCTAGAATGTCCATGGTCTTCTTGCATTCGCTTAAATCCTCCTTACAGAAGAAAAGACTGTCATCTACGAACAGAAGATGAGATATCCTTGGGCTCGCCCTGGCAACCCAAAGGCCCACAATTTTCTTTTCCGCTTCTGCTCCATTTAAAAGTGAGATCAAAGCCTCCGTACATATGATGAACATAAAGGGAGAGAGAGAAAGAGTCCCCCTTGTCTCAAACTTCTCATAGGTAGTATTCGTCCTCTTGGTTACCCATTGACTAAGACGATATAAGACCGACGTGACATAACACATAATGAGGTCAGTCAGTCTCTCATCAAATCTCATCTTTAGCATCAAGGCTGCTACGAAGTTCCATTCCACTCTATCATAAGTTTTGCTCATATATGTCTTAATTGCCATAAAATCTTTCCTGCATCTTTGGTTCGTTTGTAAGGCGTGAAAGTTTTCTTGTGCAATCAGGATGTTGTTGGTAATCAATCATTTTGACACAAAGGCAGATTGTGTCTCTGAGATCAAACTTGGGATCACCCTCTTAAGTCTCTTGCAAAGTAGATTATATATAATCTTATAGCTCACACTGCAAAAGGCAAATAGGTTTGAACTCAGTTATATCACGAGGTTTCTTCTTTTTAGGAATGAGGCAGATGTTTTTCTGGCTCAGATCTAGGTCAAAATTGCCTGTCACAAAGAAATCCCGTACAAGTCTGATAATGTCTTCACGCATCTCACGCCAGAATTTTTGAAACAATATACTAGTTATGCCATCTTGCCTGAATGCTTTGTCGGGGTTGATGTCAAAAAGAGCTCTCCTAATTTCCGGTTCCTACGGCTCCAAGAGTAACCTATTATCAGCATGGGGTATTTTTCCGAAAATGAATCGGAGGGAGGCATCTAGCGCCGTCGGCAAAAAAGTAGAGAAGAGATCTCAAAAGTATTGAATAGCCACATTCTCGACCTCGATTTCATTCTCTACCAGCTTGCCATGTTTGTCTTTAATGATGATGATCCAATTATGTTCTCTTCTTTGTTTTATAATGGCATGATGAAATTTTGTATTTCTGTTCCCATCTCTATGCCGCTGGTCTCTACTTTTTTGTTCCCAAAAGATATTTTCTTCTCGACAGACCAAAATTAATTGTCTTCTCAAGCCCTCAAATTCTTTTGTTGTAGAATTTTCATCATCAAGTGCCATGTTTATCTTATATTTCAGCTTTTTGATCAGTATAACAAAGTTTGTTGGATTTTGCTTCTTCCATGAACTAATTCTATTTATGAACTAATTCTATTTTGACATGAGGTAACTTTTTGTGTCTCTTTGGAACCTGGTTTTCCGATCCATCTTTTGTCAAATCTGAAGCTTTTCCTTGTCCTCCTGACACTGGATTGGATCCGAGCTAAGACCGGTCGATGGTCTGATCCCCATAATTTCAAAAATTCTACAACAATATGGTTATATAAGGCATGCCATTCCTCATTTGCCACTGTCCTATTGAGTTTGCATTTAACTTTTCTGGAATGTCTTTTTCTCACCCATGATAATGAGTTTCCTTTATATGGGAGGTCAATCATTCCACAGTTTTCTAACATGATAAGGAATGGGAGGAATGAGCTCTCTAAACGACGCCTTCCTCCCCTATTCTCATGATTTCCTGTGATCTCATTGAAGTCCCCTATCATAAACCATGCTTTGCTACAATTAATACTCATGCGTGACAATAGTTCTCATACCCGGTCTCGATGTTTAACAACAGGATCTCCATACACAAATGTCATAAAAATATCATGTCCTTCAAGTCTAGTTTCAGTATCAATCATATGCTCATTTGCATACAAAATAGAAACCGAAGGATCATCCATATAAAAAAGGACAAGACCTTCGCTTCGACCAACCGGGTCCATAGTACAAACATGGTCATATCCAAAAGAAACTTGCACATCTTGCAAGAAATTCCGATTGTTCTTAGTTTCCAATAAAAATAAAAACTTAAGCAAAAAACAGTGATATAATTCATTAAGATGTTCCTTGGTCAAGTCGGCTCCCGCCCCTTGACAGTTCCACGCAATCGTATTCATCTTCAACTTTTTTGATAGTTTCTCCTTTGTTGAAGCTAACCACATGTCATTTTCACAAAAACTTCTCGTACACCATAAATAATTATTCTCGAGTTAGTCAAGATTTTTAAAATCACACGCCTCAGGTGATGATGCTCAAACAAAATCCATTAACGGACAGCATATAGCCAATGACTATGGAAGAATACACTTATCACTAGGCTAGAACGGCTTGTCCCACACGAGTTTGATGTGCAAGAGATGATAATTGGAGTGGATACGCCGGTGGAGATAACAAGGATATGCCGTAAAGAAGAGCCTTGGAGTAGGTACAAAAAGTAGATCGTAGCAAAATGCTAGACAACAAAGCTTCTATAGGTGGAGTCAAAGCAAGGAAAAAACTCTGAACTTTTGGAGTTTTGAAATTTTCTAATCAAAGTTTTGAGTTTGACTTGTACTTCAGACCTTCCCGTTCAAATAATGGGTCACAAATTCTTCTAAAATCAGTTGAAAAAGATGTTAAGAATTTTGCACCCACGCCACAAACTCTACAACAATATATCTTTAAGATCCCTAAATAGAAAGATCTTATCAATTAACTACAATAATTTTTCCCAGAGCTTCGCACGGGAAGATGGAACATCAGTGCAAAAATCATGGAGAGGGTCAAAGCCGTTGATTGTCTTTGACCAAATTCAGATTTGCTTTTTCAAACAAAGCAGCGAAGAAACTAGCCGGCGTCGGTAAAATAACTAGAAACTGAATCCACAAGAAGACTCGCCGGCGGTAAAGTTATACAAGAAAGAGGACTTTTAAACTTAACCGGACACTCCTCTCAAGAGGGATTATGTACTCGTGGCACTAGGTTAGAAATTAGAGTTTGGTTGCAGTTGCACGATTGTGAAAAACACCCTATACGAGGGAGAGACAATGCAAGGCCGGAGATCTCCGATCACTAGATCTATCTTCGGGGTTAACCGATACGGAGATCTAGATCGATGAAGGCACACTTTGAATAAGATATCGTCAAGTTTAGATTGAAGTGGTGGGGAGAATAAAAGTGAAGGTGGTGGCTTCAGAAGCGCATCCAACAAAAGATCGTCGGAGATAGACAACCAAATATAAATTCAAAATTTGAATCGATGAAGCATACCTCGGGAAGAAGACCAGAGAGCAATTTCTATATGTACATCTCTCTACTTGAATGAAATTTTAGTCTCTTTAGATAATATTAACATTTTTAATTTTTAAACTATTTGGATTTAAAAATTAATTCTTAATATTTCTAATTACTATTTAAAAGTTATATGGGCCTAACAGTTAAAGCCCAATTTCGAGTTGTCATAATCCCAAGGTGGGCTATTACGGCCTGATCGTTGTACACGTATTTGGTTGGTTCGAGATACGTAAATCGCTACGAACGATTCTTCTCGAAATCTTCTGTTTGTCGTCTGTGTGAATCGATCGACGTAAATCACTCCTCTCGAATCGATACTTCTGGCGTGATTCCAGATTCATCCCGATGAGTTTGTCGTAAGATTCACAAGATGTGTATCTTGCTTTGAATAGATCGTTAGGCCTCCTCTGAAACACGTAGAGCTAGCCGATATATGTTCATTTCCTCTTCAAATCTTACTTTGTCTGAGATTATTTGCTTGTAAAATCAAGGCTATGTCGGTTTCTAGTGCGTTTGTTTTCAGCCAGATGTTGTCATCGAAACAGCATAATCCATCTTCTTCTCCAATGATGTTAGGGATTCGTGCTTTTCCGATGAACAACAAGACAACTGGAGGTCTGATCCGTTGCGAACTTTCTTCATCAAGGGTCTCGGGACTGCAGCAGCTTAAGAAGTCTTCGATTGACAGTAACGAATCTCTGCCTTCGAATTTCGAGTTCTGGCTCCTGACTGCATTTGAGATTCGTGATAGGCTTACGTTGTTATACTGTCTCTGCAGGATACACAAAGGAGAGAAGCAGCATTGTTGTCATTGGTCTTAGCATCCACACTGCTCCTTTAGAGATGCGTGAGAAGCTTGCCATTCCTGTTGCTGAATGGCCTCTGGCTATCTCTGAGTTGTGTGCTTTGAATCATATTGAAGAAGCTGCTGTTCTTTCTACCTGTAACCGGATGGAGATCTATCTCTTGGCTCTCTCTCAGCACCGTGGTGTCAGAGAAGTCACTCAATGGATGTCTAAGGTTTTTTTGTTCTCTATCACTTGTTTTCTCTTACTGTGTGTTGTGGGCTTAGCTTTGATAATTATTCAACATTCACTATATTTAATACTTATATTGTTGAATCTGTTAGTGTTGCAATCAGTGGCACATACTGACATGAAATGTTATTTTCTCTTTTGCTAGAGAAGCGGAATCCCAGTTTCTGACATCTGTCGCCACTGGTTTCTGTTGTACAACAATGACGCCACACAACATCTGTTTGAAGTCTCAGCTGGTCTGGACTCTCTTGTCCTAGGGGAAGGTCAGATACTCTCACAGGTTAAACAAGTGAAAGAAAAACTACGCAATGGGTTTGGTATGGTTATCCCTGGGCTGTTTGAAAAGGCTATTACGGCTGGAAAGCGTGCCAGAGCAGAAACAGGTATCGCCTCTGGGGCTGTTTCCGTTAGTTCTGCTGCCGTCGAGCTTGCTCTCACCAAGCTTCCATTAGGATCTGCATCATCTGCTGTAATGTTGGTCGTCGGTGCAGGAAAGATGGGGAAGCTTGTAATCAAGCACCTGGTTGCTAAAGGTTGCACTAAAATGGTTGTTGTGAACCGAAGCAAAGAGAGAGTTGCAGCTATCCAAGAGGAGATGCCATCTGGCATTGAGATCATCTATAAACCCCTTGATGATATGCTAGCTTGTGCTGGAGAAGCCAATGTAATTTTCACTAGCACAGCATGTAAGACACCATTGTTCTTGAAGGAGCACGTTGAGATTCTCCCTCTTCATGCTGATGCGAGGCTCTTCGTTGACATATCTGTTCCTAGAAACGTTGGATCTTGTGTTGCTGAAATAGAGGGTGCACGGGTTTATAATGTGGATGACCTCAAGGAAGTTGTTGCTGCCAACAAAGAAGACAGAGCCAGGAAAGCAATGGAAGCTCAGAATATAATAACAGAGGAATCTAAAAAGTTTGAAGCGTGGAGAGATTCTTTGCAGACAGTTCCAACAATCAAGAAACTAAGAAGAAAAACAGAGAGAATCAGAGCCGCTTCGGTTGAAAAGTTCATGTCGAAATATGGCAAAGACATGGACAAGAAGACGAAGGAAGCACTAGAGGATCTAACCCGAGCTATGGTGAACAAGATCCTGCACGGTCCAATGAAACACTTGAGATGCGATGACACTGAGAACAGACCGCTGCCTGAGACGCTAGAGAACATGGAGGCTCTCAACAGAATGTTTGAACTCGAACTAGAGTTACTCGAGGAGAAGATCAGAGCAAAGATGGAACAAAAATAGAGGCATCCATATTTTTAGGCCTGTAGAAGTCCTCATTCATGTCTTTGACGACAAGTAAGCGATAATTATTTGTTACGTTTGTGTTTGATAAATAATAGTTACCACATTTTTTTAACTCTTGCTTAATGATAGTTGGTATACAACACAAACTAGTAGGGTGAATATTTCTTTTAACGCCTTTCAGATCATACCTCGATTGTTGATGTTGGTGTTGAAACTGGGAATTTGAAATAAAGTTGGAGACTTTTAGTTGAATCTAAGATGATTACAAAAGCTCTGAAGAAGCTACGGAAAAATGGGTGGCACGGAAAATCAAAACTCAGGCCGTCAGATACGTTTTAATGGATGGGGAAATCTATAAATTGTGATTCTTCGGACAACTCATTACATGCATCGAGGAGATCAAAGCAATAAAAATAATGGAAAAAGTTCATACTAAGTCATGTGGAAATCACTCTGAGAAAGATCTCTTGCAGTCAATATAAAACGCCATGACTACTCCTAGCCGACCATGGTCAAAGATTGTGAAAAGTTCACTCAAAGATGTGAAAAATGCTAGAGACACGCATTAACAATTTATCAGCCCGCGGAGATCTTCTCGTCAATTTCAGCACCATATCGATTTATACGCTGGTCAATGGATATTGTCGATCTTCCACACAAATCAAAACAAAAACGATTCCTCTAATCTTAATATATTTCTTTTTTAAAATGAGTGGAAACGGATTCATACACAAGCATTAAATACGCCCAAGTCAAGTATTTTGTGTGGAAAAACATTATTTGTAAGCATGAGGTTTCATACGAAATAGTAACAAACAAAAGATCTCAATTTATCTCGATAAGGTTGGAAGCGTTCTGCGAAAAATGGAAAATACGCTTGACCAAGTCAACGCCCAGATACCCGTAAGGAAATGGTCAAGCCGAGGCTATAAACAAAACGATCCTAGACGGACTCAAAAAACACCTCGACACTATGGAAGAATTCGAAGGAGTCCTATGGTCCCATCGAATGCCTCCGAGATGAGTATTTCCAGTGGAAGTCGAATTCCCTAAGGTACGACGAAGACTACTCTCAGAGCAAAAAGTTTTGAATAACATGATGCTTCTAGACGATCTCGACTTGATTAATGAGCACCGCAATCAAGCATTCATTTGAATTCAAAACTACCAACAAGCTGCTGCAAAGTACTACAACTTGAACGTACGAAATCGTAGATTTAGAGAAGGCAAATTAGTCTTGCGGAATTTTTTTTCAAAATACCACTGAAGAAAAGGCAGGTAAACTCGGAGCAAACTGGGACGGACCATACAAAATCATAGAAGTGGTCCGACCCGGAGCATAGGAAATTGCAAATATGGAAAACATCAAAATCCCAAGAACTTGGAACGCGATGCACCTCAAGAAATACTACCACTAAGAAATCACATCGCAACACACTGAAGCTCTATCAAGACTCATTAAAAAAGGATCCAAGATGGCCATTTTCACGGTTACAAAGCTTCAAGAGGAGGTCCAGCTATCTCTCATCTATTCTTTGCTGATGACTCGCTAGTATTTTGTAGAGCTACATAGCAAGAAGCTCAGACGTTGTGGCAAATCATCAATCACGTTCTCCAAAGGAATAAACACTAAAAATGCTTTAAAAACTATCACATGGATTCAAAAAGTAGGAGGATTTGGAAAATATATGGGACTGACGAAAAGAATAGGACGTCGAATGAAAGAGGCTTTTGAGTACATTAAGCAAAGGATATTGAACAAACTAGATAGCTGGTACACTAAATTCCCAAGCCAAGCAGGAAAGGAGATCCTCCTAAAGGCTGTGATTACAACACTACCCACGTATGTTATGTCCTGTTTTCTTCTTCCAAAAGGACTATTAAAAGAAATTACTGCATGTATGACAAAGTTTTGGTGGCCCTCGCAGAAGGATAGAAACAAAATTCTAATCTAAGTTGGGAGAAGATTACACTTTCAAAGCAGGATGGCGGATTAGGAATAAGAGATCTAGAGGATTTTAATTTAGCTTTGTTGGCAAAACAAAGATGGAGAATCTATAAAAATCCTCATACTTTAATGACAAGGGTGTTCAAAGCCAGTTACTTCCGTAATACTGATTTTTACAGGCCAAAAGCTATCAAACCTCTTGTTTTGTCTGGCATAGCATTATTCAAACTCATGATCTGTTGAAAAGAGGCAAATGGGTAGTTGGCAATGGACGAAGTATCAGAGTCTGGAAGGACAACTGGATTCATAACAAACCTATTGTTCCAGCTAGGAGGAAGTGGCTTGCTAACACATCCACATCTTAAGGTAAATCAACTATTCCACCCCCACACTCGAGAGTGGAATGCACAGTTGATACACAATATAATGGTCAGGGGTGATGCAAGCTACGTATTGAATTTAAAGCCTACTATATTTGATAATAAAAACATCCCTATTTGGGGCTTTACAAGGACATGGGAGTACACGGTGAAGTCGGGATACAATCTTCTCAGACAATCATCAAATCAAACATCTCAGTCCATTAATAGAAGTGGCAAGATCACAGAAGAAATAAAACAGCTATATTCAAATATCTGGAAGCTAGACTTACCACCAAATATTAATCTATTTCGGTTGAAGATTATCCACCAAAGACTGGCTGTTGCTGAGAACCTAAGAAAGAGAGGAATTCAAATTGACTCTACCTGCCAAGTGTGTGGTGAGGAGCTGGAAACACAAAATCATCTCTTGTTCACTTGTAGAGTGTCAAAGGAGATATGGAACCTAACGCCTACTGAGTATAGGGTGGTTGAGCTAAATGAGGAAAGCTTTCTTCACAATGTTGAAGCCTCCTAGCTCAAAAAGGACTTGAGAGAAATGTGGATTTTTTTGTAGGCTGGAAGTTATAAAAGATGAGGAATAATATAGTCTTCCAGCATCGAAGGGAGCATATTATACATGTTATTCGTGGTGCAGTGAGGGATTATCAGCAATGGCAAGAAGCAAACAACCAAAAAAAGGAGGAGAAAAAATGATCACATCCTTAAAGGATCAAAGAGAACAAGAACGAGTACTACAATATAAAAACTCTCCATACTACTGTCTGGTTGATGCTTTGTGGACAGGATCACAAGATCATGGAGGCATATGATGGTCTTTATACAGCAAAGAAGGCATCCACCAACTCTAAGGCTAATAATTAATTAACCCTATTAATACTGCATTAGAGGCTAAAGCTCAGGCAATGTTAATGGCGGTGCAACAACACATACGCTTAGGTTCAGTCAAGTTGCTTTTCTAAGTGACTGCAAAATACTTGTGGATGTGTTAAATCAGTTTAATGTTGAAGTAACCATCAAAGGAGTCCGTAACACAGAGATACACTCTATGGTACAAGACACTATAGCAGCATCAAAGGAAGGTCTCTTCATTTTTTATCATGTTCTTACGGAATGTACTATGTATGCAGATAAATTAGCAAAACAAGCAAGAACTAAAAAGCAAATTTATGTAATATCTTGGATGCAATCTATACTATTATTTAAGAAGTGAATTTGATGATTTGTCAAGCTCTCCATAATATTATGTTTAGTCATATTTTATACTTAATTATTAATTTTAATAAACAATTTTAGTGATTTGGCTGATATTTTTATCTCTATCTTGAAAATAATTAAAAGAAATCTAACAATAATATCATGGTTACTCTATAGTATCTTTATACTTAATTATTAATATTAATAAATAATTTTAATAATTTAACTAATAATTATCATTATTTTGAGAATAATTAAAAATTTCTAATGATAATATCATACTTAAATATTATATTATATTATTTAATTTAGTAATATTAATATTATATATGTTTATATTATATTTAGTTTAATAATATTAAACCGGCTTTATGTTAATATATATCATATAAGATATAATGATTCAAAAAAATAGGACAACTAAATCACTCATTGTGATAATTTCTGGAAAAAATTGATAAATAATTCAAAATATTTATAATAGTATTTACAAAGTGTTTTTTTCTCTCTCAAAATAAAAGTTAAAACATTTGAATATATTATTACCCTTAATAAATAATTATATTATATTTGCTAATATATAATTACCTATAAATTAAAAACAAATTTCATTAATTAGATAATCATCTCATTATCTAAAAAGATTATATATTATGTTATCCAAATTTTTGTACATCATAATATTTTTAGAAAAAATATAAAACCATGCATATATAGTTTTATGTATATATGAATGTTTTCAATTTTATTTGACCTAATAAAAGATATTTTATTAAAATATTTTTTTATCGTGTAGAAAAGTTTTAATATTTAATTATATAAATTATTTAATATTTATCATATAGGTTTAAGAAGTGAATTATTGATTTGTCATGTTCTTCATAATTTTAGGTTAGCCATATTTTATGCTCAATTATTAATCTTAATAAATAATTTTAGTGATTTAACTGATAATTTGTCATTATCTTGAGAATAATTAAAAACACTAACAAAAATATCCTAATTAAATATATATTATTATTATTTTAATACTGTTAAAATATTATATATATAGTTTTATATTATATTTGGTTTAGTAACATTAAACTGGTTTTATTTTAATATATATATATATATATATATATATATATATATATATACATCATAAGATATAATGAATCATCTGTCTTTTAAATAATAATTTAGGACAATCAAAAGCTCATTATGATAATTTCTGAAAAAGTTGGCAAATAATTCAAGGGCTTTTTTCAAAAGTGACTCAAAACTTGAACTCAATTGCAAAACCAACCCATGGTTTTTTTGAAATTTCCACTTTCCTTTTTCACCCTAGAAGTTCGGATAATTCACGAAAATGCCATTACTTTTTTTTTTTTGAAAATGATTGTATTACTATATCATCCTCATCTTCATCAAGTATTTACAATATTGTCATTGGCTTCAATATACCAACCACCATGAACAACCAATTTGAAGCTTTTAATGCTTCTAAAATCAACATCTACATCTTTATATACTTATTTCTTACACACACAAACTATTTTCCTTTCACTTTCTCTCTTATTACTTCCCAAAATCCCAACTTTTTGATTTTAAAATTTATAAACTTATTAATGTTACTAAAATTCATGATTCTTGGTCAAGAACAAGTATGTAACTTTCACTAAGAAATGATATGTACTTGGAGAAGTTAAACATGAATCTCACCAAATTTAAGAAGA
>MU106073.1:10511-53279 GCA_012274485.2 Sinapis alba | reverse complement strand
GCTTCCAAAATCTAACCCTAAAGATACATACAATACTATGACATATGTTTCCAAACCCTAGACCAAAGAATATCAAAAGATGATACATTCATTCATCTATGTTGAGAACAATTCAATTTTACTAGATTTTAATTTATATCATTTACAAATGTTTGTTATTACATGATTTAGATTTTTCCTCCATAAAAATATTTTTTATATAATTTATAAATTATTTTTTAAATTTACTAAGCGAGAAGACTTACATGTAAGTCTTCTTAGAAGACTTACAAAATCACAGAAGACTTAAAAAGACGGAAGACTTAAATAGGCTATAAAGGTAAAAACGCATATAGTTTTTTTTTTTGGTCATAAGGGGACTGTTGTAATTTCACTACATTTTTAGGTTACTTTTGCATTTGATTGATGTTTGGGTACACTTTTGCATTTGAATCCAAGTTTTAGGTTGGTTTTGGCAATTTTCCCATAATTCAAAGGTATTTATAATTTTGTTTGCAAAGTTATTTTTTCTCTCTCACGTTAAAAGTTAATGTGTTTAAGATCTTTACTACCTTTAATAAATAATAAGATTAGTTTTGTTAATATATTACCCATACATTTAAAAGTATTTCATTAATTTGATAATTATCATTATCTAAAAAGATTTTATATTATGTTATCCAAAAATACTTTATATCATAATATTTTTAAAATAAATATAAAATTCATGTATATAGTTTTATGTATATATAAATATTTTTCGTTTATTTTATTCTCGGAGATGCTCAATCTGGAGCCCAAGACAAAACTTTGTCTTGCCGAGATCTTTCATTTCAAACTCTTCTTTCATATGAGTTCGAGCATCATCAACCTCCTTTTGAGTTCCAATAATGTTTAGGTCATCTACATACACAGCAATGATCACAAAACCAGATGACGATTTCTTAACAAAAACGCATGGACATATCGCATTATTCACATATTCTTTACTCATAAGATATTTACTTAAGCGATTGTACCACATACGTCCGGATTGCTTTAATCCGTATAGTGATCGCTGTAATTTGACCGAACAAATCTCCCTGGATTTTTCTTTCAATGCTTATGGCATTTTCAATCCTTCAGGAAGTTTCATATATATATCATTATCCAACGATCCATACAAATATGCTGTCACAACGTCCATTAGATGCATTTCAAGATTTTTAGACGCCGTTAGGCTCATCAAAAATCTAAACGTAATTGCATCCATCACCGGGGAATACGTTTCCTCAAAATCAATTCCCGGTCTCTGAGAAAAACCTTGAGCAACTAATCGGGCTTTATATCGTGTTACTTCATTCTTTTCATTTACTTTTCTCACGAATACCCACTTATATCCAACTGGATTTATATTCCCAGGCGTTATGACTATAACTCCAAAGATATTCCTTTTATTTAGGGAGAGTAATTCAATTTGAATGGTCTTTTTCCACTCCTCCCAATCTTGTCTTTTCTGACATTCTAAAATGGACCTTGGATCGGGATCATCAATCTCATGATCGATTTCTTTGGACACAGAAAAGGAGAACATTCCATCAACATCTTTAATCTTATTTCTGATCCATAACTTTTCATCTCGGGCGTAATTGATGGAAATCTCATACTTTTCTGCTCCCTTCTCGTCATCTGGATCCTTATCTTTATTTGGTTCTTCTTGAACCTTTTCATTTATGTCTTCTTTCAGACATCTTTCAATATTAGGTTCTTCTAGAACCTTTTCACTTTGCTCAACCAATTTCTTTTTCTTTCGGGGATTTTTATCTTTAGAACCCGCTGGTCTCCCCCTCTTTAACTGAACCCTAGGTTCATCAGTTTGTTCTTTAGGAACATCAACTCTTGATGGAATATTTTCAACGGGTATATATGATTTTGTCACCCTTCTTGTATCTGTGAACGCATCTGGTAACTGGTTTGCCAAATTGTGCAAATGCACAATTTTCTGAACTTCCAGCTCTCTTTGATTTGTTGGGGGATCAAGGTGTAACAACGACTCTGTACACCATGTAATATCTTTAGGAATTTCTGTAATTCCTCTCCCTAACGCTGGAAATTCATCCTCATTGAAATGGCAATCGGCAAATCGTGCCGTAAACATATCACCAGTTACTGGTTCCAGATATCTTATTATACTTGGTGACGTATAACCCACATATATTCCCAATCTCCTTTGTGGGCCCATTTTTGTCCTTTGTGGCGGTGCTATCGGAACATAGACCGCACATCCAAAAACTCGGAGATGGGATACATCTGGCTCTTGCCCAGATGCCAATTGTAATGGGGAGTACTTATGATATGCACTCGGTCTTAACCGAATCAGTGCAGCCGCATGCAATATAGCATGACCCCATATTGAAATTGGGAGCTTTGTTCTCAATATTAACGGTCTTGCAATCAACTGCAACCGTTTTATTAAAGACTCAGCCATGCTATTTTGTGTATGATCATGGGGTACTGGATGTTCCACATCAATCCCCATTGACATACAATAATCATCAAAGGCTTGCGATGTAAATTCACCAGCATTATCAAGCCTTAATCTCTTAATGGCATACTCTGAGAACTGCGTTCTCAGCTTTATTATTTGTGCAATGAACTTTGCGAAAGCCGTATTTTGTGTCGTCAAAGGACACACATTTGACCATCTACTAGATGCGTCAATTAACACCATGAAATACTTAAACGGTCCGCACAGTGGGTGGATTGGCCCACATATATCACCATGTATTCTTTCTAAAAACATTGGTGATTCATTGCCAACCTTTGCTGGTGATGGCCGAGTTATAAATTTTTCTTGAGAACATGCATTACATGTAAACTCGCCCGTTTGCAAAATTCTCTCATTTTTCAACGGATGGCCATTCAAATTTTGCACTATTTTTCTCATCATGACTGAACCAGGATGTCCTAGCCTTTCATGCCAGACTTTAAATGTATCAGTAAACTTCAGGTTTACCACGGCATAGGACTCAGTCATGTTTATTTTCGTACAATATAGTCCAGAGGATAACATTCTTAATTCTTCCAATATATGTTTCCTCTCGGACTTAATGCAAAGAAATTCAATGCCATCTTTACTCATAGTTTCAATATGATATCCATTTCTTCGGATATCTTTAAAACTTAACAAGTTTCTATGAGATTCGGGGGAATACAATGCATCATTTATTTCAAATATTGTTCCCCTTGGCATTGAAATTTCACTCTTCCAGAGCCCATAATAATCTTTGCACTACCAGATATTGTACTTACGCTTCCAGCGTAATCTTTTATTTTGAGACTGGAGAAATATTTCTTATCTTTAATTATTGTATGCGTTGACGCACTATCTGCCAAACACAAATCTCCATCCAAAGTCTCAAAGTCTGGCATCTTTCTGAATTTAAAATATTCATAAAATATGCATTAATATTAAACATGAAACATAACATATATTTTACAATAAAAGATAAAGATAATATAATACAGTAAAACTATATCACATCGATCTTATTACACATCGATATTTTCTGGCTCAACCAGAAAATCTGATACGTCGAGATGAGTATCATCATTTAAACCATGAAAGGATGGTCCGGGTTCATCTGAGATGAAGTTTGTTTCACCTCCTTTCTCTTTTCCCTTTTGGGATTCTTTATACAGATCAGCTAAATGTTTTGGCGTACGCCAAACACGTACCCAATGTCTTTTCATGCCGCATCTGTAGCAAACCTTTTCTGTTTGCCTTTTATCATCCTGACCCCTTTCATTCTCGTGGAGGTCTTTCTTATTTCTTTCATCATATGGACGGAATCTTCTTTCTCGTCCTCTTCCACGACCACGATAACGACCACGTCATCGTCCTCGTCCTCTTCAATTATCATAACTGGATGATGCAACATTCGCTTCGGGGAATGGTGCAGCTCCAGTGGGACGAGCTAGATGGTTTAAAGTCACGAGTTGATTATTCTGCTCCGCTACAAGGAGGACTTGCATCAACTCCGAGTAACGGATATACCCACTCACCCGGTACTGTTGCTGCAGGACTACATTTCCGGGATGGAACGTGGAGAGAGTTTTTTCAATCATATCATAATCACTTATTTTCTCTCCACATAACATCATCCTCGATGTAATTCCGAACAGCGCAGAATTATATTCACTTACACTTTTGTAGTCCTGGAATCGGAGATGGATCCACTCGTGTTTAGCTTTTGGTAAGATCACATATTTCTGGTGATCGAACCTCTCTTTTAAAGACTTCTAGAGGTCCTCAAGATCCTCTTTCGTAATATATTCATCTTTTAAACCATCATATATATGGTGTCGTAAAAATATCATGGCTTTAGCCTTTTTCTCATCTGACACCGTTTTTGAACAATCGATGGTATCCAAAAGCTCGTTTCCTCTCAGGTGCATCTTTGCACCCACTGCCCAAGTCAGATAATTATTTCCCGTAATATCCGAGGGCATTGATTTCGAGCTTTGTCAAATTCGACATGATAACTGTATTCATAGAATAATAATATAAAAATATAATAAAGATAATTTAAATGCATAAAATAAATGCAGAAATTAAATTGCAGAAATTTAAATTGCAGAAATTTAAATTGCAAAAATTTAAAGAACATTAATAAAATTGGAGGCTTAGCCTTCCACATGATCTGAGGAGTCATAGACTACCATATTGATCATTTTCAAAGTTCGAGGAGACATCGTCTACCATATTGACTTTTTTTTTTTTTTTCAAGATCGGAGGAGACATCGTCTACCATTTTGATCTTTTATTTTTTCAAGGTCCGAGGAGACTTAGTCTACCATGTTGACCTTTTCTTTTTATTCACGGAAGCAACGCCTACCACGTGTTTCTCTGATCGTGAAGGCATAGCCTACCATAACGATCAGTCGGGAAAGGCAACGCCTATCATCCCGAAAAATAAACGAAAAATGTCTGGCCTCTTACTCCGAAACAATAATAAAATAAAATAATAAAAATAATTAAAAGATATAAATTAAACCTCACCTCACTAGTATTACCTTGATCGGTATAAGAGTTTCGTGCTGATAATGTGTTGAGTAATAAAGTGAGCAAATATATATGTATATTTGATTATTTCTAAAAGAAAGAAAAGTGTACGATGGAGATGGGGAGAGAAAGAGAGAAGTGATGTTTATATTTGTGTGTGTTAATTTTCACGAAAGATAGAAGTTTTTTTTGTTCCTTTCTTATGTCTTATTCATCTCTCATTTAATTACAATGATTCCCTTTATATAGTGGTCAAGAGTCGGTTAACGTGAGAGATATTTACTAAAGAAAACAATAAAATATATGTAAATGGATAATCATCAAAAATCATATTTATCTTCAACAAAAGTACTTTGATCGACATCAGTGATAAACATGACATGACGGAAAACCAACGCATCAAAACTACCAAATCGTGAAACCCTCTCCCTTGTCCAGAGGTTTCCGCCTTCTCTTTCATAGTTTGGTCGCTTTTACTTAAAGGTCCAGAATCTCAACTTTCTCCTCCTCACTCGCCGATCCTAAATCCTCTCCATTAGCTGAGGATTCGATTTCCGTCTCGGATTCGGTTCAAGCATTTCACAAATCTCCAAAAATTCTGAGGGTTTCTCGGATTTAAACTCTAATCTATCTCTCTAATGGCGATGAGAGGTGTCGATTTCAAGTGGTGAGCTCTCTTCAGTCTTCTTCTTTCATGGATCGATCGCCTATTCACATTTCGTATTCGTTTGCTTCTCGACGTTTTGTGGGTAACCGTTTATAAAAAAAAACTGCAGGTACGATGGGTTCTTCTTGTCGATGCTTGCGACTAGTGTGTATCCTTCGCTTATATCTCTCTCTCTCTGCCTTATTTACTCGAGAAGATCCTATTTTAGTTTTGGTCTTCTTTCTCATGGAATTGAGGAACAAGTCAAAATCTTGTACTGAGCTTTGTTTTTATAGGGGTTTAAGGTGATTTAGATAACTTCTCGATTTTGTTTCCTTAATGGTAGATAGAATCATTGTAGCTATCAATTGGAAGAGATACCGTACCTGCCAATACCCCTTGCATATATGGATTGTGGTGTGTGCCCTCACTTGAGCTTTTTTTTTTTTTTTAAATCTCTGAGCTTTACGTGTCTTTTTTTGGTGTTCCTTTTCCTCAAAATCTTTGAACTGTGTTAATTTTTCATTTGATTTGTTAGTCTCTAACTTCCTCAGGTTGATTACACCACTGTGTTTATCTTCCGCGTCTTAATGTTTGTTGACAATGGTCTTGCTGCTGGACTTGGCTTGTAAGTCCCATCTTAATCTTCTGCATATGTTGAATCTTGATGGTTATTGAAAAAAAGAAATGTTTCTTAATATATTCTATTCTTGGCTATCATAACTCCTCAGATAAGTATGTACTAGTTCATTGGAAAGTTTTAAATTATGAGGAGAAAAAGTATGGTAAATGGAAAAACATCAACGTTAATTGCAGTTTCAGTTGAGTTTTAGGTTATCTTTAGAATTGCAAGCTTTATCTCTGAGTGAGCTACTGGCAACGTTTCTCTACCGTGTTAGGTAGTAAGGATATATGAATGTCTGTGTTAATTTGTTTCACATCAATTTCTGGTATGAACATATCTATTAGGGACTTTGGAAGTCAACAGCGGAACATTGGGTTTTGTGGGAGAGTGGTGGTGCTCTCTATCCTATCTCTGCTGCTCTATCCATTTCTGTGGGCCTGGACTGTAATCGGTACAATATGGTTTACAAGGGCAAGAAGCTGTGTAAGCAGTTTTTTTTTTAATGATCATGCCATATGGTTATTCTTGTTTCAAATCCTGTTGCTGAGCTATTATGTATTTCTCATGTGATAGTTACCTGAAGAAGGCCAAAAATGGGGTTTCCTCATTTGGCTGGTGTTCAGCTACTCTGGCCTCCTCTGCATTGCGTGCATCTGTGTTGGAAAGGTAAGACTATGATCAAGCTTTTGAGGACACGCCAACTATATGAGTGTACTTATGTGAGTTTACTTGACAGTGGGTGGCGCGAAGACAGGTGCACGTATTACGTGCTCAGCAGGGGATCCCGAGTTCAGAGTTCGGGGTGAGTTTCAGGATCCAGTTATTCAACTTAGCTTCTTTTATACAAAGAAGATCATTTGCGTAAATGCAGCAGTTATCTTGACACTTGTTCTCGAATGTCTGTTTTCTTGTGGCCAGATTTTAGTTGACATGATTAGAGTCCCTGACTGGGCATTTGAAGCCGCGGGCCAAGAGATGAGAGGCATAAGTCAAGATGCCGCTGCATACCATCCTGGACTTTACTTGACTCCTGCTCAGGCAAGTCTGGTCGTTTGTTCTCAGTACGTTAAGCATTTAGTTAATATCCTTAACATGAACTCCTCTACCCGTGGTTGCAATTTCACATACACAATAGTTATACTTTCCAGTAGTTGATGATGGACATATTCTGTATAGGAAGAAAACCTTCTTCCAAAATGATCGCAAAGAACATTTCTTTAGCGGGCTGTGATTATGTCCAAATTTACCTTTACAATATTTTTTTTTTTCAAGGTTGCAAACATCTAATGCTTGCTGCACTGATAAACAGACTGAAGCTGTCGAGGCACTCATTCAAGAACTTCCAAAGTTCAGGTTAAAAGCTGTACCTGATGATTGCGGTGAATGCTTAATCTGCTTAGAGGAGTTCCATATCGGACATGAGGTACTAAACATCCTTTTCTAACATTATGAGGGAATAACCAACTTCTTATGCATAAGTTTTGCTACAATACTATGTTTGCGTACGTGCTTTTCTCGTCTCAATGCTTTTCTTAGATGAGTGGAAATTGTCTGAGTTTTACAGGTTAGAGGTTTACCTTGCGCCCATAATTTCCATGTGGAGTGCATAGACCAGTGGCTGCGTTTAAACGTGAAATGTCCTCGGTGCCGGTGCTCAGTTTTTCCAGACCTCGACCTGAGCGCATTATCCAACCTCCAGAGCTCATCAACACAACAGCCCTCCTCACAAGGGAACACGGAGACAACAGAAGCTCGGTACATAAGAAGCCAACCACAAAGCGAGAGCTACTTTTTGAGACTTCAGTCTCTAATTCACCCAGTTCACACAGACACAGCTCTGGAGACTGCAGAGAACGGTGGGGTTCCTCCTGTCTTGGCTGGTCGATCCCCATCTCGGAGATGAGAGACAGACGTGTGAGTCGATGGTTATTCTACTCATTACTAACTCTCGACTGATTGAAGGAATAAAAGGAAAAGAACAGTTTGAGTCTTCCCATCCCTTGAAAATTTTCACCTTTGACTGTCTTACAATGTAAATAAATTGGGGTTAAAGAAAAAAACAATCTTTGGGGTTTTACATTTGGAATGAAGAACTGTACATGTCCAGACTCTTTAACCGTAGAGAATGTTCAGGCTACTTTTACTTAGTTATGGTTTCTTCAAGTTGACATCAAATTCTATTTGTTTACCTATCATGTGAACAGTTAACCAATTTTTTTTTTTTTGAAATTCGAAAATATTTTTTTAAACTATAATTAAAATTTTAATTTTGAAATTTTTAATATTTATATATTTATTTATTTTAAATTTTAAAGATCACCTTCAAAATCTTCATTCTAATTTTAAACCCTAAAAACCGGATAGTAAAATGTTGGATCCGTCAAAACCGAATCTGGATCCGGATATCTTGATTTTTTAGTCCGGATATCCGGATCCGTAATTTTTATTGATATTTTTTTCAAAAATAGTAACATATATATATATATATATATATATAAACTAATTTTATTTGTTATATTTTTATAATATTATATAAGTTTAAGTTTTGTAATATTATACTTAGAAATAATTAAAAACAATATTACTATTTCTTTTAAAATTATTGTTTAAATTTATATATTTTTTTAATATTAGTTTTATTTATTTTAATGATCTTAATCTGGATCCGGATATCCGTCGGTTAGTACAATTTTTAGGAGGATATCCGACACCCGGACATCCGAGAACTCTGAATCCGGATAAGAATAGTAAATTATGGATCCGCCAGATAAGGATCCGGATCTGGATACCTTAAAATATATTGAATATCCAATCCGTTCAAGGCCTAGCTTTTGGCCTAAAAAAAATAATTTTCTCAAAAAAATAAAAAGACTTCGCTAAAGAGACCAATTATTTCTTTACCATTTTGTCATTTATTTGGAAGTGTTCTTCCAAATGCTAAATGCGAGATATCGAGAAAAGATATCGAGCAAAGAACATTCGATTTCATCCAAAAATGGTTGACTCTGAAATAGCTTATTTAGTTTTTGCTGATAATATTATAATATATTTTATTCTGAGAGGAACTCCTCGGTGAATATTGTCGAGACAATGGATATGTTTGCAACTTGGTTTGGTGTGAGTATGAATAAGGAAAAGACAGAATTATTTGCAAGAGGTCTGAACCAGGATGAAACTAATGACCTTACAAGTTTCGGTTTCAGCCTTAGTTCAATGCCTATCCGTTATTTGGGCCTTCTTTTTATGCATTGGAAACTGAGAATTGCAGACTATAGACCTCTGGTTCAGAAGATTTCTGGAAACTTCATTGTTTGGTCCTAAAAAAGCCATCTTACGCGGAGAGAGCTCAGTTGATCTCCTTAGTCAAATATGGAACAATTAATTTCTAGAAATCAGTTTTCATCCTAGAAAAACTGTATTGAACAGATCCAAAGCTTATACTCTCGCTTCTTATGTACTGGTAACATTACTAGCAAAGGAGTAGCAAAAATTGCTTAGCATACAGTATATCTTCTCAGATTGGAAGCGAAAAATTGTATTGAATAGATCCAAAGCTTATACTCTCGCTTCTTATGTACTGGTAACATTACTAGCAAAAGAGTTGCAAAAAATGCTTGGCATACAGTATATCTTCTCAGATTGGAAGTGAAAATTTGTGGAGTTTCTATGCTACCAAGGCAGGATATCGGACATGGAGATCACTTCTCAACTTACATCCTCTTGCTTCGGGTTTCCTAAGAGCAGAGCTGGGAAACGGAATCAACATCAGCTCTTGGTGGGATATTTGGTTTCTGCTTGGCAGACTCATTGATCTTTTCAGAATCAGCAGACCTCAAGAGCTCTCCATACCTCTATTTGCTTCGGGGTAGCAGAAACATGTAGTGACATGGACTGGAAACTCAGAGGAGCAAGATCACTGGAGGCAGAGAGTCTGCACATTCATCTTACTGGTATTCCACTCACATCTCTTTCTCAGGCATGTAATGAATTTGTTTGGTTGATTGAAAATGACCCTCTTCCGAATTACTCGGCCTCTTAAACTTGGGAGGTGGTCAGAGGAGCAAGATCACTGGAGGCAGAGAGTCTGCACATTTATCTTACTGGTATTCCACTCACATCTCTTTCTCAGGCATGTAATGGATTTGTTTGGTTGATTGAAGATGACCCTCTTCTGAATTACTCGGCCTCTTAAACTTAGGAGGTGGTCAGAACAGAGCATTGACGGTTCCTTGGGCTAATAGTATCTGATTCAAATCAGGCACTCCACTTCATGCTTCCCTCATGTGGATTGCTCAGCATGACAGGATGCCCACTCGTGCTCGCCTCTTCAACTGGGGACTCGGTACCACACCAAATTGCTGTATCTGCGACACTGCTTCGGCGTCTAGAGAACACCTCCTGCTTCATTGCGAGGTAAGTAAACAGATTTGGGAACTGATTCTCAGAAGGCTTGGTTATACCCATTCATATTTTATATCTTGGACCATTTTCATTGAATGGTTATCATATGTAGAATCTCATGTTCCTGGATACTCAAGAGAATTATTGCTCAGGCAACTATCTACCACATACGAAGTGAACGGAATAAGAGACTACATGATGGAATCTCGTCAACACCTCAACTGATTTGCAAGCTTATCAATCGGAATATCAGGGACACAATATTGGAGAAACAACACAAAAAGAATTTCAAGACTCTCATGCTATTATGGGTGAGGAATGACTAGGAAACCTTTAAGTTAAAGTGAGCTTCACCTTGTTTTTATTCTTTTTGCCAAGTTGAATCTCATCTTGTTTTCAGTTTTTCTAAAGTTTACAAAACAATCTCATATTTATATGATATTCAAATAGTTGGCAAAAAAAAAAAAAACTAATGAAACCACTGTAAATTTCTACTTTGAACATTTGGAATGTACTCACCATCACAAGAATTATATTTTCCATCGCAGCATAAAACATTTTTGTAAAGATCAAGAAAATAATCTTAATTATAAAGATTTTCAATCGCAGCATAAAATACTTTTGTATTTTTTTTTTTGTCAACGAAAGGCTATTCTATTACTCAAACTTGAGGTGGTCTCGGTAACCAGACCAGAATAAAGCAACCAATAGAATGAAGTTCTCTATGGAAAGATCTTGCCGTCCTAGCTAAAGAATATGAATCCTATTTTGTGCTCGTGGAATATGGGTAATCTTGAAGTCCGAGAAACATATCTGCAGAGTCTCTATTCTCTCCAATTCTGTTGCAAAGCTTGACCAAGCATATAGTTCCTTCATCATGGCGATCAAATCATTGCAGTCCGTTCCAAAGCTCTGACATGTCGAGTATTGCAGCATACTCTCCATCGCCCATCTTAGTGCTTTTACTTCTGAATGCAGAGCAGACTCTCGCCGAATATAATTATGTGTCCCCATAAGTTGAATCTTTCCCAAGTTGTACATCCAAGCCCATCCACACCCGCTGAACTACGATGTAGATGTCCATGACCCGTCTATCATGCAAATATTACCCAAGCTTAAGTCTTTAGATTCATCACTACTATGGTCTTGTGGAGTTGATGGCACCGTCTCGTTTGCATTGAACCAGGCCTGACACTCACTCTCTACATAGCAAAATAGATCCAAAGGATCTCAGTCTATTCCCCTAATTTTTTTTTATCATTTATGACATTTCAAATGTACCAGATTATCCAGAGATAAATATTCATATCTAAGTATGGCTCAACAATGTTGTTCTTCTTCTAGAAGAGATAATCCATATTAGCATAGATACTCGAGACATGAAAGATATTTGGACTCGTTGGCGTCGATGATAAGGCCCAAACTTGTAGAGCTGGTGGGCATTCAAAAATTGCATGAGTAACAGATTTTTTGGTTCTCCACATCGTGGGAAATAGTTATCGCATCTTATGTTACGCTTTATCAAGTTCTTTCTCACTGCCAAATGACATGTCATCAATTGCCATATAAGATGACATATTTTCTGTGGGCCTTTTATCGTCCAAGCAAAGGCTTGAAGCTTTGCTATACTGGGTTCTAGTATCTCCTTCTCTTCCTCAGGCTTCAATAAATTACGAGATACCCAGTATCCTGATTTAACCGTGTAATGGCCATTCTTCGTGTAGTTCCAAACTCCTTATGAGAGATATATCTTCAGGGGCTACATAACTCTCCAGTAGTCCAACATCCTAATCTTTTGATTTCTGGTTAATAAAATCACTGATTCTCATGCTCATATATAGGACTGGGGCTAAGGAACAAGCCGGTCTAGCTGATTTTGTACGGAGCCAAGGATCCTCCCAGAACTTGACCTCATATCCTGAGTGTATCTTTTATCTGATTCCCAATAGCAATAGCTTCCTAGCTGCTGAGATACTGGTCCACACATACGAAGGACTACTTATAGAGAGTGTTCGTAAAGGCGAACTCATTCTATAGTATCTTCCCCTAAATACTCTAGCCACCAGTGGATCATGGTATTGAACTAGCCCCCATAGTTGTTTTGCTAGTAAAGCCAGGTTAAACTCATGGATCATACGGAAACCAATCCCATACTCCTCTCTTGATAGGCATACATTTTTCCACTTTGCCCAATGAATTCCTCTCTTTGGAGGGTTTGAACTCCATCAAAATTGTGCAATGGCACTTGCTAGATTTTCACATATCTCCAAAGGGAGCAAAAAAAGTAGACATAACATATGTCGGCAGAGCTAGCAAATAAATTTGATAAACACTTCCTTTCTTCCTTTCGAAATCCATTTACTCGTCTATCCATTCATCCTATGCATTAGCTTTTTCTTCAGAAATGCAAAATGTTTGCATTTTGAGCCGCTAATATCTTATGGAATTCCTAGATAAGTTCTCATTCCTCCTTCATTCTGGATTCCAAGAGTATATTTGATCTGCTGTCTAACATTTACCTTAATCCTCTTACCAAAGAGTAGAGAGGATTTCTCAAAGTTAATGCATTGTCTTGATGCTTGTCCATATGTTATGACTACTTTCATCACTTCTTCACAGTCATGGATCTCCGCCTTACAGAAGAAAAAGCTATCATCAGCAAAGAGAAGGTATGATACTGAGGGACACGCACGTGTAACGCGCATTCCCGTTATCTTTCCTTGGTTTTCTGTATGATTAAGAAGACTAACGAGCGCTTCCGTGCATAGAATAAAGATGAAAGGAAATAAAGGATCTCATTGACGTAGACCTCTCTTTGGGACAATATTTCTCCTTGGTTGCCCATTCATGAGCACCTTGTATTTTACTGAAGTAATGCACCTCATTATCCAGGTAATCCAGATTTCAGAAAATCCCATTTTGCGCATAACTACTTCAATGAAAGACCATTCCATTATGTCATACGCTTTACTCATATTCGTCTTAATGTTCATCCTTTTGTTCATTCCGCTTGGTTTAGTTCTCAGAGCGCGGAACATTTTTTGGGTGATCATAATATTATATGAAATATGTCTTCCATCAACAAAGACTGATTGGATTTCTGAAATTATATTTGATCGAATTTTCTTTAGTCTCTAGCATAAGACCTTAGAGATTATCTTGTAATTGACGTTACACAAGCTAGTGGATTGGAATTGAGACATCTCATTAGGCATAGTTATCTTTGGGATAAGGCATATATTTGTGTCATTCAAACCATTCGCCATCACTCCATCTAAAAGGAATTGATTAACCATATGAGTTAAATCTTTCTTTACAATATCCCAGAATTTTTGATAAAAGAGAGTTGTCATCCCATCTGACCCAGGAACATTCTCTGGATGCATAGCAAATAGTGCTAATTTGACTTCCCATTCAATGATCGAAGTTATAAAATCATCATTTATTGACTCAGTAATCGTTGTGGATACTTCATAAAGCGCTTCTTCTATATCTTATAGGTTAGAGGGCTCAAAGATTTACCTAAAATAACTAGAAGCAATGGCTACTAGTCCTTCCTCATTTTGCACATATTCTTATTTGCATCTAAAAACTGTGTGATTTTATTCTTCGCTCTCCTTTGCTTTATCAAAGCATGGAAAATTTTTGTGTTTCTGTCGCCTTCTCTTAGCCAGAATATTCTGTTTTTTGCTTTCAGAACATCTCTTCTGCTTTAAGAGCATCTGATAGTTCCTTCAATGCTTTTGCTATTTCTTTAGTTGTAGCATCATCACTCTCGTACATGCCCTCCACCTTCTCTTTTAGTTTCTCAACTTGTTTTTCTGAGTTCAAATTGTGATGTTTCCTCCCCTCACCCAATACTTTTTGACAGCTCGAAATATGCTCCATAATACTTGCATTTGGGAGAAGATCTGGAGATTCTCATCCATCAAGAATTACTTGCCTTAATTCCTCGTTATATTCAGCCACTTTTTGCCAAATCTGAACTTCTCCGACTTCCTTATTGGTTTTGTGAGAATATCTGCTAGGATCAGACGAAGATTCGATCTCCATAACCTCATATTTAACTGCATAGTGAGAAAATTTCTCATGTCAATCCTCATTTTCAACAACTCTATCAAGACGGGATCTGAGAGTTGTTCCTCCTGCTCTCTTTCCCACTCAAGATAACATATCATTAGTAAATGGAAATTCCAACATACCACAATCGCTTAGTATCTGTCTAAAAGATAAAAATGAACTATCTAAGCGTTGTCGTCCTCCTGTTTTATCATTATGATCAGTAATTTCATTAAAATCACTTATCATAAACTAAAATCCATTTCTTGTTATTGAAAAATGCGTAAAACGTTCCAACCTTATTCTCTTTCACCTTATTCTCTTTCGGTCTATTACCTTTGTAAAGATCAAGAAAATAATCTTAATCATACCGTGTCCATGTGTCTAGAACTCTAGATGTATGATATGATATTATCGTACCAATATGCAATATTGTTTCACTAAAATATTTGAGCTCAACTTAACCGCCCCCCCCCCCCCCCCAAAAAAAAAAAAAGATAACAAGTTTTGTCGAAAAGTATGTATATTTGTGTATATATTCATTTATGTAATGGGGTGGGTACTCGTACGTCGACCATCTTCGGTAAACGTCTAACATAAATAATAAAAAAATCTTCACATGAACTCCTCCAGCAATGTGTCTATACATGCATATAGCACTCTTGACGTCCCTTTTCCTTCGTCAAAATTTCAAGTTTTTCTTCAAGTAACACACTATCTCTTGCTGCAAAGTTTAAAACATCCAATCAGATATTTTTACAGCATGAAAAAGTAATATTCGTTTAAGAAAAACAGACGAGAAAGTAATTTGAAAATATATATATAGGAGACGAAATGGAGAAGATGTGTTAGGCAAGCAAGGCTTACGAGGAAGCAGAGGAGGATGCAAGCCACTGCACCTGGGAATAATACGTACCAAAAGTTCAACTTTTGGTACTTTGCTCCGTCTATGAACAGTAGTGGTAAACTCGCCGCTGTTTTTTCAGATGTATAAATTATATGAAAAGATTAATCAATTATTTTCCAGATATATAAATCATATGAAATATCAATCAATTATTTTTCGTACGGAAACCTACAAAAGTAAAAACAGATCGATTGAAAATCTTATAATATGCACAAAGAAAATTAATGGAATGTATAGAACTGTTCTCCTTTATTCAGGAGGCTGTACTTGTATATCTCCGTGTTTTAGAACCCTAACGCAATATTCATGCTTTTTTTTCTCAAACTAGTCTCCAGAATAAAATGTAATTCTAGGAGAGTGGTTGAAACGAGCTAACAATAAGAATTTGTAGCTTCTCTAAAAGAAAGAATTTGTAGATGGAACTACTACATAAATCCCGTACAACAATTTTCGCTATTCGAAAATCTCTTTCGTACTGCCACTCTTTATATTGGCTTTTATTCACATCTCCACAATTCTCATATTATAAATTAAGAAATACTCCTCAGTTTTTAATACATAAAGCTTTAGAATTATACATACAAATTAATAAAAACATTTAATTTCTTATATTGTCTAAATAAAAACATCATAAAAACGAAGGAAGTATATGATATTAGTTGAGATAAAAAAAAATCTTGGAAATGGGAGGGATTTGATATTCAAGATTCCAGATTTGAAAAAAAATTAGTAGGACTATCTACTGATATTTTTATATTTTATTGTATATGTTTCATTTTTTTTTTTGAAACATGTATATGTTTCATATATTACTTTCTCTGTTTAGTCAGTAAAGAGACATTAGACCATTTATGTTATGCGTGTGAATTTATATTTCCGGTTCTCTATTTATTTCTCATATTTCTAACCTTTTCAACAGATATTAAGAAATAAAAGTTTTTTTTTTCTATGATGATTAAGTTAGTTGAAAATTGTAGAAATGAATATCTTTTATGAACTATCAAAGATAGAAAAAAAATATTTAAAAAGAAGATCTAACATTGAATTCAATTACCAGGAGGATGATTAGCACGAGCAATGACCATAAATGCAATGGAAGCAGCGAGGGCTGTGCTGCGGGAGAGCCAACCCGGCCCAAAAATGGAAAAGGCCAACACTCCAATGGCTGCACATCCTATTTGAGCCATGAATATATTGTATTTCTGGAATGAATACACATGCATCATCACCCTTTTGATCAACATGCAGTAGCTGCTACCATTTTAGGTTACGTTATGGAAAGAAAAGGCGTTTAGGGAGTTACCCTAGCAGCAGGTGCAGAAGGAGTGGTGAAAAGAATGGCAGAAACGGCACCAAGTGGTGCCACCGACATTGAGATCCCTTTAGGGTTTAACATTTGATCTATCCTTCCCATTATCGCCATTGCCGCAAACGCTCCTTTTCTCGCACCAGAAAAATATTAATTGAAAACATTTTAACAAATCTTTCAATAAAACGATAGAGTATTTGATTCATCAAACCGTTCATAGATCCATGGTCAGACATACTTGAAGGCTGTGACCTACTCCCTCCGTTTCATATTACTTGTCGTTTTAGAAAAAAAAATTTGTTTCAAAATAAGTGTCGTTTTAGAGTTTCAATGCAAAATTCATTAATAAGATTCATAGGTAATTGTGTTTTTATTTTTCTATTGGTTGAAATATGGTTATGTGTATAGGTAATTATGTTTTTATTTTGAAAATATACAAAATCATATGTTTTCTTAATATGTGTGAACAAACCTAGAACGACAAGTAATATGAAACGGAGGGAGTATAATTTATCAAGTAATTTCGTTTGCATGAATGTTCGAAAATTATGATGGCATGACATGATTATATTATACAATAGATGTTTCATTTTCATTTGACATTCTAATTGTAACGATATATAAACCAACTACATAATTTATGCCTCCGCTCAAGATTTGCTTAGACGATAACTATTTTGTAACACCTGTAATCCTAATAATTCACAAATAATCTTGTTTCTATGAGTACAGATTATACGAATTACAAAAAAAAGATTATACTAAATTCAAGAAATGGTCAACCTCATACAGTTATTATCAATAGCTACTTGGTCGCTAGAAGAGACACGATCTCTCTGTCTCTCTCTCCTCCCTTGTCTTCGGACAAAAGAAAATTGCTGTCTAATATTCTTTTTCATTTTATCTGTGACAATCTTTTTATATTTATTATAGGAAAAAAAACTAACCTGCTGCAGGCCAAATGACGTCACTCAGTGACGGAGCCACCGTGGTCTTCTCGGGCTTCCAAGAATCCCAAGAAACCGCCGGTAAATCCTCAGCCGAAGCCACCGGCATAGACACGCCGACGGTTTTGCTTACTCGGCGACGATTGCTCCACGACCTTAGGCTCCTCATATGCCTTACAGATTCATGGATAAATAGATCATAATAAGGCAGCCCTACGAAATGATTGCTTTTGAAACCCGCAGAAACCATTGCCGGAGCTGTTGAAACCGCCGGATTAATAAAATGCCGGCGGAAAACCTGAAAGCGGTGGAAAGATAGAGGCTTCACCGGGAGCAAAACCATGGTTGTTGGGAGGCTTTTGATATAAATATATCAACAGAGATTCAAAACATGTCCCCTCTTTATAATTATACACAAAGGATGAGAGAGAGAGAGGAGACACTAGTGAACAATGACTTTTACAAACACTCAGATTTATGTATATATCTATAAATATATATAATATATATATATATGTCTATGCATATATGTATATGTGTGAGTGATGTGTATGTAGGAGTTCACAAGTTGGAATTAAGAATACATGTAGAGGTCACACAAATATTAAAACGGACTGTTCACATTAATAAATTAAGGCAACCAAATATGGAATGGAACTAGAACAATTAAGTTCACATGCATACAGTATTACTCTTTCCGTTTCTAAATAATCTATATTATAGAAAAAAAATTTGTTTCAAAAAGTTACATTTTTTACTTTTTCAAAGTAATTTTAGTAAGTAATAATGATAAATTGTAAACTTCAAGAAAATTAATTATATTTATTGAATTTTGATTGGTTAAAAGTTATGGAAAATAGTTAATCATAAAAAATTATACATTTAATGCTAAGATTTAATATATTTTATTAATGTATGTGAAAAACCTAAAACATGTAACATTTTGAAACGAGGAAGTAATATATTGCAGTTTTACATTTTTATCAATGATTTTTTTGGTTAAATGAAATTTGTACAAACTATTTATTTACTACTTGTTCTATTAATGAAAATCAAAAATAAGTTTTAATTAAGAAATACTGATTTGAGTTCTAAATAAAATCAGTATAAAAAACATATTGGTACATTTCTTTTTATTTAGATTTTTTTATACCAACTAATTGTATTTATGTTCTATAATAACCTCTTTCCACATGTAAATGACGCTGCAAAAATCTCGCCGCCCACGTCAAAAACCACTAAAATGCTGACGGGATTTTTATTTCCTTTTCGACAAAACTATTTGTTCAGTCGATATTATTTATACTGATTATTCAATTGAATAAGAAAAAGGACCTACATGTATTATAGTAGTAATTAATGGAGGAATGGCTTTCTATTTTTAAAATGATAGATGCAAGTGGATATGCCAAAAAAGCAGTGGCCATATAAGAGGCGGACGAGGTTCAAATGTGAGCCTCTTTGATCAGTCGAAAGGTCATTGGATGACAATAGTGACTTCATCTAATACTTTTATTAGTCTTACGCCTCGTTATTTTTGATTTCCTTTAATATGTAATAACCAGAGATTTGTACTTGTGTTTCTGTTTTATTATGTAAGTTGTCGCCTTCACATGCATACACATGTCCCATGTTTCAAATCGTGAACACCAATCAAAATAAAATACATTATCAGATAATATAAACAAAATTTTGACATAAACCTAAAATGTGTGTCCTCCCTCAATGAGGAACGAATCTTCGATTTCTGGTTCAAAAGGTCAATTAATTGTTCTTCACTCATTGTAACTTTTTTGCTTTTTTGTCTTATAGTTTACAAAGTAATTCACTTCCGTAGACCGAAAGAGGAATTAATTATGAATATGATTGGATTGGCACTGATTTGGGTAAAGCAGAGAAGGACAAGTCTTTGGGGTTGTTGTACCTTCAAACCTATATCAATCAATCGAAGCCAAGGTATTAAAATAACCAAAGCTAACTTTCATCTCTAAAAGTTGATTTTTAAGGCCAAAGATTATGCTGTCTATTCACGCAGTCAACTATTTTTCTTTTTAAATATCCACCATGAACATTATATTCGTGCTCTTACAAAATAGCATAAATGCTTATAAAAACAAATGCGACATCCATAATTTTGTATTAAAATGTTCAGTGATATAAAATATATTATTATGATTGATATAAGAAAATATATTTACCATGAATGTGGATTTTAAAACTTACACTAAGTATTTAAAGTGTTGATTTTAAAACTTACACTAAGTATTTAAAGTGTTTGTTTGTAATATATGATGGAAGAAAAACTATGACACAAACTCGTTAGAACAATAACGATGTTAACAAGTTTGTATTGCCGATAATGGATTGTATTAATGAACATCAAGATCAATGGTGTAAACAAGAATGAAAAATATACATAAAAAGAAACAAAGAGAGGCCAATGAGTGATGGTGAGAGCTCGATGTCTAAAGTTGTGTGTATGTATGTGAATATTCATGTGAATCTCGCCCTCCTTCTCCTTTTATACTCACTATTGTTGTTGTCTCCTAATTTATTCCTCAATTTTCTCTCTTCTCTCTTGACTGTGAAGATGTTGGAATCTTCTCTATTTCTTTGAGACCGAGTCAGAGTTCATTAACGAGCTCGAACCGTAGCTTTTGTACTCAGCCCATGTTGGGCCTCATCGGTCCTTCTCAGCTTTTAGGGCCGCCAGCTCTTCAGAAAGAAGTTCATTGCGAGCCTTTTCGAGATCGGCTCTCTCTACAGCTTCTTTCTTCTCGGTTGTCAGCCCCTCGACCTTATATGCCAACTCGGCGATCTCCCTTCTCTTCTTCTTCAGGGCACTGGTCTTCGCTTCCAACGACGTCTCCTGAGCCTTCAGTTTTGTCTCATAATCTCGCACCATGAGATTAGCGTTGCCGAAAAACTGACCAAAAAGAATACCGGTAAGGTTAGGAGATGTGAGGAAGTTTGTATCTTAAGTTTTGAAGATAAAACTTACGATTGCACCAGCTCTAGCCATCTCTCGATAGCGGCTCTCTTGATGAAGCTGCTCTAACTCGGGCATCCCACGCTTCTTGAGTTTGATTTGACGAAGCATACGTGCTGGGGCTTCGTGGTCTTCGATGAAGGGAACATCTATCGACCGGTAGTTAAAATTGATGGCGTGGGGGTACTCGACTTCTTCTCCCCCTGGAAGCGCCGGAGGGGAATCACGGTTTTGCTCCCCCTGTGGACCCTCAGCGGAGGGGGCCGATTGAGCTCGAGCTTCTTCTACCGATGTCACGGTAGGCCTTGGAGTTCCTGCTTCACCGACAGGAACAATCGTCTGTTCCAAGGGAGGGGAAGTCTCCCTCTCCCTCTCCCTCTCCCCAACGGTAGGGTCGTCATCAGGAAACACAGGCGAAGATCGACCTGATCTCGGTCGTTGAGAGGCGTCTCGCATGATCGCGTCCCTCTTTCGTTTGGCGGGTCTAGCCGCGTCAGAAGACCCTCCTCTTGTATGCTCCGGTGTCCCAATCGACTCAGCATAGGACGGAAGAGCGGAGAGATTGATTTTACCCATCATGCGATCTCGGCTTTGTGACTGAACCCCGGTTTGTATGTCAGCTGTTCAAGAACAAATTATGAGTCGAGATTAACCAATCTTACATATCGGTAAGGATGATTCTTGTTATTGCATTACCTTTGCTGATTCTCTTCAAGGCAGCCTGGACGCGAGCTTCACTGATATCCGGCCAGTGCTGGTGACTCAATGTTCTGATGGCCTCGACTTCTTCAAGAAAGGATTCTGTACCGCTTTGGGACCACTTCGAGAGGCGATCTGCAACAAAGAGGAAGCAGATGAAGAAAGATCAGTAGAAGTGCAACAATAGGAAAGACGAAGTCGTACCAATGTTAGCATTGAAGTATCCGTTTAGAACTATCGAAGGGTCTTCGAAGGAGGCCTCGTTGATCTTGATGTAGAAGTACCGATGATTCCAGAAGTTGACCTTGGAGGGCTTCCCGGTAATCACATTATACTTGGGAACCATCTTCCCGTAAAAGAATCCTGTCCTGGCCGTAATGCTTGGCGTAGTGAGTTCTTCGAAAAGTCGAACCGACATCGTTATCCCCAGTTCAGCAGCCAGAACCGTAAGGGTGACCATGATTCTGATCCCATTCGCCGTGTATTGGCCGAGAGCGATCTTCCGCCGATGACAATATGTTGTTAGAAACTCGGGTAACGGCCACCAGAGCGAGCAGCTCGTGAACCATGACTCGTACACGGTGGCATAACCTGCTGGAGGAGTCCATGGCCGCTGGTGTTCGACCGGGATAAGAAAGGAGAACCCGGGAGGGGGGTTCGTTTGAAGGATTAGTCTCCGAACGCTCTTAAACGTTGACCTGGTTGGAAGATGATTCACCCAGTTCTGTCTCTTTTTCACACTAAGGGTTCGCTCCTGTTCAGGATCGATCTCTTCGTCAAACTCGAAGTCGGTCCCCGTCCATCGCATGGGTAGGAAGTCGGCCATAGCGAAATCTCGCTTGTCGGCAATATTCTTATCTTTACCCGAGGATTCAATATTTGCGCAAGGGGAAGTCGGCCGATCAGAAGAGCGTTCAACGTCTCGCTCTGCATCATCCACAGGAGCATGGCCAGTAGCTTCTCGGTCTTCTAGTTGAATGCTGTACCTGACGAGATCACGAGCGGCGTCGTCGAGTGAAGCCAGTTCGTCGCTGGTCGGTCTCATATTATCCATTTCCCCGAGTACCAAAGTCCTTCGTCGTATCAGCGGCGAGCCGGAGCTTTCAGAATCGGAGCCTGTGGTGGCCGCTTTTCCTTTCAGAGAGCATCGGCGGAGAGGAGAAGACATTTCGGCCGGAGAAATATAAAAGAAACTAGAGAGAGAAAGAAGAGAGAAGGCAGAGAGAGTTACCTTTCGATTGAAATGAGCAGCAGAAGTGAATCAAAAGGGGGGTGATGAGGGACTTTTATAAGTGTTTCGGCGTGGAAGACGAGCGGTTATCATAATTAGGTCTAAAAACCCTATTAACGATGACACGTGTCCCACTACTCCCGAATCTCGAAAGGCTTTAATCATTATTCGGCGTTTGCGAAACCAAGAGTAATGGAAGACCGAGGTCAAATTCAAAACTCTTATAGTAGGAGGATATCGGTAAGAATCTAGCCATTGCAAGTTTACCAAGAATATGAACCGAGATCACCTTTATATCCGCCTAGTTGATGAAATTCACCGAGTATGTCAACTCGATGAACTGGGGGGGGGGACTTATTGTTGGGGATAGATTACATCTACCCACATAGGCCCATTAAAGTGCGAACTCGGCCCATTCTTTTGACAGTCGGCCCATGAAGATAAAACAAGCCGACTTCGATGAGAGGAATGTGTATAAATAGAGGAAGATGGGAAGAGAAGAGGCATGCAGAAAAACTTGAGGAACAAGCTAGAATTAGGTTTCTTGTTACTACTTTCTTGTTCAAACCTAGTTCTTGTGACCTGATCAATCTTTCATCAATAAATCTCTTCTATTCGTCTATCCAAATCTTTTCTTCGAGAAATCCACAATCGAAATCGATACCTAACCTAAGGTTACCGATTTCGGATTCAACAGCCCATATGCATGTTCCCATTCCCAACCATTATAGCCTCGAATCCGGTGTTGCATTAGGGTTTAACAATTGTCTTCCATCCTTTTCGGTGAGGACTCCAAATCTGAAAGAATGAATTACTATCCAAGTTCATTATCAAGTTAGATGCTCGTTGTTATCGGGAAGAGCATCGAGGAAATCTCGCTGGAATGAACGATATGGATTCTGCGGCTCCTGGTGTCGAAACATGTCGATAATCTCCACGTATATTTAACACATCATGATTACCTTGTCCTCTTTCAGCGACTGAGATTTTAATAGAGCAAAAAATATGCTTTTTTAGGATCTCGATAACTATCTGGAAATCGTCTTTTTAGTTTACATATTGCGCTAATCGTCTTCTATCAACCTTATTTCCTCATTTTCATCATTCTTTCTCTCTCTACTGTAAGCAATACTTCTATGATTTTCTCGATCTTTCTTACAGAATGGCAACTGAAAGCTTTGGCCCTCATCTTCAATCAATCACCAAGAGTAAAGACATAGACGCCTTATACAATGTTTATGGGGCTTCCTATGACATCAAAAACCCTCCTCTTGACGACGAGACCCACAAGAACATCATACATGGGTGGTGTGGATCGTGTACAACTTACTCCAAAGACTATGGTCTTACATTCTCGATTACAGAGTATATCCTCAAGATTGTGGCTCAGCTCTGGGTGGCATTTAACCAGATATGCCCTAATTTCACTAAGCAGTTCCTTATTATGTTGTTCAGGCTCGCGAAGAAGGCTTAGCACTCGGCCTAGAAGAACTTCTCCAACTCTGCTTAATCAAACATAATAGCAGCCTCCTTGGGATATTTCTTTTGTCTCCTCGTCGGGGTCACAAGATAATCGAAGGAATCCTGACTCGAGATGATAAATGGAGATAACTCTTCTTCGTTTTCAAAAGTCAACCAAGCATCAATGGTGGAGTTCAATTTTTTGTGGATTCCTCAAACTTGCCTACTGATATTGGTTTGACTCGCTTCCCTTTCCAATTGATTTCGATCAACATTTTACTTATATATATATATATGTTTTCTCTCGTATGCGAGTTCTAGAGGTTTACACATTACCTCTTAGTGAAGCTCGAGCTCCCCCTCTTCCTGCTATCAAAGTAACAAACTTTGAGGATTGTTCAGTTTTCAAATTTTGAGGATTTATTTTGGGTGGGTCTTTATTTATAAATTATTTTATCGTGTTTATCCTATCGGATTTTGAGTACCTGATGGGTTTCTTGTTTTTAAAGCTAAGTAAACGACGCCGTTACGTTATTGATCCTGTTCGTTTCTCAAACGCCAGCGTCTGAGGACAGCAGCAATAAATAACAAGCATGAACGGGAAATATGAATACATCGTTGTTATATAATTGTCGCAGGTAATTGCCGCTGGTGGCATTTTCACCATGTTTATGACCGCTGTAAATTTCAGCGACTCGCGAACTTGTATTACGTGCCGCTAGCGTTCAGTTTTTACACCTTCAAATTCAGAATTTGACTTGAAGCTGACCTATCACATGAGATCTCCTTTTTTTTTGTTCGTTTGACATTGATGCTGCGCGTTCAGTAAACGAACAGGGCCATTGTGTGCGCATGTGTGTGTCGTTACGTTACGTTAGTAATAGTGGTTGGGTCAATACATAATATGGGCCAGTTTAGCTTATTAACACTGAATATTGACTTTGGACATGCATGAATACGATTGATAAAAAAATTAACATGTATTGATTCAAATTTTAACAAAAGTAATATATCACAGTATAATAGTGTAAGACCATGACTAACCAGAGTTCTTAGGGTGAGATTTTTAGCGTAATTTAAGAATCGGTTCTTAACTTTAACAAAGAAAAAGTTAAGAACCGGTTCTTAAATGTCTTATTTAAGAATTGGTTCTTAACTTTTTCTTTGTTAAAGTTAAAAACCGGTTCTTAAATTACACTAAAAAAACTACTTTAAGAACTCCCGGTTAATCATGCTCTAAGGTCTTTTAGCGAGCTGCTACAGTGATCTCCACTTGTTACAGAAAATAAATTTGCAAATTGAAAATTAATCAAATTGTATACAAAATATAATTAAAATAAATATTTAATATATATATAAATTTAAAACTATATAACTTTATAAAAAAAATTAGAGATAGGATTTTTCGGTAACTTAACCCTGAAATCTTCGGTTTTTTCGCGGGTTATCTTAATGATATCAGGTTTTTTCGGATTTTTAGTTTAAAGTATTTTTTGGACAGGTTTAATTCATGTTCGGATCGGATTGTTTTTTTTTGCCCATGAGGACATCCCTAATTGTTCCCACATCTTCACGTGACGAATTTCTTCCTACAACCAAAAACTGTTCGACTGAAATTGAAGGTCAAGAAGCTAAAAACACCTTTTAATTCCCTCTATGTTTAAGACTGGAACCAAAGAACAGTGAGATGAATTATGATTATCAGAAAATTAAAGCAGATTGATGAAGAAGAGGAGAAGACATTCCAAGGTACACTTTGCTTCTCAGCTTAAAACGAAAAAAAGCCATATCGACTTCAACGATTGAAGAAGAATGGAAGGGAAGGGAGACAATTTACACGAAGACACTCAACCCACATGGTATTCATGTTTTTATTAATAGCTCAGATGCAAAATTTTGACCAATAAATTAGTTTCTCTTTAAACAATAATTAGTGTTGCAAACATTTTATGGTTGACAAATTATTAAATATTGAATTTGTACAAATCCTTAATGACTAATTTGGACAGTATTTTATATAATAAATATCATGGGCATAAGCATATATAAATATATTTAGATATGCTTGAGGTGAATTTGTTAAAACAATAATAAATATTATAAATAATTAGTTAAGTATATCTACGTCTATAATATTATTATTCAACCAAGTATACTATTTAAAGTATGTAATATTCTTTTAATATAGTTAGTTTACTAATAGATATACTAAAAGATCATGTTATCATTATTTATTTTCTTCCAGTTATCCAAATTTACTTTTTTTTGTAAAATAAATATTGATTTTGTGGTCATGCCACGTTAAATTAAGTTAAAAGAATAAATTTTCGTTATTAATTAAGGATAATGAAAAATTAATATTTTAAGTTTATTAAAAACAATGAATTAATTATCTGCACTTAGCATTGGTAAAATATACTAGCTTACAATAAATCAGACAAATATTTGATTTGATAATATTTTTTTACTTAGACTAATTAGAGGATTAATTCCAAAACAAAAAAAGTTGACCGAATATAAAAGTGACCTAGATTTACCACAGCAACTTAACCCATGCAATTCTCTTAGATTCTAGCATCAACTATTAATGTAAATTCATAAAGAGCGAATCAATTAATTTAAAAAGTTCACATATCTTTCTATCCAAATTCAATATTATGCTATTTTATTTTATTTTTTCAGATTCCAATAATTTCACTGTGAGATCCTCTTCCTTATAAGAAGCAGAAGAATATTGAGATGAAGAGTAGAATCATCCTCAGACAGACACAAGCTGGAAAAAAGACACAAGAATAATAATCAAGACATCTCGTATAATAATTACACACAGATTTTGAGACAATGGAGAGAAAGCCTTTTGAGGTTGAGGCGATAGAGAATCACAAATCCTACTCCACCTTCAATGGTGGTGGTTCTGATTTAATGTCGACGGTTGATTCATCTGATGACGAGCAGAAAAAACTAGTTTATAGAGGCTGGAAAGTCATGCCTTATATCATTGGTAACAGCTTTTCTCTCCCTAGACAGTTATTTTTTTTTGGTCGACTAACTCTGTTTTATTGTGTAGCTAAAGATTTTGCCCGTGATGATTTTTTATCATTTAATAATTTCGTCTATTTTTAATATTCTTCGCGTTGCCTTGACTGTGTCAGTATTCTAGATAATCTACCGGATCTAGAGAAATAAATGTTTACAATTCTGTTCTTGAGAAACGTTTTTAAATGTCTATAGAAAGGACTTTGAAAAGTCCAATCTTGGTTCCAAAGTTTGTTGCTTTATGAGAAACCCATGTTGGTTTGGCTAATCATTAACGAAAAAATTGTATCTTGATAGGCAATGAGACATTTGAGAAGATTGGGATCATTGGGACGTTATCAAACCTTCTTGTGTACCTGACTCAAGTATTCAACCTTAAGAAATACACAGCAGCAACTATTATCAATGCCTTCAGCGGAACTATCAACTTCGGCACTTTCCTCGCTGCTTTTCTGTGTGACACTTACTTTGGTCGCTACAAGACTCTCAGTGTTGCTGTCATCTCTTGTTTTCTGGTACTAATACTGATCTTAATGGTTTTGTTTTCGTCAAGAGACTCTTAATGCTGATCACTTCCGTCTGTGTAGGGATCGCTTTTTATACTACTGACGGCTGCAGTTCCGGGATTGCACCCGACTCCTTGTGGAACTAAAAGTTCGTGCCAAGGGCCAAGTGGGGGCCAGATTGTGTTTCTGTTGATGGGTTTAGCGCTTCTGGTGGTGGGTGCTGGTGGTATCAGACCGTGTAATTTGGCTTTTGGGGCTGATCAGTTCAACCCCAAGTCTGAATCTGGAAAGAAAAGAATCAACAGTTTCTTCAACTGGTACTTCTTCACTTTCACGTTTGCGCAGATCATCTCGCTCACTCTAGTTGTGTATATCCAGTCAAATGTGAGCTGGACCATCGGTTTGAGTATCCCTGTGAGTCTAATGTTCTTGGCCTGCGTCATTTACTTTGCTGGCCACAATCTCTATGTGAAAGTCAAAGCCTCGGGTAGTCCCTTGGCTGGTATCGCTCGTGTTATAGCTGCAGCCATCAAGAAACGAGGGTTGAAGCCAGTTAATAAGCCTTGCTTCGATCTTTACAATCACATCCCGCGTAACTATGCAAACTCTACACTCAAATACTCCGACCAGTTTAGGTAAGCTTTAAGACTTTCTTCTGTCTCTGTTGCTTTATGTTTCTGCCTTTTTGTTTTTCGCTGAAAACATGTTTATGTTTGCTAGATTTCTCGACAAAGCAGCGGTGTTGACCCCCGAGGACAAGTTGAAACCCGATGGAACGGCTTCAGATCCATGGAATCTATGTACGATGCAGCAGGTGGAAGAAGTGAAATGCATTTTAAGAGTGATTCCAATCTGGTTTGCTTGCGCGGTTTACTACCTCGCAATAACATTGCAGATGACTTATCCGGTCTTTCAAGCGCTCCAGAGCGACCGGAGACTGGGTTCAGGTGGCTTCAAGATTCCTGGCGCCACCTATGTAGTGTTCTTGATGTCGGGTATGACGGTTTTCATCATATTCTACGACCGTGTCCTTGTCCCATCGCTCAGAAGAGTGACAGGGCTAGACAATGGTATAACTCTCTTACAAAGAATCGGATCAGGCATTTTCTTTGCTCTTTTGAGTTTGTTGGTTTCCGGGTTCGTTGAGGAACGCAGAAGAACCATTGCACTTACAAAACCGACACTCGGGATCGAGCCTCGAGCAGGAGAAATCTCATCAATGTCGGCGATGTGGCTGATACCGCAGCTCGTTCTTGCAGGGATAGCAGAAGCTTTTGCAGCCATTGGACAAATGGAGTTTTACTACAATCAGTTTCCTGAAAACATGAAGAGCTTTGCTGGTTCTATCTTCTATGTCGGTGTAGGAGTTTCTAGCTACCTGGCTAGCTTCTTGATCTCCACTGTTCATAAAACAACTGAGCATTCACCTTCAGGGAATTGGCTAGCTGAGGATCTGAACAAAGGGAAGCTGGATTACTTTTATTTCATGCTCACAGGACTCATGTTTGTTAACATGGGTTACTTCTTGTTAATGGCTAAATTTTATAGATACAAAGTCACTAACGATGAAGCAAATTCTGTGATTAAGACCAATGAAGAAGAGGCCAAGCTGCATCAACAACAAGACAAGAACTATGTCTGATCTTGAGACTTTAATTCTATTTGTCTTCTACTCTAGTCTTCTCTTTGTTGTTGTAGCACCAAGCTCTAAAGAATTACTAATATGATACGATGAGTGATAAGTTCGTGAGTGTGCAGTTAATTAGTTATATACTATTATTTTTTGAACATTAGTTATATACTATTGTTTGCTGAATGAAAAGTCTGTCTGACTAATATTATGTGAATATATGTAATATAGTCTGGGAAAATAGACATTTTAATCCCCAACTATTTGAAATCAGCACATTTAATACCCAAGTATTGGTTGCATAAAATTATTCCCGAACTAATTGTTGACTGCGCAAAATTAGACATAAAATAGTCAACCGTTAAATTCTAAACGGAAAACTAACGACTTCCGTCCAATTTCCAACTGTTAACTATTTTAAACCCGATTTTGCGCAATCAAAAATTAGTTCGGAAATAATTTTGCGCAAATAATACTTGGGTATAAATATGCTGAATTTAAATAGTTGGAGAATAAAAAACTATATTTTGTATTGAGTTTTCAAATTAAAATATCAATCAATTTTAAAAAAATTTGAGTTAATAAAAGTTTTCAAAGAAACCAATTATAAATGTTTCTTATGCATAATATATATATTCTAAATTTGAGATTCATAACAATTTATATAAGTGATTTTACTTTAATTTTGTTAGTTATGAGGATAAATATTCAAATTGGGAAAGTTTATATGCATTTATGTTATATTTAAATATTGCAAAACATTTAATATTATCAGTTTTATAAGATCACAGATGATCTTAGATCTTTGTTTTAGATGAATATATGTTGAACATAAGTTGTATGAGACATATATATTTGTCTTGTAATAATTTATAAGTAAATTCAAAGTTAAAAAAAAAACATTTAATGGATTTACCATATAGATTTCTTAAGTAAGCATTACAAAAATGTATCCACAAATGACATATTGATTCATCCAATTGATAGATTTTATTAACTCGAACCTTAAAAATAATAAATATTTAGATTTGGAATTTTATATAAACTTATAATAAAATATATATCAGTGAACTTAAAAACGGATTGATTAGTTTTTTATTCCCTAACTATTTAAAATCAGCATATTTAATACCCAAGTATTATTTGCGCAAAATTATTCCCGAACTAATTTTTGATTGTGCAAAATTGGGTTTGAAATAGTTAACCGTTAAAAATTAGACGGAAATCGTTAGTTTTCCATTTAGAATTTAACGGTTGACTATTTCATGTCTAATTTTGCGCAGTCAACAATTAGTTCGAGAATAATTTTGCGCAACCAATACTTGGGTATTAAATGTGCTGATTTCAAATAGTTGATGATTAAAATGTCCATTTTCCCAATATAGTCCATGATTTACTTGCAAATGATTTGGTTCATAGGCCTTCTTACTGAATATATGTGATATAGACATCAACATCAACATAATTATTAATAATATACAGTGAAATATAAATATTATTTTATTCAAGCTGATGGTAGGCTTTTTTGCTGATTATAGGTGACATAGATAACAGAAGCTTGATTTATTTACATGGAATAATAAGAGTAGAGAGAATATAGAAGAGAAAATAATAAATATATATTGTACACAATGATAGTAAAAATAAGAGAGAATAAGTTTGTTTGTGAATACATCAAACACACAATAATTGCCCTTAATGAATGGCACATTGTACATTAAAGGACACAATATAAGTTTCTCTTTCATTCAGAGGCACATTGTACATGTGAGACACATTCCCAGAAAGGGAAGAGAAAGATAGACGAAACTGCCCTTAGTGAAAGGTGAAAAGAAATATTGTACTATTGTGTTTCAGAACTAAAAAAGTATTTTATTGTTATTTAAAATTATCTCTCTCTTGTGGATAAAAAAAATTATCTCTCTTATAATTTTTTCTATTGGTTTCTCAGAAGACAGCTATTTCTCAGAGACATAAAAGTATTTTAATCCAAACATGTTTTATTTTGTATTCTTTCATATTGTAATTTATAAATATAAATATATAATGTACAAAATAAATTAAAACTTTTTTTATTCTATATTTTGAGATCTATATTATATATATTTTGATATTTTAAAATTTTAAAAATCAATTATGTGGACATAACTATTGTGGATGGATCAATTGAGAATATATAGTTGATGTAATTTATGAATACACATGTGTATGTAGTCTACGTATGGATGGGTTTACATTTTCTTTGTATATCTATCCACAAACTATCCATCCACGACTTGTCTACGAATTGCTATCCACGAATCCTCCATCCACAACTTGCATCATCCATCAATATGTAACCAACATTCTCTTTCTCTCTTTTCTCCCGCACCTCTTCCTTTCTCTTCATTTTCTTCTTCTGTTATGACAAATCCATAATTTTGATTTATGCTAATGTCTACAATTTTAAACTAGATTAGAGACAAGTACAACAATTCCATCAAAGCTTTTCACGATAATTTCGACGAAGCTTTTCGGCGCGTTCGAACTCTGCTTGGGGCGTGGTTAGTGGGTACGTATTCGTTTCATGGAGAGGAACAATGGCGATGGTCTCATATTTTTAATACAATAAACGAGTCAAGAGATTGAGTCAAAATTTTATTCAAAAATAGAGAAAAAGATTGATTTTGGAAAAGTTTCTCACAACGATTATGGACGCGTCCGAGCTCTGTTTCAGACGTGGTTAGAAGCTACGACTTCGTTTTGTGGAGAGGAATAGGGTGGTGGTCTCAGATTTTTGATATGATATACGAGCTGAGAGATCAAATCAAAGGAGATGAGTTTGGGAAAAGTGAATTTGAGATATGAGAGAGATTGTTTTTTTTTTGGATTTATGAGTGATAATTATTTTATTACTGAAGACAGGAGAGAGAAGACACATATGATAATTATTTTGTTTGCGATGAAAATCTTTGTTTAGTTAGAATAAAAGAAATGTATAGCTTTACCTTTATAAAAGGATAGAATAGACAAAATACATAAAGAATGTGTGTCACATGCAAGATGTATCTCTAGATGAAATTCTAAAGTCAAAATGTGTCTTTAGATGTAATTTTTTTCTTTTGCGTTAATAGTATAGATTAATCCTAGTTATAGTGGGATAGAATAAAATTGTGTTGTGTAAAATATCTAATGTAATTTTCTAAGAAAAAACAATAAAATAAGATAATATGTACCAAAATTATGCCATTTAACAATCTTTAAAAATGTAATATATGTTTAATAAAAAAACAGCAAAAATAAAATAAAAGATTTAATATTTAAAATTTAGATATAATTTGATCAAGAGGACAAAAAGTTAAGTCACTATAAAACCATCTCCAATATTTTCCATCAAAATAAAGTAAATTGAGTTGAAAATTTAAATCTACTGTTTCTCTTCATTTTCTCCTTTAGTTTTATATATATTCACTCCTCAACATTTCATTTATTGCTAATAACACCGTTTGTTTGATAAGATTCTAGATTAAACTCACTTATTTTTAAAATTTATGATTTTAACCAAACTTTTACTTTAAAAAGTATTTATTACATTAATAAACTTATATAACAATATCCAAAACAATAGTAGAATTTTACTTAAATAATACTATTTTTTTTTATTTTTGACAAATGATCAATCAACACATTTTGAAGAGAGAAATGATTTTTTTATCCTTGATTTTTCTAAACCGACTTCAAAACTTATGGAATCGGGTAGTTTTGTCTTCGGCTATTTCAACTTCCGGAAGTGAAACTTGTCTTCCAACTACAATTGGTGCATCTAGATTAAGCTCATATTCAATTATCATGTTGTGTAAAATTACACAAGTAAACATTATATCAAACCACATCTTTTTCCAAAAACGAACGGGTACTTTCACAATAGCAAAACATGATTGAAGAACTCCAAAAATACATTTGAGATATTTTCTACATGATTTTTGTTGCATACCAAAATATTTATTTAGAGATTTGACTTCTATTCAAGATCCAAATATTCGTGCATATGTCCAATCTGAACACACACATATTTTACAGAAAATGGTTACACAACAACAAGATCAAATAACTCTTTTCATGCATATACTTTATTCGGTCAATATTTTAATGATTTTGGTGAATTTGGAAATAACTTACCTGATTATTAAGTTACTTTAATCAATATTATGTTAAGTTTTTTTTATGTCAAAAGTTATTAAATATTGTGTTAAGTTTGTTTATGCTTCTTTAAAAACCTTGTATCAGTTATGCATTTTAATAGTATTGTTTGCTATTTTATCTTATTTTAATTTTATATTATAATTTTATATTATAATTATTAAATTATAATTTATATTCACTTTTATTTTATTTACTAGTTATTGGTATTATATTATTAGAAGTTTAATCAGTATATACATATTGAATATAAAATTTTAAAGCTTGTATTTAATGTCAGTGTTTTATTTATATATAAAACAAAGATTGTCAAAAATTAAAAGATCATTATGTATATTAAAAAAGCATTAAAATGAGTTTATAAACAGTGTTCTCTCAAAAAAGATGCAATACTTTTCTTTTTTTGTAAGTTATCCATATCACTATACCAAATTCTGATTAGAAGAGACACTTCTCGATAAAGAACCTATGTCTAACTGTGTCTAATCTTATATGAGAGAATAGAACGTCTTTGATTCTTGCCTCTTATGCTAATGAGTCCGTCTTTGCTCATAGGAATGTGAAATATGCTCATGCTATCAAAATCATCTTTTAAACTCTAGAACGCATCAATCTCTGAAGCAAAAGTCAGCCAATTTACTTATTAATATATTTTATTACATGTTATAAATACATATAATTGATTTTAAATCTCAAAACAGTTATATATATATATATATATATATATATATATATATATATATATATATATATATGTGTTAAAAATGTTTTTACTATTTTGAATAAATTTTTTTTTGCACTTATAAATTATATTTTAAATTAACTAATTTTATTTATGAAAACCTAAATAATAATATAAAGTTTTATGTAAATATATTAAAATTATATATAAAGTAATTTTATTGTATTTTAAATAATAAATTATATTTATTGTATTTATAAAGTATTTTATAAAAGCTGATTTTATTTATTAAAATAAGTACTAATATAATTTATTATAAATTATTTTAAATTATACAATATTTTAGATTTTTTTTTTAACTTTTACAATTCAAATATATGTTTTGGACTGCTAGATCTGTGTGATCCACACTTATACCATCATATCCGCTTGATCCACTCTTGTTTTGCTTGATCTGTTTGATCTGCTATGTTTAATCTATTTTTCCCATTTAGAACCTTAGTTAAGTTGACATTTTCTGAACAAACGGTCCAACAAAAAGTCCATTTTATTTGGTCTGAAAAGATTCCCGATTTACACTAACCAGTAGTTTACAACTCTTTATTTCTAAGCCACGACTAATACTAGAAATTGTCTCAGTGAGGAGAGAATACATGCGCAAAGTGGATTTGAGGTTCACGCTGGTTTGATTAATTGCTTTGTCGGAGGTTAACCATCAGAAAAGCTTTAGCGGTGGAAGCAAATTTGTATCATATTATATTATTATTGTACATGTGGTTGTAAGGTGTACCTCTGCTTTTAGCTGCAATTGTTGACAGAAAATTGACTAAGAGAATGTGTGTTAAAATCTCCAAATACAATTATGATTTTTTTTTTAAAAAAAAAAATTAGGCTGAATAGCTAAAATTAAAGTCTAATTTTTATAAAATAATTTATAATTTTATTGTATTGGGAAATTTTAACAAGAGCGAAATTTTATACCCGCAGGAAGAAGATGATATTGATATATGACAAATATACGAAGTTGATTACGTAATAGGCCACTTTTTTAGTTTATATTGCATTCATGGCCAATTTTCACTTGTCCCATACATTCACGGAAACTAAAGCTATTTGTTGACGAAATTGCCCTTAACAAAGAGAAACGGAAGTGTAGCTTTAGTTGGTGAATTGTTACGATGTAAATAGAAATGGATGTATGGTTTTGCCTTCGTTTAGTTAGCTTTTTTATTTTATTTTTTTGAATCAAGTTAACCTTTTTGCATTTATTAGGTTTGGTGTCTTGATTGTTGTGTTATATTTACAACCACATGATAAAAAAGAAGGTTGTTAATCTGACGGTTGATGTTAAATTAAAGTTGGGTAGTACATGACGATGTAGACGTGAGAGTTATGGACAGGTGAAAGTTGGACGGGAGAGTTGTGGATGGGCGAGATGTGTACATGCAAGTTGTTGACGGGTGAGATGTGGACCAGTGAGGTGTGGACATGAGAGTTATGGATGGGTGAGATGCAGTCGGGCGAGTTGTGGACGGGTGAATTATAGATGAGTGAGTTATGAACGAGTGAGTTTTGGACGGGTGCAGTGTGTTGTGGACGTAATGTTGTGACATGTGGTCGGGGTGTGAGTGAGATGTGGACCAGTGAGGTGTGAACATGAGAGTTATGGATGGATGAGATGCGGTTGGACGAGTTGTGGACATGTGAATTATAGATGGGTGAGTTATGAATGGATGAGTTTTGGACAGGTGCGGTGTGTTATGGACGTAATGTATGAGACATATACGGGGGAGTTGTGGACGTAATGTTGTGCACCGTATTGGCTGACCACATGGGAGTGTAATGGAGTGTCATCTTCCTCTATCGGAGTGTGAATATGTGACAAAGACAATGATAAATAAATAATTAGAATTGAATAACTCGAATGGTAAATCTGACAAGAACAAATACGAAATACTTACCGCTTTTCTAGTTGCATCAATGGTAGTTCATAGATTGTAATCAGCAACTGGACCTCAAAGATCCAACAAGAATTTGCATCTCCAAAGGTGATGACTTTCATAGAGATAAGCAAGAATCCTATTTCGTATATCTTTAACGCTTCAAGTTGGTGACTTTCGGAGAGAAAACAACAGTATAAAGCTTTTAAGGAGCATGAGATATGAGAAGGTTGATGGAAATGTTAGTAGGAACAAGAAATCTGATAGGCTGTGAAGAACGAGAAAGAAAGTGGTTTTCTGGGAAGGATGGTTTGAAGTCTCCGTCACTTTTGGAAAAATGAATTTAAGGGATTAGGGTTTTTGAATTGGTAAAGTAAGAAGATATACAAAAGAGAGGCACGTGATGTTGTGATTATTCAATAAAAAAAAATTGTAATGAGGAGATAGAGGAGAAAAATAAGTGAAGTTGGTTCTCCATTAGTTAGAGGGCATTGATGTCTTTGACACACTATAATGTATTGCTCAAGTGGAATGTGGCTTGAGGTGTAATTCAAAAGTGAAGAAGTGACCTAGAGAGTATTTTTTTCTTAGTATATATAGAGGTTGACAGTCATTCTAGTTGACTTTAAGTTAGAGAAATATCTCTTATCTTTCAGTATAGTATGTAGTACCACTATATGGTATGCAAACTTCTTTATAGTTTGTTTAGTTGTTGTTCCAGTAGCTTTCTTATCCATTTCTGTAACATAATTAATATTAATAAAGGAAATAAAATTTTATAAGTAACCATATATTTATATATTCATTATAAGCACACAATAGTTATACATTAAACTATAATTATACATTAGTTATTTTCGAGAAACAATATTATTCCGGAATTAAAATACATAATAGTAATAATAATTGTATGGCATCACTGGACATTATTGAGCTTAATTACTATAAGCATTTTAATTATATATCTTGATGAGTGATCTCGACGAAATCTCCCATAAAGTGAGAGAACTCAAGGTATGTAGATGTTGTACCCTCAAAGTGTTCATTAAGATTCACTTCCTTTGCCTTGCCTTTGATGGTTTCTTGGTACAACTTGCATAGATGTTGAGGAGTTCGGCATACTTGAGACCAATATCCCTTCGATCCACATCTGTAACAGACGTTCTCAATTTTGTGAGTACGGATTACTTGGGCTTCTTTCCTTTTTACTCGATCAGATCGATTCCATGTGTTGGATCCCCTTCCTCTTGGGTTGTAACTCTCCTTTCATGACCACGATTAAATTGACGACCACGACCACAATATGAATAATTTCATTTTTCTAGATTTTTACATCCGTTGCATTCACCTCAGGAAATGCTTTGGTTCCCGTGAGTCTGGTATTGTGGTTTTTAATAAGGAGTTCATTATTTTTCTCTGCTATCATGAGCGCCACAACAAGTTCAGAGAACCTTGTATAACCACAGTTTTTGTATTGTTCTTGTAGAACATAATTATTTTTGTGGAACGTTTGGTAAGTTTTTTTAAGCATTTATGCTTCTGTCACGGGTTTACCGTAATATTCTAATTGCAGCGCTATCCTTAATATAGCGGAATTGTACGTTTCCACTTTTTTCAAAATCTTGAAACCGTAGGTTTGCCCACTCATCAAGTGCATGGTGAAGAGTTATTTTGTCATGGTTATCGAACCTCTCTTTTAGAGCTTTCCAAAGATCTAGAGGATCTTTTATCCTTGCATAGTCATGCGTAAGATTTTCATGAGGTGCTTTCTCAGAAATATTACGGCTTTAGCCTTTTCATGAGAGGATGATTTTTTTTTTCTTCTTTTATCGTATCGAATATTTTCTCCGAATCTAGATGAAGCTCCATATTTGTAATCCATGTCATGTAATTTGCACCAGTTATTTCCAGAGCCGGAAACTAAAGTTTCTTGATATTTGCCATTTGAATTTCTAAAACACAAAATAATAAAAAAATTAGAATTTCATAATTTTTTAAAGCTAACCGTTTACATTAATTATACATGCAATTACAAGGAGAAACAACGCATATAAAAGTAAACTGATATTCATCATAAATTCTCTAAATTCTCTGGAGTAAATTCTCCAACAAATAGACCATAAATAGAAGTAAAAATAAGAATTGCACAGAAAATCAAAATATATGAATCATATTTCTTGAAATGGAAAACGCGGAGGAGAGCGATATGAAAATATTTAGGGAAAGATGAAATGTTTTGATGAAGTGAATGAGTAAAGAATGAGTGCATTTATCGATGAAAAAATTATTGTTCGTAGCCGTTTGAAAATGGTAAAAAAATTGAAAATTTTCTTTGTGACCGCTAGGGTTAAGTCGATTGAACCAAAAAATCAGCCTGAAAATATTGTAATAAATAGTCAACCAAATTCACTAAATTTCATAATATTTTTATATAGATGACCAAACATAAATATAATAATGATAATACAATCATTCAATTATAAAAAGTATTATGGTGATAATGTTATTTCTATTAGAAAATTTAATCAATTAAGCGATGGCTTAGCCAAGCCTATAACTATAGTGTATTTATAATCAAGGTTTATTAACGAGGCGACATACCGCTTGCATTAATATAAGTGAATAATAGTAAATTAAAATAAACACTATTAAATAATAAATAGTAATATAAGCAATATTTCGGCCATTACAATAGAGTATATATGATACATATAAATTTTACTGAATCGCAGAGTGATCGTGATGATAACGTGTTATAAAATAATTTATAATTTTATTGTATCGAGAAATTTTAACATGAACGAAATTTTATACCAACAGGAGGAAGGTGATATTGATATATGACAAATATACGAGACATAATATATTATAAAAGAGAGAAGAGATGTTGTAAAGGTGTGTATTACAATCGAACAAAAACTTTTGTGTATATAGAGATAAAAAGTTAAAGTTACTGCGCACGCATAAGGACGGTGGGTTCCATTCAAATTTCTTTCACACAAAATACTTCAACATTCGGTGCAGACAATTGGACGGAGCAGTCATCATGGATTTTTTTCCATGACATATTGTTCTTTTCACGTTTATAACAATAATGAAATTTTCAACCAGAAAATAACATATATTATTATTGTGACATATACTATATTATCTTTAATATCCAATTATTAAAAGATTAAAAATATCTTATTCTTCAATTATAAGTTACCACCGCCCTTTTTCCATGACCACCATCGTTTGACTCTGTTACCAGTATGATCACCACCAAATTCACATCATATTTTGTATTCATCGTCTATTTTTTTATCAACTACCGCCTCTCTAACCACAATTTTTGTCTATAATCATTATCACATTTTTCATAACCACCATAAGTTATTTTATAATCACACATCTATCAATGCACCACTATCACCATAACTACCACAACTACCTCAAAATCCGTGACCTTTGTTACATCTATCGTTTTTACTGCTATCATTTTCTCTATAACTATCATTTTAATTTAATCTTGTGAATGTATAATTTTTGTCTGTATTATTTTCTAGTTCTAGACATACATAGTTTAGTTAAATCATTTGTTAATTTCATAAATATGTATTATACCATTTATTATGTTCTATTTATTTATATTTTAATTTATATGTTTTTGTCAGATGGAAGAATTATGTTCAAATGAACGGACTTATAATTTTATTTTTTATATCATTTTTATTGTATTAGATTCATATAATTATTAGAAGCAGTCTTGGATATCAAGTAGATAAAGACAATTTATTTTTTTAATATATCATTATATTTAATATTTTCATTAATATGTAATATTTAGGTTTGTTGATTCTATTTATATTTTTTTATAAATAAATCTCGTATTTTTCTCTAAAACCGCATCTATTTATGCTTGTTTATTCTTGTGTACTATGTTTTATCATTTATGTTCTATTCTATTTGTATATGTTTTAAAAAAAAAATCTTTATCCTTATTTTTTTCTCTAAAGTCTTATTCATTATTTTCACTATCACAAGCATAACAATCACTAGTATAGGGCAATTCTCTTAAATAGCCTTTTTAAGTTTTTGTCACAAAAATAGCCCTAAAAAAATGAAATGACCAAAATAGACTTTTTTTTTTTTTGAAATTTTGATTTTTTTATATATTTTTTATAAAATTTGAAACCCTAACCCCAAACCCACCCCTTAACTATAAACCCTAAAGTCCAAATTAGTTAACCCTAGGGGTATAAATGCATTTATATGCATTTTTTAGCTTCAAAAAAAAACATTTTGGTCATTTTTTTTCTTTAAAAACTATTTTTGTGACAAAACAAACTAAAAAAGTTATCTAAGAGAATTTCATTTGAGAAAATTTTAATTTTACTTCCAAAATTGGCTATACACAAATTAACCTTTTTAAAAAATATTTGTTTTATAAATGGTTAAGGAGAAAAAAATGATTTAGTTATAAAAAGGAAAAGTGGAAACTCACCTCCCTCTTCCCTAGTCTCCACGCATCTGTCTCTGATTCTGTTTCCCTTCTTTCTCCGGCGACGGCCAACCACACACAGAGATTCATAAGATTGTTCCAGTCATTGTGAGGATACACAGAGAGAGAGAGAGATGGGTGTGGATTACTACAATATACTGAAGGTGAATCACAACGCTACGGAGGATGATCTCAAGAAAGCTTACAAGCGTCTCGCCATGATCTGGCATCCCGACAAGAACCCTTCCGCGCGGCGAGACGAAGCCGAGGCCAAATTCAAACGGATCTCCGAGGCCTACGACGTTCTCTCCGACCCTCAGAAGCGCCAGATCTACGATCTCTACGGCGAGGAAGGCCTCAAATCCGGCAAAATCCCCGATTCCAACGCTTCGGAGGCTTCCTCTTCTTACTCCTCGAGAACGCCGCACTTCTACCACCAGCACCGGCAGCACCCGCCTAACGCCGCGTCGTTCCGTTTCAACCCTAGAGACGCGGATGATATCTACGCCGAGATCTTTGGATCTGAAGGTGGAGGAAGCGCGGGTGGGAGAGGACAGAGAACGTTTAGGGATGGGAGTTTCAGGAACGGTCATTTCAACGCCGGTGGTCCCAATGGTCATAGCAGTGAGATGAGGAAAGCTCCTGCCGTGGAGAATCCATTGCCTTGTAGTTTGGAGGATTTGTACAAAGGTGTGAAGAAGAAGATGCGGTTATCTAGAAATGTCTACGATGCTTCTGGGTATGCTTCCTTCTCATCGAAAGCTACAAGCTTTCCTTCATGGCTAGGATTAGGACTAGTTGGGTAAACTTTGGTGTCGGGTCTGATGATTGGTTTGGCTAGTGAGAGAAAGCTTACACATTTTGATATCTTCTGGTCTTTAGAAAACTAAACTTGATTTATGATGTCTAATGAGAATAGCTAATAGCTTTCACGTTTCTGGGTCATCTTGGTGACCAGTGTAACATCATTGTCTGCATATAGTGAGATAATACTAAGTTTGTTTAGCATTGATTGGACTGTAAGAAGATGAATATATGCATGCTAACCTTATCCGATGCTTCTGGGTATGCTTCCTTCTCATCGAGAGCTACAAGTTTTCCATTATGCATTGCTATTGTACAGGACTAGGACTAGTCGGGTAAACTTTGGTGTAGAATCTGACGCTTGGTTTGGCTAATAGAAAGCTTATACCTTTAATACAATGAGAAAAGATGATGGCTTTCACGTTTCTGTCTCATCCTGTTTCTTAGATTTTGGGTGTTACCCGCTTATTGGTGGCCAATGTCTGCATATATAGAATGAGTTTTAAGTTCGTCTACCATTGATTGGACTGTAAGAAGATGAATGTATGCATGTTAACCTTATCCGGTAGGGGCTATTACTTGTTATGACTCATTGTTGTTTGGCTTTGCAGTAAATTGAGGGTTGTTGATGAGATATTGCCCATAGAGATAAAACCCGGATGGAAGAAAGGCACAAAGCTCACTTTCCCTAAGAAAGGCAATGAAGAGCCTGGAGTCATACCAGCAGATATCATCTTCGTGGTTGAAGAGAAGCCACATCCTGTTTACAAGAGAGACGGAAACGACCTTTTGGTCAGTCAGGAGATCACTCTACTTGAAGCACTAACGGGTAAGACCCTTGATCTGATTACGCTTGATGGAAGGACTCTCATGATCCCATTAACCGATATCATCAACCCCGATCTCGAGATTCTTGTTCCGAACGAAGGAATGCCAATCTCTAAAGAACCTGGAAAGAAAGGTAACCTGAGGTTGAAGCTTAACGTGAGATATCCGTCGAAGCTGACAGCAGAACAGAAATCCGAACTCAAGAGAGTTCTTGGTGGGGTCTCATGAAGAAGTCAAATGATGATGAATGTAGATAGCAAAAGTAGAGGAGATGATAGATTGTGAATGGTAGGATGGATGGATTCTTCTAAGGGGGCTTGGATTTGAAAGCCGAAGAACAAACACAAGCTTTGCTTTTTTTTTTTTTTTTTTTTTTTTTTTTT
>MU106073.1:0-10338 GCA_012274485.2 Sinapis alba | reverse complement strand
TTTACTCTAAAATAGAGTGGGAAATAGAGTAATGAACAAACAAAAAAGTCATTACTCTATTTATAGAGTGATGGTTTTTTTGTTTGTTCATTACTCTATTTCCCACTCTATTTTAGAGTAAAAAATAGAGTGGGGTTGGAGATGCTCTTATCATTTGAAAAACAGAACGAAAATGACGATGTATCAAACAGCAGTAGGAAGTTGTGAGGGTAGTTACTAGTCAACAGTGAAGACTAGGCCTCTTAAGTAAAACTATCCTCTTTCATTTCCAGCTACCAATCCATACAGCGAACACATGTCAGTCTAAATCAAATTTAGAATACAATTAAATTTTTCATCTAGATTAGACCTTTTTGGTGGATACGAAAGACAGACGGACAAACCCTTGTTATATAAACTTATGTAACTTTAAATTCAGGACGAACAAAATTTATTCGTGGGAATTGTAAAGAAGAGTAGCAAAACTCAGTGTACACTTTTGTGACCAAGATATTGACGATGCAATGAAAAGATGTATAGGATCCCAAATAGGCATTTAAGGGAGGAAATTAACCTATTGATCAAAATGATTTGAGCGAAGTTGACGACCGAGAAGAGCACTTCCACCATCTTGTTAGAGAGGATGTTGTTTGGGTCAACCTTCTTTCAGGCTTTAATTATTGTGTGCATCCACTTGGAAACGTTTCCAGAGTCTTGCTTGTAGGGATTTAAGTACGTCAAAACAATAACCTTAACATGTTCTCATTTAGTCGAAGTTGATATCTTTACTCGTATAAAGATATTTAAAATTAAATATCAGCTACAAAGAAGAGATTTGACACCTCTACTTTTAAAACAAAATGCTGTACTAGTAAAGATATCAACTTTAAAATTGATATTTAAAATTAAATATCAGTTTACAGAGGAAGAGATTTAACAACCAATTATTGTCTTCAAGTGGAGAATGTAAATATATTATTGGGTTGTGTTTTAATGAGTTACAAGAGATGTATATATACATAAAAGATTTAGATCTATCTCAACTAGAAATAAAACTTATCTAAATCTTATGATATATATCTAAATTCGTTAATCCTTATTACAACATGATTTATATAATAATCTTCAGTTTGAGTTTCATAGATTTCATGGGCTTCACTTCATTATCGGACTTTAACAGTCCATAACATCTGGTTCGTAAGATACATATCTTGTTTCTCAATATATCTCCAATACTCCCACATACGACAAATGTAGGATGCAACACACAAATTTACAATCATAAACCATACCACGTATGTCGAGAAAAACAAATCAGTAGGTTTCTCTGGATATAAACTTCAACTTAGATTAGGAGGGATAAAAACTTTAGCTTTTCTCCGGTATTGATAATGGGAATACATTCCTGTAATCGCAATTGCAACTCCCTAAAAATTTAGCGTCTACTAGAATTTTTCCGTAGTAGTTAAACCATACTCAACAAATTACAAACTATGGAAAATCACAACATAAACTCTGAGAAATTCTAAACTATAAAAAATCTCTAACAAAAAATAACCCATGTGAAACCACAAACCCATAAACTCACTAAGACATTAATAATTCTTGCACTCAGCCGATCAAACCAATAATATTTAACTGAACCTAACCGTACTAAAACTAAAACCCTAATTAACAATATTATAATAAGTAGAAACCACACCATATTGTGACAAATTCTTCATGTATTTTTGAAGTAAGAACTCAACGTTTTTTTGTGTTAGGTCTTCTTCAGGGCCTTCACTTCTTATATCACCATCTCTTTCATCGTCAACACCACCGATGATATGCATCATCAAAGTTTAAAAATTATAATGTGGAATCTTTAGTTTTGATCCCTAAGAATCAAATGCTCTAATACCATGTAAAGTAGAGAATGTAAATATATTATTATATTGTTCTTTAATGAGTTACAAGAGAAATATATATATACACAAAAAAATTAGATCTATTTCAACTAAAAATATAACTTATCTAAATCTATATATCTAAATTGATTAATCCTTATCACAAATATAATTTATATAATAATCTTCATTTTGGGTTTCATATATTTTATAGGCTTCATTTTATAATCGGATTCTAACGGTCCATAACATCTGGTTCGCAAGATACATATCTTGCTTTTCAATATATTTCTAATAGTCTCTGATCCAAAAAAAAATGGATTTTGGCCCAAAACTTTTTGAGTTCATAAAAAAATTTCTCATTTATGTTGCTTACTTTTCACAATGAATACAACTGTATATCAAACGAAGAAAAGTATTAAAATACATAGATCCTTTGTTTCCTCTGTTACAATTAAGAATATGAAATTTTATCCAATATTCATTAGATATTGATCCCATAATATTGTGCATGTGTCCAATGTCTATAGTGGCAAATTTCATTTGTGATGGCTGTCCTATGGCGATGGTCTGCTGCTCTCACCAACCTAACACACAAGTTTAGATGACAAGCACTTGAGAGAGAGTGAAAGCAACTTAAAAATACTAATTCTCTGAGGAAAAGTATTTGTAAAATAAAATGTAATAAAAATTATACATACAAAGATATAGCTATATATTGTTTTTAATCAGCTTGAATTTTATAATAATAAAAGACTAGATTGAACTTTTAAAAGAGAAAACTATATTGGAAGACACATTTCATCTTTTCATTTACATTGAAGGTCACATTGTGCTTGTAGCACATTTTTGCTTATTGTTTGTCTATTTTGTCCTTGAACTAAACATTGATTTTATTACTTTTTTAACTAAATGGCTGGAAGATAAAATTAAAAAAAAACGAGAACAAGTTGAGACTCTCTTTCTTCACGCACATCCATCTTTTAGATAAAGAGTCTATGTTCTATGAGACTTTCACCTTTCAAATTTTGACTGGATTTTTTTTTTTGTTTACATCTTCTACTATGTTTTATTTTTTAGTCCTTTGTTATGTTTTGTTTCTAAGAGAATCAAATTTCTCTATATATCTCACTTTGGATAAATAAATTTCCAATTTAGTTTATATAATTTCAGATTTGATTTTTCTTCTTTTCTTCAAAAATGTTCACTGCAAATATCAGATCTTCAATCTTTTGTCTTCCTTCTCTAACCATAAGCTTGATTTATGTTGCATGTTGGAGTAATATCTTCGTTGTATCTATGGTGGGCTTTTGACTAAAGTTATTGAGAAGCTTCCTCCATAAAGGTGGTTCAAAGTGAAAGCGAATTATAGTTGGTTAAAACTCCAAAGTCAAACAATAGTTGGTTGGCAGTGAAACCGAATTAAAGGCATTGGTGGAAGTCAAGTCTTGAACTATGGTGATATTATCTATAGTCGACCCTTAGCCGCCATTGTTAACCAGATCGAGCTCAGGATCCGCCATAGTGGCCGTCCAAAGTCGTAGAGTGAAGCTCGAGCAACAATGGTTAAGTCTTTCATTTTTACATGTTTAGTTTCGTTTTTGATATCCACAAAACACATGTCCACAAGTATTTTGAATCCGTCCATAAAAGTTGTATCCACAAACTATGTCCACAAATATCAAAATACACCGTTTCACAAATATATAGATCTAAAAAAAACGAATTGAATCTAATCCAAAAAAGTTGTATCGAACTCAAACATAAAACATGTCCAATACTTTGTCCACAAAACCTCGTCCACAATATGCCACAAGACCTTGTCCACAAAACATCGTCCACAAGATCTCGTCAACAAGATCTCGTCCACAATATGCTGAAACTTAACCCACAAAACTTCATCCACAAGACCTCGCCCATTAAACCTCTTATAAGATTAAAAACTTTTTTGATACTTCTTTTTGATTTAAATTAGAAACAAGTAAAAAACCATAAGAATGAAAAAAAATCGTAGAAACAAGTTTTATTGCACATAAAACAACCACCCATCAAATCCACACATTTTCCATCCACGATCTTACTATCCATAAATATCAATATATATATATATATATATATATATATATATTATAAACGTTATAAATTTTACAAAAAAATATATACATTATGGATATCAAAATATTAAAGAAAAAGTTATAATTTATTTTACATAATAATATAAATTTATACATTATAATTTGTAATAATTACTAATGAAATATGTTGAGGAATGCAAACCATTTTCTAACGAAAACCTTTAATTTAATATATTTCAATTGTTAGATTTTGTTGTTTTGAATGCCAGCTAGTGATTTAGAATTAAACCCAACCATCCAAAAAGTAACTAAAGTAAATGCTAACAAAATGAAATACAACAAACCAAACTCGTTTTATTTCACTGGGTAAAGAATATTCCGGTCGAAAAAACGTCTCAGACTCAGCAAAAGTATCTCACTAGCAGAATGTGTCTCATAATATAAACAAAAACAAAAAAGTGTCTTAAAGTGTAATGCACTCTTTTTCAAATTCACTCAAATAATTTGTTTCAAACTACCAAATACTTTTTCAAAATAATAAATATAAACATAAATAATATTTGATTTGGTCTAGGTATGTCGAAATGAGCCATAAACTCATGAGTTGATTCAGCTGAAATATATATATATATATATATATATATATATATATATATATATATATATATATATATATATATATATATATATATATATATATTAACTATATGATGAACACAAGCAATATATAAATGATCTTTAAAATTTTTTTTTTTAAAAGAATTTTGTTGAAAAATATACATTATCATATTTAAAATTTATTAAAATCTTCTTATATAAATAAATATTATATCATCAATTCTTCCACAAAACCATTGATCTCAATGTAGGTATTTTCTCTTTAAAATTTTGAAATTATTTATGATATTTAATTTTAAAGTTTTGTTTAATATTTTTAGTATATTAAGATTTCATGTTATATAAATATTATATCTATTTTAATAGATTATTAAATAACTTATTTAACTTGTGATCCAAATAATATAAGTTTAAATTTATATATTGATTATAATAAATGAGCCGAACTGAACTAACTCATTAAAAATTTAAATTTATTATCAGCTGACTTGAGTTAAACGAGCTAATTCATTTTAACACTTCCTAAAATTGGATAGCAATGTGACATGTAAATCATACGTATTACCAAATTAATAAAAAATCCCAGAAATTAACATAAGAGTACTCAAACATTTTTATAATTCACCAAACTCCACTGAGCCAAATTTGAATGGTCCTAATTTGACAGACCGAAATAAATAATATGCTTTTTATTAGGGCAATTCTCTTAAATAGCCATTTTTAAGTTTTTGTCACAAAAATAGCCCTAAAAAAATAAAATGACCAAACTAACATTTGTTTTTTTGAAATTTTCATTTTTTTCATTTTTTTTTCATTTTTTCATTTTTTTTTTGAAATTTGAAACCCTATCCTCAAACCCACCCCTTAATTCTAAACCCTAAAGTCTAAATTAGTTAACCCTAGGGATATAAATGCATATAAATAAAAATTTTAGCTTCTAAAAAAAACTATTTTTATCATTTTCTTTCTTAAGAACTATTTTTGTGAAGAACAAACTAAAAGAGGCTATCTAAGGGAATTTCTCTTTTTATTATCTAATCAATAATTATTGAGAAATTCTCTTAGATAACCCATTTTAGTTTGTTCTTCACAAAAATAGTTCTTAGGAAGAAAATGACTAAAATAAGTTTTTTTAGAAGCTAATGTTTTATTTATATACATTTATATCCATAGGGTTAACTAATTTAGACTTTAGGGTTTAGAGTTAATGGGTGGGTTTGGGGATAGGGTTTCAAATTTCAAAAAAATAAAATAAAAATTGAAAATTTCAAAAAAAAAAAATGTTATTTTGGTCATTTTATTTTTCTAGTGCTATTTTGTGACAAAAACTTAAAAAGAGCTATTTAAGAAAATTGCCCATAATTATTATACAAATATTTTAAAATAGCATTTAGATGATGTAAATGCTCTCTAAATATTTTTTGTCCAATACTTTTATATAAGTTTTTGAGAAAACATTTTCATTTAGAATATCAAAAAATTAAAAAAAATTATTTTATCTTTATTTAATAATATCACAAAATTATATTAATATCCAAAAATAAATTTTATAAAATTTAAGTTTTTCTGAAGAATATAATTAAATATATATATAATGAAATATCGTTATTATCATCAATAAAATATAAAAATTAATATACATAAAATTATGAATATAATATTCTAACTTATTAAAAAAATATATACATATACTAATTATATATATAAGTCATTTACAATTCTATCAATCACTTTATTAAGGGCTTTTTTCAAAAGTGACTCAAAACTTGAACTCAATTGCAAAACCAACCCATGGTTTTTTTGAAATTTTCACATTCCCTTTTCACCCTAGAAGTTCGGATAATTCACGAAAATGCCATTACTTTTTTTTTTTTGAAAATAATTGTATTACTATATCATCCTCATCTTCATCAAGTATTTACAATATTGTCATTGGNTGGTTGTAGGTCATCTTTTGCGTAGAGCAAGTTAGGACTAAATCATTTTGTCTTTCGGGCCAACATCCAGAACCCATAAGAGAACATAATAAGCCCAAAAATAATAAGGTCGCAAGTTAATGAAAGCAACATAGAATGAGAGAGAACACGTGTCAACTCCTCTTCCCTCCACTTAATAACGTGGCACTCTAAAAAATGAGTGAATCTTTTTTTTATATAGTAAGATATATCAAAAATTTAATAAAATAATACCAATACGTAAAAGTAAATTTAGATAACTAATTTAAATTTAATGAAAATTTAAAAGAATGTTCTCACTCTAGATTATTTTGTATTATATATGTTAAAATAATTTTTTTTCCTAAAATTTATTTTTATAGTTGTTAGCATTTTTATTTATTGTTTCCTTTGTTAGTGCATAAATGTAACTAAACTTTTAATTAAAAAAAAACAGAAAAGTCAAAACACATTGGAAGTTAGAAAGAAAAACTAGAAAACTTAGATTTTGGTTTTTATTTAGAAAATGCCAGTTTTTTGAAAAACCCGTTTCCCTAAAATGTAGGACATCTATTAATTTCTTTAAAAACTTGATTGTCTAAAAATAGGTTTTTACAAAACAAAAAACAAAAAATTACTTCATAATCTGTAAACATTCATTCTTACTTTACTTTTTTAAAACCATCAAAACCCAGTGATAAATCTCCTCGTAAAGAGATCAACAATTCAATAATGATGATGTGCCTTCGGCGGAAGGAGAAAAAGAAAGACTATTAACGTGCACATTTTCATAATTTAAAACTTTTTTTTTGCTATTTGTACACTTTATGCAACCGTTATACAATATAAGTTAGTGTACCTAAATTAAACATCAATAACTAAGTTTATAAGAAGGTACATCATCAACACAATTACACAAATATTTTATAGTGAATAACTTGACATATATGATTTTATTAGAACATTTTTAACATTAATTAACTATAAGAAAATTCTCAAAATCTCACGATAAAATACAACAACATTGGCGACTGCTTCCGTATGGTACACATATAGCATTATTAAAAGGTGGTTTATTCACTCCACATCTATCGTTACAATCTTCTTTCTTTTTACATGGTCCTCTAAAATCGCAATCAGACGAAGCACCCATAATTCCTAAATTAACCACATTAGTAAATATATATTATATATACATGGTAAGTCATTATCTTAAGTTTCTTACTAATAGGTAAGATACAAATGGTTTTACTGATAAATATAAAGAGAATTCTATGAGTGTAAAATGAACTTACGAGTGGATTGAACAGTAACAAGAACTGAAGCAATGATTAAAAAAGCAACAAAGTAAAGTTTTGATGATGCCATCCTAGAGTTAAAAAATTAGCAATATAAAATTGATAATGATTATTTTACTACTCACAACATGAAAATATATCTTTGTGGTTATTATATAGCCAAATTTTTAAATAATTTTAGTAACTGTATATTTTAAATTTTAAAATGACAAAAATATCTTCAATTAGTTAAAGTTTTGGTGCTTTTCTGGATTGTACATACACATATGTATAGTCACAAATCACTAGAATTTAATATAAACTTTACATTCATTGTCAAATTAGTGAAAACATATAAGTACTCATTATTTAATACAAGTACATAAATTAAAATCCATGAACTTATTACTATAAAATAAGTAATATATACTTTATAATATTAATAATATAATAACATTTTACATCTATGTTAAAAAAAGTTTAAAACATTACCTTACAACTATTGATATTTCTATAGCCAAATTTTCAAAATATGTAAAGTATTTATCTTTTAAATTTTAAAATAAAATAAGTATCTCAAATTAAAAGTTTTGATATTTTACTTATTTATACTCATATGGATATTGACAAATCGTATGACACTACACCAAATTTATCCTTTTACCAATAGAATTGTTCAAAAAAAAAACAATAGAAAAGTTGTTGTTTTGAAATTCTGAAATGGAATAGAATACAACAAAACTCAAAAGTTCTTTTTTAGCTCATCATCTTCTTCCTTATAGATCAGAGTTTGTATTCAGATTCTAAAATTTGCAGGTTTCCCTATCACCTGAGGATGTTTTTATAAAACATCAAGGGACACCAATTTGAAGCCAAACTGTCATATAAATATTCCCCATCAAAACTCAGGATACAACTAATCAAAAGATGATACATTCACTCATCTATGTTGAGAACAATTCAATTTTACTAGATTTTAATTTATATCATTTACAAATGTTTATTATTACATGATTTAGATTTTTCCTCCATAAAAATATTTTTTATATAATTTATAAATTATTTTTAAAATTTACTAAGCGAGAAGACTTACATGTAAGTCTTCTCAGAAGACTTACAAAATCACAGAAGACTTAAAAAGACAGAAGACTTAAATAGGCTATAAAGGTAAAAACGCATATAGTTTTTTTTTTGGTCATAAGGGGGCTGTTGTAATTTCACTACACTTTTAGGTTACTTTTGCATTTGTTTGATGTTTGAGTACACTTTTGCATTTGAATTCAAGTTTTAGGTTGGTTTTGGCAATTTTCCCCTTTATTAAATATATTTATGAAAATGTACTACTTTTTTAATATAGTGCTATTGTTTTGTGATCAACTCTACTAATAACCCTTTAGTTGGTTTTTGGGTTCAGGAAAATATAATCCGCATTAAACAACACTGCGGCGTTTATAAGTTATACCACCACCACATCATGTAATCACTGTCATTATCATGGCACACAAATATCATTATCTTTGTAAATAACCCACGTGCGGAACAGACGGTTCAACAGCACCTAACCACTTTATGTTACCATTGACAGCCATAAACCGAACGAACCGGTCTATAATTGCAGTGTAAATCTCTCAGTTGCTAAAATCCCCTTCCCACAGAGAGAGAACGAGTCATCTTCTACTCTCCATCTCTTCTACCTCACCACCAACCCTCTCCGTCGATCCTCCGCCGTATATTGACTGTAACTTTATTTTTGATTTGACCATCTTTGAGCATTTGGTGGGGCGTATACATATCTCTCTGTGGTATCCTTCTTCATGCGGATTCAATTAGGTTTGAGCTGAATCGGGGATGGGTCAGAAGAAGAAACCCCCTGCGCCTCGCTCCAAACAATCTCTGTCTCCTTATTCGGCGGCGGCGGCGGCGGCAGAGGTTGAGCCGTCTGAGGTTTCTGCTTTCCCCTTCAATGACAGCGGATTTGCTGGACCTTCCGATAAGGCCGAGCCATCCGATTTAGCTGCTATCAAGCTCGAATGCGAGAAGGCACTGACGTCATTCCGGCGTGGGAGCTACAACAAGGCGATTCGGCTCATGAAGGAATCATGCTCTCGTCACCAACACTCTGCCCTAATTCACCGTGTGCAGGGAACTGTGTGCGTGAAGGTTGCTTCTGTCTACGAGGACCACGCTACGAAACAGAGGTATCTCCGTAGTGCAATTGAATCTGCTAGAAAAGCTGTGGAGCTATCACCAAGCTCTATTGAGTTCGGCCATTTCTATGCTAACCTGCTTTACGAGGCTGCTAACGATGCGAGAGAGTACGAGGAGGTTGTGCAAGAGTGTCATCGAGCTCTCTCGATTGAGAATCCAATCGATCCTGCTAAAGACAGTCTTCAGGTTGAGACTCAGCAGAAGATCTTGACACCTGAGGCTCGTATTGCAAATGTGCAGGAGGAGCTCAGGTCACTGATACAGAAATCTAATCTTGGTTCGTTGTCTACTTGGGTGAAACACCTGGGAAATGGTGAAGAGAAACTTCGATTTTTCCCCTTTAGGAGGACGGCCGAGGACC
>MU106072.1:52063-187714 GCA_012274485.2 Sinapis alba | reverse complement strand
TAAATTATATGAAATAAACTCTGATTTTTCTTCTGAGGTCTTCTTTATCAACAGAGTATCAACTCCATTGATATTCTTGCGAGCTTTAAATCTTCGTCGCATCATAAACACCAAATTCTCTTGTTGTATTACATTGACCTTATTCCAGATTAGAGCTATATATATTCGTCGGTTTAGAATCCAATGTATTGATTCAGCCAAATAATCTTTTCACATGAATCCGACTCGGACATCGAATTATTAAGTCATAAAACAAACATTAACAAACAATTTTTTTTTTAAATATATTTTTGACAATATTACTCATTTTTGTATGGGTCCCACAGCGGATAGTAACTATTGAAATAATAAAAAATACGTTTTGGCTAATAATAAAAAGGATGTAAGATCTATATAATGGAGGGCCGAGATGTTGTGAGGCTGGTATGTATCAGTTCGAGACCGTTGGATGCATTCACACCGACGGTGAAGATTGCGAAAAGGTTCTACGAAAGGAGATGTGAGCCGTGGATCTATTTGCTCCTGCTTTTATTATGAGGAGCACAAACAAAGGAGATAATGGGAAGCTAGTAGAGAGATAGAAGGGGGGAAAAAAGATGGATAGAAATAGAGAAGCTAGAAGAGTACCCATGGCGGCGGCTAACGGAAACGCCTTGTCACGGCGGAGACATAGAGTCGGAAGCTTCAGAGATTCTCCAGGTTTGTATTGAATCACTCTCTTCTTCAGATCTGAGACAAACGGTTTGATTCTGATGTTTTGTTTCAGAGGAGGAGGGTCCGGTGGAGCTACAGGAGGCGGCGAGGCTGAGAGATCGAGGAGGGAGTACGAAGAAGGAACGAGATCGGGAACGTGATAGAGATAGGGAGAGGGAAAGAGATCGGTTAAATAGCCGGAGCAAAAGGAGAAGAGGAGAACGGTTGATGATGGTTCACGGTGACGGTGGCGACGACAGCTCGGAAGAGAGTGTCAACGACGATGAAGAATATGACGACGGGTTGAAGATGCTTCCTCCGGTGAATAATATCTCCGCCGCCTCGTTTTCTCCGTCACTCTCAACTCAGAACCATAATCACCACCAGAGGAAGAACTTTCCGCCGACGTCAAAAAACTTCAGATCGCCTCCTTCTCCGGCGCCGGTATCTTGGAAGGCGGCGGATGAGATGATCGGCGTATCGGTTCCTAGAAAAGCTCGGTCAGGTAGAGAGGTGGAAACTACAATAGAAATCATCTCTCTCGCTGATCCAAATCTCTCTTTTCATTGGTTTATCTAATATCTTTCTTCTTCGTTTTACGTTCTACACAGCTTGTACAAAGAGACCACATGAGTCATGGGCATCAAGTGCTACCGGCGGTGGTTTACTCGCTTCCGGAGAGCAGATCCTCCACCGCCAAGTATCCACTTCTCCAGCTAGAGTAGCTTCTCCAGCTCCTACATCTCCTTCTTCATCCAGCGTTTCAGTCAGGAAAAAGATGGTTAGTCTCTCTCAGAGACTTTAACTCAATCTCTCTCTCTTTTTTCTGACTAAAGATAGTTTCCTTGTGATTTAAAAGGTTTCGGGGACGAAACAAAAGCCACTCCCTCCCAAGTCTTCATCGTGTAAGGTGTCATCTCCGGTGGCTGTTCAAGACGAGATAGAGATCGAGATAGCGGAAGTGTTGTACGGGATGATGAGGATGCCTCTCGCCACATCTAAACAAGAATCCGCCACTAACGAGGGAGGTGCAAAAGATGTCAAGTCCAGAGTATCTTCACCGGTCTCCAATTCTCAGACGGTTCTTCAGTCTTCCACCATCACCCTTGCTGCAAATCAGAGCTCCTACAATGTCACCTCCATTGGTAAAGTCCTTTCTTTTCACAACCATCTCTTCTTGTTTTTTTTGTTTGCTCATTTTGTCTTGGTTTCAGCTCCTAAAAGAAAGAAGCCGAGGCATGTCAACGAGAACATTCCCGGCTTACCATCACGCGCCATTAAATATGAAGCAGAAGCTCCATTGGGTGGTGATCAGCTCAAGAGATCAGGATCCGCTGAAGAAAGCAGCTCAGTATTGGATTCGACCAATCCACATGCCAGAGAAAGCTCTGTGGGGTTAGATTCGAGATCAGCTGAGAAAAAAGAAAACAATCCGTCACAAGAGGAAACACTATTGCCGAAAGTGGAATCTTCCCCTGGAGTTAGATCCGATGGTGATGGGGCTACTACCATTTCAGGAGCTAAATCGTAAGCACACGATCTATGGTCTTTAAATTAAATGTGGCTTTTCATCTTAATTTTTGTGCTCAGAGACGTTTCCTTTTATCATGCAGAAGCTCACTGGAGAAGGAGAAGTTTGAGATAGATCTGATGGTAAGTTTCAGCTTTTCTTTTTCTTTTTATTTTCCTCCATTTTTTTCAGTCTAATCCTAATTTTATTTTAAAAACCGGTTTAGGCGCCACCGCCGGTTAGATCTTCATCGGAGAGAGGCGGTGAGATGGAAGTTGTGGCAGCAGAAGCTAAACCTAAAGCCACGGAAGTGGAAATGGTAAGTGGGGCCTACTTTTTGTTTGTTAATAATGTGATAACTGGGGATATATATATCTATCATTACTTTATTTGTCTTTTTGGGGCTCTCTTTCTTTTATCTTGTTCCCTTTTACCTTTTTTTAATTCTCTACCGTGTCACTTTATGCAATTGATGAAAGCAGGATGATAAGCCTCTGCTCAAGGAAGATGGAGGTAGTGCGACGATTCTTGAGTCTGAAGAGAAGAAGAGACCTAGAAGTACGGTGGCTGAAACTGATCCTCATAAGCCAGAGAGGAGTTGTGAACTTAAACTCGACTTGGATAAATCTGATCACGTTGGTGTGATAAACAAGCATCCTGTTCAGAAACAGCCACCACAACAACAACAACAACTATCTGTTCAAGATAAAACAGGTAAGTAAAGCCATTTCATTTTTCTTGAGTTTCCTTGTCTTACTCTTTTGCAAGTTTTTTTTTAACAAAATTCTTCTTCTGAATTCCCAGCTCAAGCTAACCCTTTGCCTATGCATATGGCAATGCCTGGCTGGCCTGGGAGTCTTCCTACAATGGGGTATACTTTTTTGTCATTTTTAACAAGTGAAAATTTGTGGAAGTCTCTTTTCTGTTTCACTTGAATTAAGGGAAAACTCTTTGATTAATAAACAGATACATGCCGCCTACGCAAGGAGTTGTCCCTACGGATACTAGTTCCTTATCATCTGCGGCAATGCAGGTAAGTTCTGTTCCGTGCTGATCCATTCGAAGAATCTTCTCTATCTTTCTTTACTGATTTAAATCTTTTGATCTCTTGCAGCCTCCTCCGCATTTACTTTTTAATCAACCAAGGCCTAAGAGATGTGCAACACACTGCTATATCGCTCGGAATATTCAATCTCACCAGCAATTCACAAAGATGAATCCGTTCTGGCCTGCAGCAGCAGGATCATCCCCATTGTATGGGACCAAGGCCTGCAATCTTAGTCTTATGCCCCCCACAGAACTTCAAGGGACTGTTTTGGGAAAAAGATCCAACCCTGTTCCTGATAAGACCTCTCAATCTACTTCCAAAAGCTCAGATACAGCTCAGAGAAATCAAATATTACTCCAACAAGCTCTGCCTCAAGGAGCAACGAATAACATCATGGTTAGTTTCTTTTTTTCGTCCATCTAAGCATGCTTCTCATATCAAATTTTTGTCTGTCTTTCTTGCCAGCTGATTGTTTTTATTTATTCTCTATTGTAGCATGGTCCGACATTCATTTTCCCCGTGGGCCAACAGCCTCACACAGCTGCCGCATCTGTTAGACCTCCTAGTGGCAACACAGCTTCTCCTGGTGCGACAGCTACTGCGAACTCCATGAATGGCTCTGCTTCAGCTTCTCCAGCTGGTGCCCCAACAATGACCTTCAGCTATCCGGGCATGCCAGGCAATGAAACTCAGTACCTGGCCATCTTGCAGAATAATGGCTTTCCATTTCCAGTTCCAGCACATGTTGGTGCATCACCTGCTTATAGAGGGGCTCCTGGCCAGCCGATACCATTTTTTAATGGTTCGTTCTACCCCTCCCAAATGATCCAGCCTCCATTTTCTCAGCCACAGAAGCAGCAGCAAGCTGGTCAAATGCTCCAGAGCCATGCGCCGAGCAACCAGAATGGAAGTGTTTCTACTGGTTCCTCAGCAGCACAAAAGCATCTGCAGAACCAACAGCTGAGACCACAGATAAATCCCGGGAACTCCCAAGGATTTCCAACTCACAAAGTTCAGTCCCAGCCTTTGAGTTTCCAGCAGAGGCAACCTAGAGAAAATGCGACTCAGCATAGCGAGACTGTAGGAGGAGATAGCCCATCAACCGCTGATAGCCGGGGCTCTCGTTCAAGTGTTGCTTATGGCCAGAACTATGGTATGCAGATGCAACCAACAAACTTAGGTTTGATGAGTTCAGCAGCCCCAGGTGGTGGAGTTGTCGTATCCTCTAGCAATCATGATGAAAAGAAATCACAGCAGGTTTCGAAGGCTGGTGTGGAATCGTTTCCGTCCCAGGGTTATGCCATGACCTTTGCGACATTCAACGGGGCTAATAGTACTCCTTCCCTGAACATGTCATCAATTGGTCAAAATCACGCTATGTTCCACAGCATTCCGGAAGCAGCTAGGCAAGGTTATCAAATGATGGCAGCGAATGTTGCTGCTCAAGCAGCCCAGCAGAAAATGAACTACAGTGCTCCTTCAGATGATGGAAAATCGGGGTCTAATGCTACTGCTAATACGAGGGAAGAACAAAGAAAAACAGGAGGATCAACGGGGAAAACGACTGGTGCGCAGTCTATTGCTTTCTCTAACAAACACGACTTAGCTGATGCATCTGTTTCTGCTGTTACGAGTGGTAGCATCGTTGATACATCCCGTTTGCTCAATCATGGTTCTACTCAGCCACAGAATTCCAGTTCTGTGCTGACGTCTCATCAGCAGCAGCAGCTGCAGCATTTGCAACAGCAACATCAGCAGCAGCATATGCAACGGAGTCAATTGCAGCAACCTTATACCACCATGTATCTCCAAAAGCAGCAACGGTATGCAACTTCAGTCGCTGCTTCTGCTGCTAGAACCAAAGGGCCTGTGGCGAGTAATGGGAGTGGCTTCCCTGATCATAATATCTCTGTATCACCCGCCGGAAGCGCTAAGTTTGCAAATAATGCCAATTCAGGGTTTCCTCAAAACATTGTCCAATCAAGCAGCACTCAAGTGCAGTCTCCTCAGTGGAAAAACAATTCACCCAGGGCATCAAACACTTCCCAAACTCAGTCTCCGTCTATACTGTCGCCATCATCATCCGCTGCCGCTGTATCGTCTGTAAGAAACGTATCGCATAAACAGCAAAGCCGTCCTCAGCAGTCGCAGATATCTTTTGCAGCGAACTCAAAACCTATGGCGTCTGGTTCGCCAATGCAGCAGGTGCAAGGAGGTACTAACAACCAGGCTCCGTCCCCACCAATGCTAGCTGGATCACCTTCAACGTCTTCCGTCTCCAAAAACGCAGGTGGGAGCCCAAGAACAACTGCATCGGCTTCATCAGCGGTGAACAAAACTGGACAAGCTTCCTCAACTACTCACTCATCATCTCAGCCGTCCAAGAACCTGCAGTCAGCATCCGCAGCTTCTTCCGCTGGTGGAAGGAATAACGGTCCTTCCGTTCTGGGAAACCCCATCACAAGCTCTGGATCCAAGTCTCAACAACAACAGTTGCCAAAGCATGGGTTGCAGCAGCAAGCCCAGCTTTTCTTTTCTAATCCTTATATGCAACCTCAGCATCAACATCAGCAGCAGCAGCAGATAACCATATCTCCTTCTGGTGGTTATTACATTCAAAGACATCAGCAACAACCAGGTTCATCAGCTGCTGCTTCTGCAGCCGCATGTCCTCCAGTCACTCTCTCCGGTTGTACCACAGGAGCCGTCACCGCCACTTCAGATCCAGCGAAAGCCATCGCTGCTGCAGCAGCAGCCAGTAACATGAAAGGAAGTATGGGGAAGACGCAACAACATCAGCTGGTGCCTCCAGGGTTTCCGTATGTACACGCGGTTCCCTCTGCGGTTCAGGTAAAGCCCGTAGATCAGAAGCAGCAAGCTGGTGAGTGAAAGACCCCCTTAAACACCATTTGTTAACTTGAAAGAAAAGAGAAAAAAACTCGAGTGGTTGGGAAGTTCTGGTTATACTTCCTTTCATGACGAGACGAAAGGGAGACTTAGGAGGTCGGGAGAAAGAAGCAGACGGAACAGACCACACGCAAGTGTTAGACAATTTTTTGGGAGTTTGGTAGGGTGGGGGTTGTGTGCTTTTAAAGCATTGTGTACAATTAGTGTTTATATTATTCTGACAGGAAACTACGGTTTCAATTAAAAAGGAAAGACAGCTACTAGAGTTCTATTTTAAAAAATTCATTCATTCTTCTTGAGGAGGTTAGAGTGTTTTCTGTGCTGATCTTTAGTTAGAAAAGTAACAAGGGCTAGCGAACGTATACACTGATATGTTCTTGTGTTGTTGGCCTGTTTCGTCGAATCATCAAGTTAGTGGATTGTATGTTGTTTAGTGGAATTTGCGATTCGTTCACGTGTCTATCTTGTATTCGCTCAGAATCAGAGTGACAAAAAAATTGAATATAACAGAATTTTGAAAGTATAGTTAATCTTTATATTAAGTTAATAAATGCATGACAAAGTTTTTTTTTCTTTCAATTGTTAATTCTCACAAAAATAAAAATTTATCTTTTTCCTCAGCTAATTATGAATGTATAAATCATGTCTTTTTCCGAATAAGCAGTGTGTCTATATCGTTAAACCAAGATTAATCGTTAGATACGTCAAATGCAAACCAATCATTAGTTTTTTTCCTTAAACATCTCAAGAATTTATTTGGATCATCTTCTCTCAACACTCCTATTGTCAACTTGTTCCTATACTTTCCTCTTTTTCTTTTCTTTTAATGTTTTCACTTTCAATTTTTTTTGTTTGGACGCTCTGAGTCTGTGACAAAGAGCCACACAATCGAAAGTGAAGGTTATTATGTAAAAGCTAATAATTGAAAACGTGTGGGGTTTAGCTTCGAACGAAGTACCAAAAATGTAGGGGACCCACTTTGCAAGCTCCAAATGAGCTAGCAGTCGACTATTGAGCTTTGTGGGCTCAAGACTGTAACTCGTATTTATCTCTTTATTTCTGGCCCAGGTATACACTATTACCGAATATACCTAATACATTTTAATATATATTTACAAAATATCTCTAATTACAAATATCTTTTCATATGATTCAAAATTTCCAATGGCAGTAAATTACGTTGCGATTACAAATATCTTTTTACAATGCAGATTTTTAGATGGAATCTACCACATTGCGTTGACAGTAACAATTCCTCAAATAAGGCCAAGATTTTTTTTTTTTTTGCCACTACCAAAAGAAATCTTTGGCTTTATTGGAGGAATTGTTACTAACACGGTGTACTCATGTCACACAAACAATATGATAAACAAAGAAAGTAATAATGCAAACTAATTCGACCACCAATCCTTATCAAGACGCATGTGATTCACATATCACTTGAATTTCTTTATGATTTCATGGGCAGTAAAAAATAAACGCCAATGTTCCTTTCGTGTCTTTTCAACTTTGTTAACATTATCATTACTATTACCACTCCTCCGTTTCGCAAAGAATGTCGTTTTAGAAAAAAAAATTTGTTACAAAATAAGTGTCGTTTTCGCGTTTCAATGCAAAAGTTATGAATTTTATTTTCCAGTTTAATTTTCTATTGGTTGAAATATGGTTAGGTGTATTGGAAATGATGTTTTTATATAAAAAATATGCAAAATTAAATGTTTTCTTAATCCGTGTGCACAAATATAAAATGACGCTTATTATGAAACAGAGGGAGTATTAGCTTACCGTATTTGCGAGCAATGAATCTGAAGAACAAAGTTAGCATCAGCTAAACCTTTTTTTTTTAATTTTATTTTTATATTGCACTTTTCAAACAAGTTGATTCCAAACACGGTTGAAAACATGTTTTGGACCAATATTTATTTCTCTTGTATTCTTCTTGTATGTTTTTACAGATATGGGCAATTTTTTTTTTTTTTAAATTGTTTCTTCTAACTTTTTCACGAACTAATTTCTTTTTGTTGATTGTTTTATAGTTTTCTGCTGGATTCGCTTCCCTTCATAACTAGTGTTTTCTCATATATGAAATATGTTTGTTTTAGTTTCTACTTTGATTGTATGAAAAGTTCTTCGGTCATTGTTTAATTTTCTCCATGACGAGATATAAGAAGCTATCAAACAATTTGAATCATAGTTGCTTTTGGTGTTTCTTCCACGACTAGATCTGAAGTGATTGAAAGGATTAAGATGTTGCACAAATGCTTGATACTTTGGCAAAGCTTTAATTTGCTTCCCAAAATACAAAATCCTTAACGAGAAACATAACCAAACATGATTCTAACATAGTTCTTTTTGAGTCAACAGCATAATTTCGTCTTTTGTAGAAGAAAAATGAAATCTTTCAAATTTTTATTAAAAACATATAACCTTTAAACTTTGTATTTTAGTGGATGAAGCCTGAAGTATCGTTAATCCAGCATAGACTAAGGATCAAATAGTACATGTTCACCATGTTTATTTTAAAGTAGTATATGTAAAATTTTTTTTCCAAATTAGTTGTATATTTTAAAAGTAACACTTGTTTTGTAGTATCTTAAGATATATTTCTCTATATTATTGAATAAACAAACCGCTCATTGTATTCTTCTGCTTTTTTTTTTTGTTTCTTATTTCTAGGTATTTTTCTTTGGATATGCTTACAAGCTGGGTGCAGATGCTACATGCATCTTTGATTAATAAGTTCTTAGATAAAAACAAAACAAACTTAAACGTAAAAGCAAAAGCAAAAGAAACAGAATAAATTTTAGCAAAGCCCAAGAAAATAGAAGAGCAGTTCATAGTTGATTCATGATGGCTACAAGTAGGATAGTCAAATATTCGTGGATGAATATATATATATATAGATAGATATAATTTAGCAAATGGTGCCTCTTGCCAATATTTATTTAATTGAATATGTGCACACCTTCTTATATATTTAGTTATTTCGTTAGAAATCAAATTGATCTCCTCATCGCCATCCCCGGAGGATGATAACTCAACCAAGAAAACATGATTTATACTTAAATATTGTGCCACATTTAAACTAAGGTTAGATTTACATGTCAATCCTCCTCACCATGCCGGACGGTCGAATCATTTTTTTATTTAAAAAATTAATCTATGTAATCTGTAAACATAAAATTTTATATTTGTATTCACTGCGCCAAAATCAGTGGATAACCTAAGAATAATATTAATAATATTTAAATGATTATTTTAATTATATATTAATTAATTTTTAAAATAGTATCAAAATAATATATTTATAGTTACAATTATATAAATATTTATAATATTTTATATATTTTACAAAAATAGTATATTATTTTCAAAAAATATTTTTTAAGAAAATTGGCAGATTAACGGATATCTGCAATTGAAATTTGATTGATTAGCATTTGCACCACATATAAAACATTCAATTCACATCTGCACCCACAATTTTTTTCTTTTCAAATCATTCAATCCGCACTGCAACACGTCAAACGAAACAGAGCCCACGGATAATGATTCATATTTGCAGCTCTAGTTTCAACATCACATTGAGCAGGAATGGATCCATTATTTTCTATTGATATATGAGAAACTAATTTTATTTTAAAATTATATCACGTCTCAGAGAGGATTCCGATGGCTACTTTATTTTCTGCCAGGCTCACATCCTAATATAAATACGAAGAAAGTAGGTAGACAAGTCAATATAAAAATACTTTTTAAAGACCTTGACTTAGGAAAGGACATTCAATCTTCACATGTATGAGCCTAAGACCATGATTAAAGGAGTTTTTAGAGGGGTTTTTAGGGGTGTAGGTTCCATGAATAGTATAAGCACCGGTTTCAAAAGTTATTAATTAAGAACCGGTTCTTATGGGTTTTTACACTGTTCACAGGCCCCACCGACATGTGGCGGCCCGCGATTGATTTAATTTTTTTTATTTTTTTTTAAAAAAAAAATTTTTAAAAAAGAAATCTTAGGGTTAATCATGTTCTAAGAGATAACTAGATTTATAACTGGTAGTGGACTGGTAATACTAAAAAAAAAAATACTTTGTTGATATTAAGGAGAGGAATGCATGCACTAATTAATTCCAAAGCCATTCTTTAACTACAATATATTAATATTGTATACCAAAAATAATATATATATATATATATATATATATATATATATATATATATATATATATATATTTGGAGCACTTATACCAAAATAATATATGTACTATTATTTGTGAAATAATTTTTTGTTTCTCAATTTTCAATCTAAAATGGTTAAAATCATTGATACTCTTAATAAATAATTATATATATTATATAATTATATATTTGATTATAAATATTTATAATAATAAATTAACCAAAAATAAATGAATGTTATATCCTACTAGAGTTAACGAATATGTGTTTTTTTTTCCGCAAAAGACAAATATGTGTATTGAAGAACCGAAAGAAACTAGTCTCAGTTTTCATGATAATGTCAAGTTTTCTTCCTTAATCATGCCATGTATCCAGCAATAGATTCCACGAGAAATATACGAATGATTATGTTTGTTAAATAACTTATTTATATATTAATTATATAAATGATTGTAAATTAATCAAAATAACAATTTATTTCAAAAATAAAAATATAATTTATATATATTATGCTGTTATTTGAAAAAATATTTTTAATTTTAAAAATAAAAAACAGATTAATACATAACTAAATATTTTCAAATAAAATTGAGTTTTTTTAATCAAAAAGTAATTATTCAATGATTTTAAATTTTTATTTATTTATTATTTATTAATTATTAAAAATGTAGTGTATAAAGAGATTTTTAAAATATTTTTATAATATATGAGAGTTTTTTAAAAAAATTGACGTAATAACAAGCATAAGATTTATGAAACCTTTTGTCATATATAAATAATTTGATGTTCTATTCAAAATTATTATAATGGTATTTGAATTATAATGTATATATTAAAGTAACTATAACATGATTATATGCGGACAAAACATCAGTAAACTTGGTTGGCAATATATATATATTTTTTTTTTGCTGCTTGTTTAGCTGCCAGTATAAATATAATACCACATTCATATCAGATTTGTGTTGTTATCATATAGTTGTATAAATGCAAAGTCGATGAAAAGGAACATTCTATAATCGCACATTTTTCTCGTCATTCTCCAAGCATAGAATCTCATTATCTCTCTCTCTCTCTCTCTCTCTTTTCTTCATTCTCACTCAGAGAAAATTCCGCAATATATATCGCCATGATCCACACCCATATCGCAGAGATCTTATGCGTCAAATCAAAGACGAAGAAGACAAAGACGTTGGAGGAAAATGTGAAGAACAAGAAGACCAATAAGACGATGAAGATAGAAGGAGAAGTGGTTGTTATGAAGAAGAACCTTCTTGATTTCAAAGACACCATAGCTTCTCTTCTTGATCGAATCCATGAGCTTCTTGGTCGTCGTGTTTCTCTCCACCTCATCAGCTCTCTCCAACCCGACCCGGGTATTTGTTCATTCTATTACAGAAAGTGACCCATCTTTAAGTAACTCTTTTGTTTCCCTAGAATAATTAAGATTAATTCAGTAAAGTTTTGCATACTATATTCATGATGAAACTGATGATTACTCGGGGTTTTATGTGGTCTTGTTTCTATCTGTTATCAATCGGTCAAAATCAAATCATGAATTTCAAATTTTATAGTAATTTCAATCAGAAGAAAGAAATAACTAAAGATTAATTAGTCACGCACTAGTAGACTAATTGTTGTTTCTACATGTACATTTAATAATAAAGAAATACCCTCAAATTGCATTACCCTCAAAATTAGCAAGGAGGAAATTTCTTAAAATGTCATTTGTTATAAGTAAAAAAAGTAAATACATGCCTCATATTTAAGTTAGAGTTCAGTGATTAAAGTTAAGAGTAATATTTATGGGATATGGATGAGATAAGGGGTTTCCAAGTTACAACAATTTAGTTTTTTTTTTCTTGTCAAATAATATTGTAGAAATTTGTATCACTGGATGTTATTTTTGAAATCATTTTTAAAAAACTACAATTTTGAAGAATTTCCCTTTGAAATAAACCATACTAGATTTCTTTTGTTTTATTTTAAGGAAAGTAATGGTTTCATGTTTTGTATAATACAAAACAGCCAATAAGAAAAGAGGAAGACTTGGAAAAGTAGCACATCTGGAAAAATGGGTGACAAAGCTAAAAACATCAGTAACCGCAGAAGAAACTGCGTTTGGTGTGACGTTTGATTGGGACGAGTCTATGGGACCACCGGCTGCGTTTGTGATCAAGAACCACCATCGTAGCCAATTCTACCTCAAGTCCCTCACTCTTCGCAACTTCCCTGGCGGTGAAGGCGGTCCGATACACTTCGTTTGCAATTCTTGGATCTATCCGAACCATAGATACCGCTCCGACCGCGTTTTCTTCTCTAACAAGGTAAAACGCTATAAACGAAATTGGGACAAGTGGGGTTAGTAATAATATAACGCACTGTTTCGACCGAGGTACTAATTAACAGTATTCTACTTGGCATTTTATATAACTAATCTGGATTCCTCTGATTGCCCATGTGCAAAAAGTTGCCAAATATATTCTTTGACCCCAGTCTCAATATTTCTAAGTTTAAATTTTGGGAATTTTTTCTGTTTGGTTTTTATATTGTCTGGATAGGTAGAGGTGACTAAATAATCTAATTGCTATAGTTTAATGGGTACTGGTTGGTTAGTGGTTATATAAAGTATATGAAGCATAATCATAATCATATGACATAATCCTTTAGAGTTATTTATTTTGATTGTAATTTAGAGTTCTGGAATATACGTGTGTGTGTGTAACACATTGTACCAAATAATGAAACAAGACCTTACATGTCTATCGTTACAAGTCATCCTTACCTTTTATTGCAATTATTTTTCTAATTAAGAGAATCTTTTGTGTAACTCGGTAGGGACAACTACTAGAGTGATTGACATTCTTTAATATATTTATTCTCTTGTATTTATTTATTTTATATAAATACAAAAGGCTTATCTTCCAAGCAAAACACCGGAGCTAGTTAAAGAGCTAAGAGAAGAAGAGCTAAAGAATCTAAGAGGAGACGAGAAAGAAGGAGAACTCAAAGAATGGGACAGAGTTTACGACTACGCTTATTACAACGACTTGGGTGCTCCCGACAAAGGTCCTGACTCAGCCCGTCCGGTTCTCGGCGGTTCACTTGAATTCCCTTATCCTCGCCGTGGTAAAACCGGCCGTAAACCAACCAAATCCGGTTAGTCAACTCAACATTCAAAACCATTACTTATATTGCAAAACTCAATAGTTACTTGACATATACGTCACCGTTTTTTAATCAGACCCTAAGTCAGAGAGCAGACTAGCATTACTAAACCTAAACATATACGTACCTAGGGACGAGCGGTTTAGCCATGTGAAGTTCTCTGACTTCCTTGCGTACGCATTCAAGTCAGTGACTCAAGTCCTCGTCCCTGAAATAGCCTCTCTTTGCGACAAGACTATCAATGAGTTTGACTCGTTCGAAGACGTTTTTCACCTATATGACGGTAGTATTAAACTCGCTAATGGTCACACCATTTCTAAGCTACGTGATATTATTCCATGGGAGATGTTTCGTGAGCTCGTTCGCAATGATGGAGAACGGTTCTTGAAGTTTCCCTTGCCTGACGTCCTCAAACGTAACCTATAAATATAGTCTACTTAAATAAACAGTTAGAGATTACCCAAAAATGCATACATACTTTGACATATGTGATGGTATGTTGTTACAGAGAGTAGATCAGCTTGGAGAACCGATGAAGAGTTTGCGAGAGAGATGCTTGCTGGACTCAATCCGGTGGTTATAAGTCGTCTCAAGGTTTAACTTTCGTCAAATCACTCAGTTTAATTTTTTATACGAACATATCATTAAAAAGGTCAAACAAAAATAAATTGCAGGAGTTTCCTCCAAAGAGTAATCTAGATTCTTCAAAGTATGGAAACCAACATAGTTCTATACGAGAAGAGCACATAGAACCACACATGAACGGTATCAATGTCCAAGAAGTAAGTATATTACACACCTTTCTTGTTTGACAAGTAACAGCTTTATTGTCATATCATAATTGTTATTGTTTTTTTTCTTGTGTTATATAATAAGGCTTTGGAACAGCATAAGCTATACATATTGGATCATCATGATGCATTGATGCCATACTTGACAAGAATAAACTCAACCAACACTAAAACTTATGCGACCCGAACGCTTCTGTTGCTTCAAGAATACGGAACACTGAAGCCTCTAGCCATAGAGCTGAGTCTTCCACACGCACAAGGCGAATCACACGGATCTGTGAGCAAAATTTTTACACCATCAGAAAAAGGCGTTGAGGGAACGGTTTGGCAGCTTGCTAAGGCTTACGCTGCGGTTAATGACTCCGGTTATCACCAACTTATAAGCCACTGGTAACTAAATGGTGAACACAACCTAGTGTGTCACTGAGACTTGATTTTGGTATGAAGTAACCGGTTATGTTATTGTTTTTTTTGTAGGTTACAGACGCATGCAGTGATTGAACCGTTTATAATCGCTTCAAATAGGCAACTCAGTGTGGTCCATCCGATCTATAAGCTTCTTCATCCTCATTTCCGTGACACGATGAATATCAACGCATTGGCGCGACATGTCCTCATAAACTCTGATGGAGTTCTGGAGAGAACGGTCTTCCCTAGTCGTTACGCCATGGAGATGTCTTCTTCTATTTATAAGAGCTGGGTGTTCACCGATCAAGCTCTCCCCAAAGATCTCCTTAAACGGTATGCATATAAAGAGTCTTTTCTTCGTTTCTTGAGACACAAGCAACCGTTTTAAATTCTTGTGTAACAAGTAACCTTAAAAATCCCCTGTTTCTTTTGCAGAGGAGTTGCTGTTGAAGATCCGAGCAGTGACAACGGTGTTAAGCTTCTGATTGAGGATTACCCGTTTGCAGTGGACGGTTTAGAGATTTGGTCAACGATCAAGACGTGGGTGAGAGAGTACTGCTCATTCTACTACAAGAATGATAGAACCGTCCAAACCGATACAGAGATCCAATCATGGTGGACCGAGCTTCGAACCAAAGGTCACGGTGATATACAACAGGAGTCATGGTGGCCGTTGATGCAAACCCGCGATGACCTCATAGAAACCTGCACCATCATCATCTGGATCGCCTCTGCTCTTCACGCAGCAGTCAACTTCGGACAATACCCTTACGCTGGTTTTCTCCCTAACCGACCTACCGTCAGCCGTCGGTTCATGCCTGAACCGGGTACGAAAGAGTACACTGAGCTGGAGGAAAACGAGGAGGTTGCGTTCTTGAAGACCATCACGCCGCAGTTACAGACTCTGCTTGGTATCTCCATCATAGAGATTTTGTCTATGCATTCGACGGATGAGATTTACTTAGGGCAGAGAGATTCACCTAACTGGACGGCGGATGATGAGCCTTTAGAGGCGTTTAAGCGGTTTGGAAAGAGTTTGGAGGTGATAGAGAATAATATTATAAGGAGAAACAATGATAAGAGGTTGAAGAACCGGACCGGACCGGTTAATATACCATACACTCTCTTGTACCCGAACACTACGGATTATACAAGAGAAGGTGGACTTACTGGTAAAGGGATTCCAAACAGTGTCTCTATCTAGAGACAGATCATACCATTCACCAGGTTGCTCAGCGTGGATATACTTTCTGATTTGTATCTTTCCATCATTATGTAAAATTATTTGCATGTTAATTGTCCTAGTTTTTTCTAGAACAATGTAGATGTTGATTTCAGTATCTTTTGTGTGCTTGTGGGATGCAGGATTCGTATAAATAGATCAAAATTTTAATGTCATGGTATAATATATTTTCTTAACGAAAAGGATTAAAAGTGTTATCATGTAGATAAGATAAGATATGAAAGCTATATTTAGGAATCTATATTAGTCATAAAGCTTTTTGCTTTCCAGGAAAAGAACATCAAAGTGATCAAACGAAGAGGATTTGAGGCACTCCTACAAAATAGTAAGTTCTTAGTAATCATTTTAATCGCATTTGAAATCTGGCATGACAATTGTACTGTTCAATAACAATTATAGACCAAGTTTTTTTCTTTTAAAATAGGTAAATGCAAAGTGCATTTAACTCAAAAACGACACTGAGATTTTTAATAATTTACAGGCGTCTAGTCAATTTTCACCAAAGAGCATATAAATATTGTTAGATAAGTTGTTCAACGTCACGACCACGGTGTCTTAAAATGTAAAATTGACTTCGAATTCCTATAAACGTCGCACGTGCATTTTTAAGTTTTCTTTTTCAAAGTTGGGAACTTGGGATTCTACATGAAGTTAATGATCCATGTACCATAATTTGATCTCTACAAAAGGGTCCTTTTTCATTTAGTAATTTAATCTAATATTTCCTCATTTTCATATTATTTGTCGTTGTAAAAAAAAAATTTGTTTCAAAATAATTATCATTTTAGAATTTTAATACAAAATTTATTAATAAGATTCTCCAATTTTTTTTTTATTAGTTGAAATATATTTAGGTATATAGATAATTATGTTTTTATTTTAAAAATATACAAAATTATATATTTTATTAATATGTGTGTATAAACATAGAACGACAAAGAATATGAAACAAATGACTATACATTATATATACATCATGGGGCAACGTTGGTTAGAAAGGTTTAATGATTTTTTTGAATCTAGTTAATGCAATTTGCGAATTTCCAATAGTAGCAAATTAGTTAATACTCCTTCTGTTTCGAATTATTTGTTGTTTTATATTTAATTTTTGTCACAAATTAAGTGTTGTTTTCGTTTTTTAATGCAAAATTTATTAATTTATTTTTAATTGATTGAAATATGATTATATGTATAGATAATTGTGTTTTTATTTTGAAAATATACAAAATTACATATATTTTTAATATGTGTGCATAAAGCCATAACGATAAGTAATTCGAAACGAAGGGAATAATGTAGTAGCGGATCGAGTCATATAAATGGATTAAAATGAGATGTTGATATGTTATTTGTAATTTTGTAGGGCGGAAATAGAGCTAATTATGAAGTCTCTGTTTCACTAAAGCAGAGATATGCATGTGCATGTTTATCGTATTTGATTGCCATCATGATCATAGTTTTGCTAAGCGCTTCATTTCTAATTTACTAATTAGCTTAATATTCAGTTATATATTCGTGGATCTGAGACGCGTTTGTGCTCATGCTGCGTCATTTGGATATTCAATGCATGCATTCGGTGTATTTGACTATGGAAAAATAATGCATGCATCTGTTCGGAAAAGGAGGATGTTAAGAGCTAGTGCTTGCACTGTTTACGGACTTCACTGACACGTGACGATCCGTAATTAGTTCGTTTATTATTTTTAAAAAAAATCAGAAAAAAAAAAATTGGTGCTCTAAGCAACATGATCACATTCTTTGCTTTTAGTGAACTTTTGTTTTTGACTCAAGTAGAAACAAATGAAATTAAAACAAGCTCATTGAATAATTAATATCATCGTCATGAAACTACTAGAGTGCTAGTCTACAATAGAGTGGTGGAACAGATTAATGTAGTACTTTTCTAATTAAGTAGTTACTAGATTCTGATCCGTCGTTTGAAAGGTTGAAAGGACGGGTATATTTTTTATTTTAAATTTATAAAAAATATTTTTTTTATTTATATTTTTATTTGTAATTATATTCGTTTTAATAATCATATTCATATATAGATCTTAATTAAAATCTATTTTATAAAATAATAATAAATTAAAAAGTGACCCAGCATACACTTGTTTCTTTTTAATGATATACATATATGCCCTTTTTTAATTATATTTGTCTATTCTAGATCTTGACCCGTGTTTTCAAGTGCAGGTATAATGTTGGTTTGTAATTATTGTTTTGTGTAAATATGTAACATTTTCTGCAATTTTTCTTATATGTTATAAAATTCATATGTTTGTGTATAATAACTTTTTAAAATTATTAGTAAGAGGTTTTGATAATTGTATTGAATTTGTGATGTTGCATAATTATACAATTGTGTCAGCCATTTCATACATTAATTTTTTATTTTACTCCTAAACAGTACTTGATTCTTTTTATAACAAAGTATAGTTACAATTTTGTCTAGTAATTAAATAGATAAAATTATTCTATTTTTCATTAAATTTTCAAGATTTAATTTCATTTAATTTCATATATAATGATTTAGATAACGTTATTATTAGATGCTCATTTAAAATTATACAATACTCAAAATCCATTCCACTTAAATTCGTGGAGTGATGATTAAATTTTTTTTTAAAAAAACCCAAGATCAAGCCACGTTTGATATAAACCCAAAAAGAAGGAATATTTGTTAATATACATATAAATATCAGTAATATATTTTTTCAAAAAAAATTGTATGTAATATACATGTGTGTACCGAGAATTTTGGGATGGAAGTTACAAATTATGTGTTGATTAATAAAAAAGTAATTACGGTTGTGTATTTTGTTTAGATACTGTTATAAAATATTTAGTTTAGTTTTTTAATAGGCTATGTGAAAAATAAATAATTGGACATAACAATTATCAATAGGTCAAAAATAAATAATGATTCTGTTTTAATAGAATAGATATACTTTGTTCTTTAATCTCGTATTTTTAAACGTCATAGCTAGCTAGAAGCCAAGCTAGTACCGTTGAGATAAAGACGCATGACGACATCTTACGTGCGAAGACACGACCGACACAAATCCACGTGGTCCCCTCAGTTTAGACCTATAGGCCGTCTCATCAAACGGTCTCCGGTAAAACTTCAGATATGGTACAAACGCTTCACGTGATGACTTCTCACCTCCTCCGACATTTTTTTTATCCCCGCGAAAAAACATCGCCGGAGACTGAAAGAAAGACGGACGTGGTGTTTTAGTCTTCTCCGGCAACGGCGTCGAGGGAAACACACTCTTTCTCATGCATGCGGGTTGTCTCGCGTCCATAAAGGCACGAGTCGCCGGAGACGCGAAAGACAGCGACCGCGTGCTGATCGGAGAGGCATCGGTGGAGACGGTGGCGTTAAGAGGAGAAGTATCGGTGAAGGAAAGATACCACGGCTTCAAGGAGTTTTGAGATACGGTGAAGGCGAATCTTGAAGAAGCTGAACCAATCTTGACCGTTGATTTAATCGATGATGCATCGAAACGTAGGGAAGCGGATCTAGGACATGATGATGTTAATGAAACGTGGCTGATGTCTAGCTGCTCGTCATAGTCCAGTGAAGAGATCACTGTCGTGAGCGTTGATAGCTCCACAAAAGGACGTACGCCCTGTCAATTAAGTAGTATGTATATCGAGCTTATCCATGTAATAGCAATTAGAGTGATTATTGAATTATATAAATTATTTCCTTTTACCTTCCAAATGTAAGAGAAAAAAGAGGGAGGGTCAATGATAAATGCTTTGTAAAGTTGGCATGGATAATTATCTGCTATGATTTTTAGGGTTGGTAAAAGCAGATTTGCAAAGGCAGAGGATGATCTGAAAAAGCCTGTATTAACAAGGCAAAAAAAACAAAGAGAATATTAATCAAGTGCCATTTATAGTTAATTGTCTATCAGGTTTGAAAACAAAAGTTTAAAGATGTATTTTAGCAGAGAATAAAAATTTACTTCCTTTTCCTTCAAAAGAATGAAAACTTAAAAGGTGGAATTTTGAAAAAAACTTTTGTGCAGGAAAAAAGCATAAATCTTTATAAGCATGATTAGAACCGTACTTTACTAATTATTCCTTTTTACTTCTATGGTAAAATTATTGGTCTTTGTAAGACTGGAGCAAGTCTTAACACAACATGAGCAAAAAAATAGATAATATTTTATAACCAAGCTGACTTTTTCAATTTTGAGAAGCAAAAGTCCAAGATGGGATTTCTTTTCTATTTGGCTGAGTAAATTACTCAAAATTAAATAGATAAGAAGCTTTTTCCAAAAAAATATTGGAACGATAATGAAGAGATTTGGACATTTTGGGTGAGTAATTACAGGGAAGTTTAACGTTGACACATAAAGGGACACTTCGGACATCTGCAAATACATATGTCCGAAAATCCACTCCCCGACAAGCCTCAATCCAAATTAAAGAGAGAAAACCAAACAGGCCAGAAGATAACCGTTTAGTACTGACCCGCCCCACGGGCGGATTTTTGGAAGCTTACCAGAGACAAAAAAAATATAAACTTAAACTACTACTAAATGCCTTACTTGCATCCAAAAGAATGACCACGTTCCCTTCGGCGTTTCTGGACACGCTCGATATCGCAGTCTCCATCGTGAACGCCACAAAACGAGAAAATCTGATAAAAAAAAAAGTTCCACCGGTGATCATTCTAAAAACAAGAGGAACGAATAGGAAAATAACGTAAAGGAATAAAATGACAGAAATAAAAGAGAATGGGCAATTCTCTTAAATAGTCCTTTTAAAATTTTTGTCACAAAAATAGCCCTAAAAAAATAAAATGACCAAAATAGACTTCTTTTTTTTTGAAATTTTGATTTTTTTGAAATTTGAAACCCTAACTCCAAACCCACCCCTTAACTCTAAACCCTAAAATTCAAATTATTTAATCCTAGGAGTATAATTGCATATAAATGAATTTTTTAGCTTCTAAAAAAAACATTTTAGTCATTTTCTTCCTTAAAAACTATTTTTGTGACAAACAAATTAAAAGAAGCTATCTAAGGGAATTTCTCAAAGAGAATAGTTATTCTACTAAAAAAGAATTAAAAATAAATGAAAAGAAAAATTTATTTCATGTAAATGGTGATTCTTTGATCACTATTCATATCCAAAGAAAAAACGATTTCAGCATTCTAAACAAAAATTAATCAGAATATCAATGTGAATAGAGTGGATTAATTAATCTGAACTTACTGCTTCTGAGTATGCAACTTCTGATAATCATTCTTGAAACGGAAAATCTGTATATCAAAACCTCACCCTTGTTATCATTAAGTAACATTTTATATTATTGCCATTAGAAGATAATAGTAACGAGTAAGAATAAATTACTATAACGGGTCTGAAGTCTCGGTCATGGCCGGCGATGTAAGCTACACCGTCGGAAAGCTCCGTCGAGAATTCCTCAGCCCCTAACCTCTCTTAACACACATAAACAATAAACAAAACAAAAACAATAAACAATAAACAAAACAAAAACAATAAACAATAAACAAAACAAAAACTTACTATTCAAGGTTGAGAGTTTATAAGTAAATCGAAGAACATACCAGTGTCAATGCTTTGTCTCCAAGAAAGACATGAAAGTAGTTGCTTGGCAGCTTTTTTCACGTTGTCTCCTTTCCCTTTCAAGAATCTCTCCACGCACTCTCTGTTACAGAACTTCTCCTAAAACAAATATAGAGCTCGAAGCTTTATTCATGAATAATACAATAAACATGCAGATATATGGGTTTTTATTAAGAGAAAAATTAATTAAACGTACTTGTTTAAGAGTGAGTGGAGATTGTTTCCTGAGTAAATTAAGAACAGCTTCGATTTTCTCATCTTTCTTTCCCATTTCTTGATGATTTAAATGTCTTTGTTCTGTTTTCGAAAGAGTTTGTGAACAGAGCAAGATGATGGAAGAGCCAAAAAAAGGGTGGGAGTTTTTGGGGAGAGAAAGAAGAATCTGACAATGATTGCTTATGAGTGTGTGTGTGTTTACCACCGCAAGTTTCTTTCTTGGAGCAAAAACCTTTGTATTTTTCTCTGTCTATATAGAGTCTAGAGAGAAAAATATAGACAGTATGTTGTGTGTTATGGAAACGGTTTCTGCCAAAAACATATAAATGTCGGATGTATTACAGGTTGAGCTAGGAGAGAGAGTAATGAATGGTATGAAAAAAATACTCTCATTAATTAACAAAGTAACTGTACAACACATATGTATATGATATTAGTGACTATACTAAACATTTAGTAACTAACTAATTATCAGTTTAAGAGCATTTTTAGTGGTAGAGTATCTATCTTAAATATCTTCCATTATTAGGTAACTTAATTAAAATTTATATAGAAATGAACTATTGAAATAATGACAGATATGAAAAAAGTTTTTCACACTACTGTTTGAAGTTTCTTATTTCAGGTACGTCTTTCCCCTTTTTCTTGTTTCTCTCCTCTTTTTCTTGTTTCTCTCCTCTTTTTCTGTTTTTTTTGTATTTCAAAGATGAGAGATGGAGTGAGATACTCCTACTGCTCATGCCCTAATATGCTCCCTTCAAATCTCAATCTGGATCTGCTGGAATGTAACTATCTGTGATAAATTCGTTGTTATTGGTGGTGAAATGGAAAAATAGAGGCTTCAGAATGAAATATTTAATAAAAGCGAATGAATTACTGTTGAAGGAAGTGTTTTTTGTCAATTTGTTAGACTATGATTAATGCATGTTTTTTAAGAAGTGTTTCTTAGCGAATATAAGAAATATCTCCTAAATGAAAGATATAAGAGACGTTTCTTAACTTTTTCCGCTAATAGACTCTTGATAAGAGATATGCATTAATCATGCTCTTAGGGTGTTGGTTTTTTGTTCTAACATGAAAGGTTTTGAAAAAGCTATTTTCGGCTGATTTTGCCTTATGACAATCAATTCAATATGATTTGTTTTTCGTAATTTTACAAGATTAGAAACAATATGGAATGCAGATTTGTTGTCACGAAAAAGCTTTGTTGGACTTGTAGTTGTAATTTGAAAAAAAACTAGTAACTTTTGAAGCCAAAGCGTTCACATGTTATATTACCCATAACTATATACTTAGCTTATGTATCACTCATAACTGCCATGATATCTGAATTGTGTTTAAGTAAACAAAATAATTTGAAATCAATATCCTTGTATCCTTACAAGCATTCCAATATGCATCAATAAACAGTGGCAGACTCAAAAATAATAATTTTACCGAGGTCAAATTCATATGGTGTTAAAAAATAAGGAAAAAATGTATCATTGGAGATTTGAACATGGTTTTTTGGGTGTCAAAATGAACACAACAACCATTTCTGCTACATAATTTTATTTATTTGACAATTTTAAGGGTGTCATCTGATCCATATTAGACTTTAAAGGGTCCGCCCTTGTCAGCAAAACGTATAAAGATATAAATTCAATTCTACCAGAATGAAGATTTATTGATCATGGTTAAATTTCAGATATCCAACCACCTTAAGAGCTGCTTGATGATGAATATATGTTGATTTAGAAAGATACTTATCTTATGAACCACATAAGTAATGGCAAGTCTAGTCATGATCAAATAAAACAATTTTTAGTGAGTTTACAATAAGAAGTTAAAATTTGAAGGAAAATTCTAGTTTTTTATTTGAGAACAAATATTGTATTTATATGTATAGCACTCAGTTTGCAAACAAGAAAAACCAGTATGTTCAAATATATCCAAAGTATACTTCTTTTGACAAACATAGATTCTTATCTTTGAACTAACAATTTTCAGCCCAAAAAATATTTAAGCTGTCCAAAATCTCTGATAGTGAATTTCTTTATTAGAGCTCTTTTGACAGAAGCAACACCATCATCATCATTTTTTGCTATAACTATATCATTAGCGTACATCAGCAATGAGCCGAAGGATGTATTATCTATCTTGAAAATCAGAATGTTATTTGCCTCATATTGAATGATCCATCATCAAAGAGGACACAAGACAGGCGATGTTACCATTTTCTAGATACATGTTTATGTATATATAAAGATTTATGAAGTCGTAAAATAGGATAAAAAGAAGAATTATTCCAGATGGTGGTGTATAACCAAGTGATAAAATCATGTAGATTTCTTCATCAAAATCACCATAAGAAGCATTAAAGACATCCAATTATGTAGGACTTTAACTCTTGTTAGCTGCTAATTAAATCCAAGATGATCTTTACAAAAAACCATCTTTACAACATGAGAGAATATATCATGTAATAAACTCATTCTTGTTGAATAAAATCCTTTGCAACAAGTATGGCTATATGTCTCTCAAGTGTACCATCACCATTAGATTTGTGTTGTAAATCCATTTTCCACCACTGTCATATTTACCAGGTGGTAAGGAAGTGACAAACCATATCTTTTTATATCCAAAGTTTCAAACTCTTCATTCATCGCCTTATTCAAGTAAACAAATTTTACATACTTCTTTATATTTATCCATTATCAACTTTCTTCTTCCTGTCACTTTCCTTTTATTCAATATATAGATTTCAAATAAAAATACATAACAAATTCTATTAGAATCAAATAAAAATATCTGTAAAATAACATTAGAAAATCTTTTTCGATGCAGTATCTCAACTACTAATTCTTATAATTTAAAATAATTTTTACTTTAGTTTATTTTGTAATTAAAATTTTTGTTTTAAATTTAACTTATTCTATAGATGGCACTTGAAATATTTAAGAAGTTTTTAGCAATATCTCATTTGATATACTATTTTTTTCTTTTTCAATAATTTTTTTATTGATTCAAATTTGTGAAATACTGATTAAAAATCTCCAAAAAATCTTTTATTAAACTTGTCATTTACTTGATCACTTGTAGACATAGTCTATATATGTGACATAGTCTTCTTTATAATTTCAGTCTTAAATAAAAACTATAAGATATTTTCAAGTGACAATAGAACGAACTCCATACTAACAACACAATCTTTTCATCTATTTCTTCTTCTTCGGTTAATATTGACTAATACGAAAATAATGAAATTTGAATGAATATTCAAGCACCGCCAAGACGTGAGATAGATTCCAATTGAAAAACAAGAGTCCCTTATTTATTTTTGAAACTCCAATCATTTTTAAAGAAATTACTGATGTGACTAATTGTTACTACTGATTTCACTCCTGCAATGTATAGTTGCAGTGGTAAACTGTTGTACTCAGTGTCCTACTGTCCTCCATCCGGTTAAAAGTAAAAAATAAACAGTTCTTTTCCTATACCAATAACTAAACAGATTAAGTTACAAAATCCATCAAACCCAAACTATTTACTTTTGCCATGTTTAGCTAGTGAAATTTTCATAGTTTTATCGATTATAATTTAAACCATTTGTTTCTCCTTGAAAGTGTAGCTTTCTGTGTTTTTTGTTATAGAACCTTTATTTTTTTAACTCTATTGAAAAGTTTGGTCGTGTTTGAAGCTCCCTAATTATGACAATTAAATCTTTAGAGCATAAACATCCCTAGGATCCCATTAAGTTTCTTAAGTGCACTTTTTGGAATTTTTAATTAATAAATGTTAGCTAAGGTTCTTAATTAAGAGTCACCTAATTTGTGACCTCCAATGGTAGTTTCTTAATTTGGGTTTCTTAATTTTTTTTTATGAAAAATAAAATTTATTTATTAAATATAACATAGTAAAGATAACATTTAAAACATAGATTGTAAAATTAAAACATAAAAACAAAGATTAAAAACGAGAAAAATTTGAAAGAAAGATCTAATCTCAATTGTTGTCTTCATCACGTTCAAATTTACTCCATAAATGTTCAACCAAATCAGTTTTGAGTTGTTGATGCATTTGTTTATCACGAAAACGAAAAAGAGAAAAGAAAAAAAGGAAAAAATATCCGTTCATAAAAGCTTTCAGCTTTTTTTTTCATCCATTTGCATGTGAAGTAAACGAAAAAGAGAAAAGAAAAAAAGGAAAAAAAAATATCAGACTCCCATTTTGCTGACACGTGTGTTTGAAACCTCCCTAAAAATCGGTCACCAAATTGCCCATTAAGGATCGGTAATAACAATTTATCTTCTTTTCTGATTTAATTAAATCATCCATTAGCATTAAAAAACCCATTAAGGTCCAGCGATAAACATGGTCTTATAGTCCGTTCAAAAATTTCCGGTAAATAAAATGACTAATATATTTTCATTATCCAAATAAATGTTTCAGGCTTCGAATGCAAAATACTCTTCTGTGTAGCTTTTTTTTAACTCTTCTGTGTAGATTTGTGTGTTTATAGTAACTGTATAATAAGTGTTGCATTTAATTTCCGTATTGTGTATAAACCAAGAGNAAAGAGGTATAATGTTTACAAATCCATCTTTACTAAACCCTAAACTCTAGTTTTAACTTTTAACGGGTGAAAAACCAAAAAAACAGTGGTTGAATAAATATTTTTTATAAAAAGAGACCGTTGTCGTCACGGCGGCGACTTACTCGTATGTGATAATTGTTAGCAAAATTACAAATGTATCGACTAAAATCCACATATCAGAAGCAAAGATAACACAAAAGCTAGTTCACGTGATTGTTTCTAGTGCTTTTTATCTAATGTCCACACACCGACAAATAAAGTCAAAGAGATAATCGATGACCTCTCTTCACTTATCGAGGCATAAAGAAAATCGTTAAAGAATGTGTAATATAAAATAAGATTGTTTGAACAGATAGATTAGTTACAATGATCAAAAGAGACGACTATAGTAGATAGATAGCTTTAGTCTAATAGCTTCTGAAAAACAAAGATTTAATATGCCTATTTAGCAGGTTGATATATTTTTCTCTGCAATTTACACCCATATTTTAGTATCAGAAAATTTTAGATTGGTACTTGTGAAAAGTCTTGTATTCAGTTAACCCCTTAAATAAAAATCTAAGTGAACTATTATACAATTTGATTAAGATGTCAAACTTTTATCAAGATATATCCATTTATAATAACCGTTCTTATAATTATCAGTACAATATATATTTAGTAAATGTTCACTATTATGATATTTTAAATTAATTGGAGGCGATATACGATTTCAATCGGCTTTTTATTAAAATTTTGAAAATTATAACTGAAAAAGTTTTGTTTGTTAAGATGGAAAATTTACCAACTTTTCAAAATTCAAAATCTAAATATCAGATTTTATTGCAACGATGGTCGTCACTACTCTGTATACAATGTGGAGGTGGTGGGGATAAGGCAAAGTGATTATGTAATTATGAAGGTTAATCATTATGGTCACTTTGGGTGGATTTCATTTTAAGAAGTTAACAAGGTGAGACAATATGTTGTGAGAAATATAAAAAAACAGTTTTTGTTATTTAAAAACGAAAATGTATGTGATGATAGATATTAATAGTTTTATATACAATTTGAAATGATAGCTCAAAAGTGAATGTATAATTCTTTTTTCGACAAGTTATATTTTGAAATTAAATTGAAGTTGTATTCAATCCAGAGGAAAAAGATGAAAGTATTGTTTATATATAAAATGTGTGTTGGTCAAAATTCACAAACCTGAACGAAATACTTAACTAATAGAGAAATTTTCTTAGATAGTCCATTTTAATTTGTTTGTCACAAAAATAATTTTTAATGAAGAAATGACCAAAATGTTTTTTTTAGAAGCTAAAAAATTCATTTATATGCATTTATACCCCTAGGGTTAACTAATTTACACTTTAGGGTTTAGAGTTAAGGGGTGGGTTTGGGATTAAGGTTTCAAATACCACGTATCATTTAGTTAGACTAATCTTATAACATTGTAATTCATAATAACTATTTATTTTGATTGACTGACAAAAGTTAAGAGTCTGATTCAATAAACTCCCCCAACTGGTAGAAAACATCATTTACCGATACCTCTAAGACGAGAGACAATTTTAGTCAGGCATTAGGACTTTGATGGGCCTGCTTATGAAACCTACTCATTGTAACACATTTAATCTTGGGCTCTTAGAACACATATTTAAACTTGAGGATTTATTACCCAACTAACAATTTTGGGAACCGTTTTCTTTTTTACAAACTTCAAATTTATAGATTTTTACTCTCTATTAAAAGAGAAAAAGTTCACAAAACATGACAACAAAGTTATTCTGACTAAATAGAGTTTTCTTTTTGGTGGGCCCCACCTGGTCAATAATTATTCTATTTGCCAACTTTTCTTAAGTTCATTTTGTTAATGTGTTTGGATTGAAAGAGCCCAAAACAATGTCAATATATTGCGAAGCCCAGTGTCAAGCCCGTCTCATTAATGAATGTTTTATTTTGTAGCCTAAAGAAACCCAAAACTCTGCGTTTAAGGTTATTTAAGGGAGGAAACCCTTGGCGCCAAGGATAAAGTTAATTTTCATTTAAAGTTATTATTTTTGGTAATCGATTTTAATTTAGTGTATTCTATATTATTTAATGACCAGTTTAAAATTTTCAAGTGTACGGTTGTCTGTTATAATAATTTTTTTTTATAAAGATCACTAGAAATTATATGTTGGTTATTTTCAAATAAAACTTTTAATATATAGAAAATAATAGCAATAATGATTTTGGACCACATGACAAAATTCATACAGAATCATGACAAGTGAAGCCCAACACTCTGTCTCCTTTTAACGGTCAAGACATCAAACAAAAGAACGTTGAACACAGACAAAAGACGTGCTTGGTGTACTGATTCTCCAGCTCACCAGATCAATACACATAACAGATTTGCCTCCATTACCTCGTGTGATGTTATGTGCTGACGTGATAATATGATAAGATTGAGAGTGTGTATAAAAGAACATGATGATGCAACGTTTTTATTAACTCGAATAACAATAAAGTTAAAAGGTTATCTTCTTCACTGTGATTTTGTTTTCTGTTCTTATGGTATCAGAGCCATTACAAAATAATGATATGCTATCTACTCATTCTCTGAATATATCTTAGTGTGTTATTCTCAAACTCTCGCCTATAAACTATCTCTTATGGACAACAAAGTTCGAGTCATTTCTATCAAGTCAGTCGCTTATTAGATTCGTTAGTCATGTTTATCTACCACATATTAATTCATCTTATGACAACAAGGGCGATATCTAGTTTTATTAAACAAAATCCCAAATATGTTTTTTACAGTTATGCATAACCAAAATCAATAAAGTCTGTTCTCAAAGATAAAAGATGGGCTGGAGGGAATACACACATGGGTCTACGACCCATTTGCTCAATTTTTATATCCATTACTGAGATCTAAGCAATAAGAATGCTTACAATGCTTGCAGATAACTTTAGTACTTCCATCAAGCAATTTACCTCCAACAATTTCGAAATTCTTCCAACACTTTGAATGTCTTCGTTTTTTGCCTCTCAGGCGTCCTCTATTCCCAGCCACACTTATAGAATCATCTTGTACAGAAACAGAATCATGATCATCTTCATTCTGAACCATCATCTCATCAACACTCAAATAGTTTTCATCATTTAGGTCCAAAGTATCATCATCATCCATCTGAACAAAAGAGATTAAACAACTCAACAAACTGATAAGCGAATAACTCAACAAGCCAACAAACGAGAATGAACACTGAAATGATACAAAGATACTAGAAACAACCCATAAACAAAACGAGATTACGAGAACCATCAACCCATAAACGAAACGAGATTACGAGAACCCATCAACCCATAAACGAAACGAGATTACGAGAACCATCAACCATAAACGAAACGAGATTACGAGAACCATCAACCATAAACGAAACGAGATTACGAGAACCCATCAACGAGAATCCATCAACATAACACACATACCTTTTAGATCGAGAGTAAAGATGAATCAAGACTCGAGAGAGGCGGGACGAGATAACTTCTTCGATCTAGGAAAGTGAGAATAGATCAGTATAGACCTTAAGAGAATCAAATCAAAAACCCATCAAAGAGTGAGTGAGAATAAACCTGATAACCGAATGGAGAGAGACGAGGCGGAGAGTCAAGATGGAGAGACACGAAGCGGAGAGATGGAGAGAAGAGGCGGAGAGACAAGGCAGAGAGAGATGAGGAGTCGAGGAGGCGGAGAAAGCAATGGACGTGAGTCGTGTGCCCTAATTTTAATTTTTTCCCAATTTTAATTTTTCCCCAAATTTTAATTTTTCCCCAATTTCATTAACCTAGATATTTTTAGTATTTGGGCCGCCCGATGTCCATCTGGGTCTGCCCATTTGGTCACAGGTGTATTTGGATATTGCCCATTTGGACAAAAAAATTTGGTTAAATATGGGCCTATCCATATAAAGCCATATTAATTTGGATATGGGCTATCCATGGACAGTCCGCCCATTTGACACCCCTAGGAGGGATGGATGTATAGATGAGAAATGAGATAGACACATTTAAGTTGATTCATCAAGAAGAAAGACATTATCAACTGGGTTGTAAGTGGATTTCACCATTAACAGTTTCATGTTGAGTAGCCACAATATCTTTCTTTTCTTTTTAACCTAAGAGAAAAAAAATTAAAGAGAAGAGAAGTTATAAAGAATTGAAGAAAAGAAGAGAAAAAAAATTAAAAATATTTTAGAGAGAAGAAGAAAATGAGAAAAGAAGAAAATGAGGAAAGAAAAATAATGATTGATGATTCTCTCTCTTTATTTATGTATATTAGGGTTTTAAAAAAAAATATGTAATAAACTTACTTTTTCAAATTAAAAATTGGTTTTTCATATATAGGGTAAGGAAGATGATGATAGAATACAACAAGTCAACAAACACAGTTTTATTGATTCTATAAACACAACTTTATGCCTCTGCTTTTACCAGACATTGAATATTTTGGAAAATACTTTATAATATATAAAAACTCCAATTCACTTGCATGTTAAAATCAACAAGATACAAATCTCTTAAACATATCAAATCACTTTTAGATAAAATCTTCCCTAAATTACAAGTAGATGAGAAAACACGCAACTAATCATTATGCAAAAAGTGTTTTATTTTTGTAACAATTTTTGGGAAATTGAGCTGTTTAAATAGAATCACTCATTGGAAAGAATAAGTTAATTAAATAGAAGAGCATGATTAATCAAGATTTTCATGGTGGAGTTTTTAACGTAATTTAAGAATCGATTCTTAAATTACGCTAAGAACAACTCTAATAAAGATATTTTACTTGAGTTTCTAACTATTTTTCAGAATAAAAAGTTAAAAAATATATAAAAAGTAGAGAGAAGTGAACCAAAAGTATAATGCAAACAACTTTAACAAAAAAATGTTATACTCTTTGCATATGTGTCATTCTAAGAATGACTTAAATTTCTTTATGGTTTAAATTTTAATTATGAATTAAATTATGTTTCTTAAATAGTTATAATAGTATATTTATCGTTGGAAGTGCTTTAAGAACTCTACTCTAAGAACCTCAGTTAATGATGTTCTAAGAACCCATTTCTTTTGAACAAGTATATACGAACCCATTTTTTTATAACAAAAAGGTAAATTCGTGTATATATGTATGTTTGTACAAATTAGGAAAGGTGGTGTTTGTGAGATTGATTTAGAAAGAAGGAAAGGAAAAGATAATCGACGACTTCTAAGGCACCCTAACATTACCAAAGCTGTCTCTCCACATTTGTCAATTATTTACTTTCTTCATTTTTATTTCAGTTATTCTCTAGTAAAATCATCTTTCGAGGTTGGTCCAAATTGGTATATCTTCAACAGAAATCTAAATTTTTGTAGCTGGCGCAGATTGGCCCATCGCACTTGGTTTGCGGGTCCGAAGACCGTATTGATTAAATGCAAAACATTTTGAGTATCATTGCTTCATTGATTATTTTAAATTATCATGTCCTAAAAATCATTAAACATATATAGAGAGGCAACTTAGATATAATAAAAACGAATATACAGTAATAATTATAGGCATGGACATTCAAATCTCATTCAGATTTTGGTTCGGGTCCAATCAGGTTTTGGGGTTTTTAATTTACAAAAATCAAATCTCATTCAAATATTTTAAAAGTTTGGATCGGTCTCGGTTTGGGTTTAGTCGGACTCGAATAACCCATTTAAATTACTTTTAAAATTTAAAATTTATATATATTTAAAATTTTCAAAATCTGAAAATAAAATAATATATAACATATAAATTTGAATAATGTATACCAAAATAGCTAAACTTAACATAAAATTTAGTTTAGCATGAATAGTTGGATGAAAAATCAATAGATTTTTAAGTATTTTTGGTGTTTTAAGTTTTGTTTAGCTATTTTAAATATTTAATTTTGACTATTTGTATATATTTTTAATTATTTGAGATAATTTCAAAATATTTTATATATTATTTTGGATATTAAATATGAAAATAATTAATATATTTTAAGTATATAAATCTGAATCAGATTTATCCAAAATATTTTGGTTCAGGTGGGGTTCGGCTCCGGTTTTCTAGATATCAAAATTTTGAACCTGTTTGGATCTTTAACTAGTTTCGGTTAGGGTTTGATATGATCAAATTTGATTCGGTTCTTTGTATTTGAGTTTCTTGCAAGCTCTAAGAACATCATTAATGGTAAAACTATTAACCACACTATCAAAAATATTAAAGTATTAATATTTTATTTATTTATTTATCTTAAAACTTTTAAAGATATTAAATCATGTATGAATGACAAATGTAGAATAAATGCTACTAAGTGTAATATATGTGCTCTCAAATGAGAGTATTTTATGCTCTCTCTTATTTTATTTTTAAAAAAAAATTATAAGAAGATATATAAGAGTTCTTTGTTGTGGATCTCAAACTATTTATTATGCTTTAATGTGGTTTTCTGAAATTAAGTGAATCTGATTTGACAAATTTATGATTTAAAATGATATATCAATCTTGTGATCTTGTCAAATGTCATGTTTTCCATAATTAGATCATGTACATGATTTTTTGGGGGTTGGGGGTTGACGAAGAAGTTTTTTTTAGTTCACCAACAAGTTTTGGATTAGATGTCCACAATTCCTTCCAGACAAATAACAAAACGATTTATTTAATCTATTTTTCATCAGTGGAATCACTGGAAACGATACATACACTATGCTCTCTGTAATTATATGATTTTCTGATTATAAAACATGATTTTCTGATATGAATATCATCATATATAAAAGAAGAAAATGAAGACTGGCTTTTCTTTTTGTTTTCTTTGATAAGATCTGGCTTTTGTTTTGTCGGCCAGAACATGGTTTATTTACTTAAGCAACATAAAACCAAGACAAACATATCTGGATATATTAATTAGCTAAAAGAAAAAAGTAGTAAAAAATCTATAGAGAAAAGAATGTTCTACTTATGCTAATACATCACAATAAGGATGAAGAGTATACGCACATAAGTAATGAAGCATAACAATGAAAACATAAAAGGTGGTAAATTCATTCATACAATATATGATATAAAAGAAGTGTGAAGAGAAAACATGATAGGTGAAAATAGTTCTTGAGGCACAAGTGAGCTTCAAAAAGACAGAGAGAGAAATATGTTTGACAAACACCTAATACCAAAGAGACCCCATCACGATAAAACATTAAGTCACAGTTTCATCATTCTTCCTCGATATTGCGTTATACTTCATCAAAACTCATGAACAGAAATCTAATATATTACTACATTTTATCAAGCTGGAGTCCATGTGTCACGATTAAAAGTTTTGTGAAACTTAGTTAATAATATTTGTATGGTGAGATAAAAAGAAAAAGAAAACAAAAAAAAGAAAGGAAAGAGAGATGGAGATGGTGGCTTGGGACATACTTAAAAAAGGAACATATAAAACACGTTGATGTAGCTGCCTTCATTCTCCATTATCCAAGGTGGAGCACTGTGATTGGATGCTCTCTTCATTTAGGTCCATATATGTTATATATAAAGATAGTGTAATTAATATTTAATATTTGCAAGAGCCTCAGGCGCTGTATGAGAAATGGGGTGGCTCAGTTCCTTCTTCTCTCCCTTGAAGAAACTATGGTTTCGCGTCAATTCTGCTCAAAAGAACAGTATGCTCTCTCTCTCTCTCTCCCTCTTTCTCTCTGTACACATTCTATATATATCTTCAAGCATTATGAATGTCTTCACATCTAATATACATATATTTGATGACCGAGTAACATGAGTATATCATAAACTCCCTTTTTAAATGGAAGAAAACTATGAAAATGAGTTTTGTTTTCAATATGAACATATATGTCTATCTATATACGTGTGTGTTAATGTAGAAATATTGATAATGTGCAGGAAGAGGATTATACATATTATACGAGGATGTGAAGTCATGTCCATACGAGGATGTGCATGTTCTGTGGTCTATACTCGTGGAGTCTCACCCACACACTTTGACACACAAACAATAAAAACTCCATTCATACTTGATGCGTAACTCTCGTTTTGGTTCAGAGAGTTCATATATGGAATGTTCATGCTCAAGGACGAAACAAAGGAGAAACTTGTTAGCTACATGATTCATATTATATGTTTTCTCTCACTTGTACATAATAATATAAATACACAGAGATTCTCGATCTTTCCCATAAGGTTCATGTTATATCTCGCAACTATATATATATATATTAATATATATATATATACGTACGGTTCTCTTTTGAGGTCGTAACTATACACTTAAATATCAGTATACAGGTTGCATTATTAGGAAAAAATAATTTAGATATGATCAAAGATATGCTTTTTTTTTATATATAATTGGTAGACATAAAAAGCTAAAGGTTGATGGGGAAAAGGAGAGTGATCAGATGAATTGTCGTGAAGATTGTTGGCTTGTGTCGGTTGTGTTGTGTTGACGTTAGTTGGACTTTGGAAAATTGCGGTTCATTTCGTTTTGCATTTCTTATTCGTTTATACATATAAACTGAACTTTGAATCAGCATTCTTTAGAGAAAAAAAAAGTTCAGCACAAGCCAAAAAGAATGTTATGAATTATAAATTTCTTAGTTTGATAACCAAATGAAACCAGACGTTTCTTCTGGCATAAGGTCACCACATTAACCATCGAATGTGCGGATTACATCGATTAAACGTTCATTCCAGTGCCTAGAATGTCCATGGTTCGAGAATTTCTTAAAATTGCTAGAGCTGACATTGTTTTTATTGCTTTTGTTGAAAACAATGCAGCGAAAAGCAAAGTGTTACTCGATTAAGAGAGATAGTGCAATAAGTGTTATTCTAACATATTTTTTATGTTACACAAAAAGTGTCACTTTACAATTTCAATGCAAATTATATTTACTTTCAGCTAAAAATTAATTACAAATTGATAAATAATTTTATTTATCTCAAATACTATTGGTCAAATAAATATAATTAATGACAATTTAATTATATTTCAATCATTTTCTTAATTTGTGTGAAAAATGTCAAAACAGTATTCTTGAAACGGAGGGAGTAAATACTTAAGACATGTAATTACGTGAGGTATAACTAATATTCCTTTCGTTTCAAATTACTTGTCGTTTAACCTTAATTTTTTGTCATAAATTAAGTGTCGTTCTCGATTTTTAATGCAAAATTTATTAATAATATTATTTAATTTATTTTTTTATTGGTTGAAATATGGTTAAGTGTATAGGTAATTGTGTTTTTGTTTTGGAAATATACAAAATTACATGTTTTTTAATATATGTATATAAACTCAGAATGATAATTAAAATAAAACGGAAGGAGTACTAATATGGTAAAGTTTTCTTGATTGCACCAAAAACGAGTATGCTTTAATTTGGTAGGTTGCGTGAAGTTGTTATTTAATTTTCATGTTTATAGCAGTAACATAAATATAGTCGCTAAAAGAGATCGATGTTTGGTCGCCAGTGGAACATTTTAACTATATATTATTTATCTTCTAAACTTTTTTTTTGTTAATCTTAACTTATAAGGGATACTATTTGGTATTCATAAAAGCTCTTTCGTAAAAAATATAAAAAGTGAAATACAGTCGACTGAGAAAAGTACTCCATACTAACCACTCGATGGTGGGTTACTGGTTTTGAGGGAGTTAAATGCCCAATACGGATCTGGCTTCGAAATCCCATGTGGTCATCCGAGCTAGAGTTAAATCGCAAGAATACATGGAGTGTCGTGGATCTCGTGGGATTAGTCGGTTGACCTCGGTCACCGGACCCCACAATTATCAAAAAAAAAAAAAAAAAAAGTACTCCATACTTCCATACTCCACATGCAACTAGTTGATCTTCATGCTAATGTAGACCAATATCTTTTTCAATCTTCAAAAGGAAAAAATGAGATACGATGAGCTTCATAATTCAGTGAAATAAAATGATACATATTATCATTGTTATGTATTACATGTATGTTCGATCAAATTGAACACTTTCTATATATCGACATCTCTAATTTTTATCAAACCTATAGAAGACATCTATAAATTTTAGAACTATGGTATTGTCGGTTGTTCACCTCCTTTCCAGATGGTCAACAATTTAGGAACATCTAACAAAGTTCTTTTGCATTTTTTTACCCTTCAAGAAATTTTATGATAAAATAGACTTATGTGATTTTTAGACAAAATTATAATTACATATATCACTTCTTACAAAAGATATAACTACACAAAGTATATGTGTTTGAGAACACGTGAGCTTTGCACTTGGATCCATGTGCGGATCTAGACATATGGATCTAGAGTTGCTCTTATTGAAATGCTTCTCGGTTTCATTGTTTTCTCAGTTGGAAACTCACCGAGTTGAAAGAGTTTGCAGACAGAGGCTGGCGATGCTGCTTGAAGAGTAGTAGTATTTTGGATCCATATATGTCCATTTTTGTTTTGTTTTCAATCACAATAGTAATTAAATTCAATTGAAACTGAAGCTTTTTGAGAAATTCTAATCAAAAAGAGTAAACAGTTTGTGGACATATATACTGCTTGGCTTTAAAACTCTAAACCAGAGTGGGATCAAGAGTCTCTTCCTGGTTCGGTTTGTTTTCTCTAAACCGAAATGCGGTTCATCGTATGGTAAATATCAAATCAAACAGTCTTACATTTAAAATCTTTCGGTTTCAAATTCTGGTTTGACCTTGTACAGGTTTCACTTGAACTACTGGAGTGGTTGAAGTAATGATATTTGTAGGCGTCACCCGAATGATCGGTTCTAAATGTACCGGTCCGATTAATCAATAATCTAATATGTGAATCTGATTTGGCTCTCAAGAGGGAGTTGAAACTTGAAGCGTCGTCGTTTCAGCCGATTCGAACAAGTCAGAAAGTGGTCGTCGTCTGGTGTCTCTTGTTCCTCCTTCCGCTGTCTTCTTCTGCGTCTCCGCCATGTTCAGTCAATCCTCCGCTCAGATTCTGAGACCTAAGCTCGGGTTTACGGTTACGCTTCCTCGGAAAGCATCGATCGTCTCTTCTTCTTCTTCGCGTCCCCGATTTTTGCGCATGGAAACTCAATCTCAGCCTCGTCAATCTATCGCCTGCAACAACGTTGTTCAGGCCACGTCTATTGAACCAGGCCAGTTTTGTGATGGAATCATCTCACTTCAAGTTTTGTTTTTTTGTTTTGTTAGTGTCACTCAAAGTCTTGTCTTTTTTTTTTTTTTTTTTGGGTGATGCGATCAGCTAGAGTTGGAGAAGTGAAGAGAGTAACAAAGGAGACGAATGTGTCAGTGAAGATCAACTTAGATGGCACTGGAGTTGCTGATAGCTCCACTGGAATCCCTTTCCTTGACCATATGCTCGATGTAAAGTGTTGACCTTTTTCATTACATCTATTGGGTTTTTGATTTTCTCAATTTGTAGCCTTTATTCTTTAGAATGTTGATTGGTGTTTGTGTTTATTGGTTAGCAACTTGCTTCACATGGCTTGTTTGATGTACACGTAAGAGCTACTGGTGATGTTCACATCGATGACCATCACACGAATGAAGATATTGCTCTTGCCATTGGTACCGTAAGTGTTTTTACCATATTCACGGCTGGCTCTTTATTAGACCTGTGACAGCAACTTCATATTGTTTTTTTCTTCTAAGGGTAATTAAGTTGTGATGTATTGAAAACCTGTAGGCTCTTTTAAAGGCACTTGGTGAGCGTAAAGGGATTAATCGGTTTGGTGACTTCACAGCTCCTCTAGATGAGGCGCTTATTCATGTTTCCCTGGTAATGAAACTCTTTCGGTTGCATCTGTGTGTTTTATCCTCCTCTCATTACTGGAAAGATATATCTCAGACTTGCTTATAATGAAACAAAAACCACTTTGCAGGACTTGTCTGGTAGACCATATCTTGGTTACAACTTGGAGATTCCAACACAGAGAGTTGGGAACTATGACACTCAGGTTCTTTCTTGAGTCGTCCTCTTTTAGTAATTTCTTTAGTTAAGAGATGTAAGTAAAGGACCCTTTCCATTTGTAGTTGGTGGAGCACTTTTTCCAGTCATTGGTGAATACTTCCGGTATGACACTTCACATCCGTCAGGTACTGTGTGTTCCAAATTTCTCCAAATGGCAAACAAAATCATATACGGTTTCAGGATATTGTTTTAACAATCGTTTTGTTACAAAAGCTTGCTGGTGAAAACTCTCATCACATAATAGAGGCGACATTTAAGGCCTTTGCCAGGGCTCTACGACAAGCAACGGAGAATGATCCTCGCCGTGGTGGGACCATACCAAGGTGTGGCTTATCTTCTTATCCTTCACCACATTCAATAATATAATGCAAGAATTATTACACGTGAAAAGGAGAGAAATTATACAAGAAAAATGATCAATTCATATCTCGGTTTAGAAACATATTATATCGTTTGAGGTGTTATTGCTTTGGGAAATTTCGCAGTTCAAAAGGAGTATTGTCACGGTCCTGAGAGCTGAGCAATCACAAAGAAAAGCTCCCATAATTACTCTTTTTATCATCGAGTTCATAAAACAAGGATGTTGCCAAATGTCAAGAACAAGAAGTGAAGATCACACACTTGGGTTCATTTATAAAAAAGAGTGTTGTGTATTTCTTAGCATTTTTGCTGTATCAAACTCAAAAACTTACTGCATGGACTGATGCTAGAAAAGTAATCAAACGCCAGCCTTTTAATCCTTATTGGTTTGTCAACGGTTTCGTTATCCATCTGATAGATATCATCTATCTAGCTGCCAATTAAGGAGAACCCAAAGGCTGAATACATAGTTATATCTGACGTGGCTATATAAATAAGGGAGAGTAGAGACTCTAGCTGGAAGAGAAGCTTTGCTGTTACAAGAGATTGAAGGAACTCGTAGAGGAAGGCACGTATAAGAACAGAGCCAAGATGAAGAGGAGAGTTATGCTTGATGTTGTTTATTCTTAGACGCTATGAATCTAGGCTTCACAGTCGCCATGAGAGCATAGCTTAATATCACACTCAAGCTGTAATCGGTTACAATTGATATTTGATAATAAGAAGAGTTCATTGTTTCAAGAGTTACAGATAGCTAAAGTCTATCACCATCTTTCAAAGGCCTAATTCTTCCATAGCAGATCACGTTTTTGGATTTTGTGAAGACCCCTCGGGAAGAAGAACAACTTGGAGAACTGGAGGAAAGGGCGGCTTCAGTGTCTCGTCTGCGGCAGGTTTGATTGGTTTCAATCTGTTTCTTGTGGTTGTTTTTGGCTCAAGTGTAGTTTGCTTGTACTGCTGGAGACTCTTATTGCCTTGTTCTTGATGGTTTCTTATATTGCTCAATTGTGTCTTATATGGATGGCTAAAAGAACATGGAGAAAGTAAGAGAGGAGAGTAAAATACATTTGAATACTTCTGTTTGGTTAGTATGGTAACCTCTTCACAATACTGCACTTATCTTTACATGCTTTGAAGTTTGATGGTTGTGATGTGTAGTATTCCTCATTAGCTTAACGTTTTATCTTGTTCCTTGTTTACTACTAATGAAATGGTTGCTCTAATAATTCGCTAACTTGCATATGTTGATTACTCAATAGTGTCATATACGATGATTTGGGTTTGTTCTCTATTGAAATGCCTCTTAATTAGATTATTCTAAGTGGGAATTTTAGTTTGTTTTGTTGCATCTAATGCTCTTTGGACTGCTCTGTTGCATCTCATTTGTTTTAATCTTTGTTCCACATCATATCAATTGTTTATCGACTCAAGTCATTAGTCCTTGCCTTTTTGCAGGCTTATTTTTAAAGCATAATGGTACTCAGTGACTCCTGAGTTTAAAATCTCAGACAATGCATGCAGAATTTGGGCGGTGAATCTGAATGACTGTTTCCAATTCAACGTATGCTTAAACACAGGTCTCCTAAAGACGTCCAGGATACACATGGTTTAGTAATGTACGCATGACGCATACTGTTATGATGATACTAACTCATGTGTGCATCACTTGTGCCTACACAAAGCGGTATGAGTACTGATGGTGTGGAATTTCTCAAAGCCAATCTACCTGCGGAAATGGCAGCAATCCATCAAGACCAGTTGATTATATGGCCACCTCACATTATTGTGGTTCATAATACAGAGTACATGGAAGGGTAAAGATGTGGCGTACGGAAGGTCTTGGAAGCAAAGGAATGGGTGACAGAACTAGAGGTACAACATACGGCAAATTTCATGAATCTTGCATTGGCTAATCTGCACCTTAAGATTCTATTTGCTTTTCTTGATCTCTTGATTCAGTATGCATATAGAGTAATATGGTGTGGACTGATATATACGAGTTTCTTTCGTCTTTCCCTTTTTGTCTGTCTTAGTCTTGTTCGTTGAGCTTTACAATGTAACATCTATACATATTCATAATCCTATGGCTGCTTGCGTTTCTCTGCTAGAATGGAGAAAGAAAGACAAACCACCTATCAAATGTGGGTGTTGAACCAAAACAATGGTGTCTTTAGTGCCTTTTGTATCAGTATTTGACATAGAGTTAGTTTTGATCCTGCTTTTATATTTTTGTACTTGTGATTGGCAACAACAGTTGTGGTGCCTAGCTAGGTAATAATTAATAGTAACTTCTTTGTGTTCAGTTTTTTTTTTATAAATTAGGATGAAATTAAAAAGCAGACAAGAAGTAGCCTTGTACCATGTGGGTGGTTTTGGCCACTAGAATATATGAATCTTGTTTCTCCTTTTCACTTTATTTACGTCTCTGTTTAATTGACAAGTTAGGTATAAAAGGGTTTTAATGATTTTTCACTCTACTTCTGTGTGCTAATTTCATCTAATCTGTTGAATCATAGTGCTTCTGACCAAACTTTCTTTCCTGTATTCACTAGTCAACTATATTCATAGACATCTTATGTGTATTAGAAGAAATGTATACGTATACTATAACGTTATTAATATATATCAAAATTTGTATCGATGAATATTAAATTTTCACAATTTGATTGATTGTTTTAGTTTAAGGTTGCCGATACTAGATTTTATTTAACGTGTACGTAGGATCATAGTGTGCCCACTGCCCACCATCATAACAACTAGCAGGATATAAATAGATAGGACAAAGTACTTTGTGTAGTGGGTAAGAGTTTAAATAAATGCATATGATATTTAAACATTCTAACGAAAACATACAAAATTGTTCAGTGTCTTAATCAGGTTACTATAAGATTAGCTAGACTAATGTCAAGTCAGTGCATGGATTTAAATCATTAGTCCTTTTGAATTTGATCTCTCACTTTTAACATTTTCAAAATTTTCTCCTTGCTTTTTTCTGTAAAGCAAACGGCGGTTAATTTGTAGCCGTCCATTGTGGACTCACTGTATTAGATTAAATTGTCTGCCGTCAATTTCATTTTTTCATCTCATACTAATTGTGTTTTGTCTCTGTAATCTGTATAGTTAAATGATAATATTATTATAAAAAAGGACGAAAAGAGTAAGGATGTTTCAATAATGGGTTTAGATGTCATTGTCTCGTTTTACATTTTGTACATATCCACAGAAAAAGTTTTAGCATACGTCAATTCTAAGTAGCTTTAATAATTCAACTTCAAATTACTTTTTATCCTATGCTTCTGTTTGATATCACAAGCAAAATTAGCAAAACTAATAAAGTTATTAGTGTAAAAAAATATGTAATGAGTCTCGTTGTGACTTGCTTAATTATCACGTTTTTGAAGACATAAATATTCGGTCCAAGTATTATCACGCGTGACTGATTCATTACAGCCTTTCAAAGATCATCTTCACAAACACATGTGTTCTTCTTACATTATACTACGGAAAATTTAATTTATATAAACAATATTTTTATATACTTTATAGTCTATCAGTATTTTAACCGGCAATGCTTCACTGGTTTCCGACTCAACGCATGTGGTGGTCAGTGGGCCTGGCCCACGTATCTCTTTCACCTTTATTTTATGTTTCTTTAAGCGATCTATACGATAAAGCGAAGCTTAGGATACTTATTACCACCACCCCAAACACTCCCTTAACACACGTCATCATCACCCAGAACTACGCACCTTCCGTTCACAATAGCACATCATATCAAAAGCATCCCCAGCGCAATCTAGACGGAGCCGAGACGTGTCGCTCTTTTGACTTATCCACGTCATCAATCATCGTCTTTAACTTTTTTTTTTGCCATTTCTAGGGTTTTCTCTAATCTCTCACACTCCAAAAAACACTTTCGTCACCTTCTTCTCTCGATTGTTCTCTCGATTGAGTTTGAAGTTCGTCGTTAGCTTCCGTTTTTTCCACGCCGACGATGGGGTCGGTCTCTGATCCAGGCGAGTTGACCGAGTTAGCTCAGCCGAGTTTCGAGGAGTTTCAGAAGCAAACGTCGTTGATGACTAGCTGCACTCTTTTATGGAAAGAGCTCTCCGATCACTTCACCACGCTGGAGGAGAATCTGATGAAGAAATCTGAGGCGTTGAAGGAGATGATCGAAGCTCTAGATAGCCAGACTCAGACCTCTCTCGAGACGCTTAAGCGCAGGGAAGCTACGATAGAGCGGAGCGTCGAGATCGTCGCTGGGAAAGTCGGGGAACGAGCTAGAGCTGCTCTGGAGTCGCTTGAGAAAGCTAGAGACGGAGGAGATGACGGCGGGGAGGTTGATGATGAGGAAGGGCTTCTCTCTGCTTTGAAGTCTCTTTGTTTGAAGATGGACGCGAGAGGGTTCTGGAGTTTCGTGACGGCGAGGAAGAAGGAGCTTGAGAATCTCCGGTCTCAGATTCCGGCTGCGTTGGGGGATTGTGTGGATCCGGCGATGTTGGTTCTCGAGGCGATATCTGAGGTGTTTCCGGTGGATAAAAGAGGCTCTGGAGAGAAGATGAGTAATGATTTCGGATGGGCTTGTGTGGTGATTCTTGAGAGCTTAGCACCTGTGATGGTGGATCCAGTGATGGGGAAGTCGAGGCTGCTTGTTACTCCGAGTGTTGAGGAGAAAGCTAAGGAGATTGCAGAGACGTGGAAGGCGAGCTTGGAGGAGAGAGGAAGGGTGGAGAATGTGAAGACTCCTGATGTGCATACGTTTTTGCAGCATCTTGTCACGTTTGGGATTGTTAAAAGTGAAGATCTTGGTCTATATAGAAAGCTTGTTGTTGGATCGGCGTGGCGTAAACAGATGCCAAAGCTTGCTGTTTTAGTTGGGTTGGGTGATCAAATGCCTGGTAAGCCAAAGCTCTTATCTTCTCATGGCGAAGTTTGAGACTTTAGTGATGACATAGGCAGATTAGAACTGATCATAAGCTGTGTGTAGTTAAAGTCTTTTTCTTTATATCTTGAGGTTATGAATGATGATGGTATGAGTTTGTTATGCTTGCACAGATATGATTGAAGAGTTAATCAGCAGGGGACAACAGCTTGATGCAGTTCATTTTACTTATGAAGTTGGCCTTGTGGATAGGTTCCCCCCTGTTCCTTTGCTCAAAGCCTATCTAAGAGACGCAAAGAAGATGGAAGACTCCAGCAATACTGGCCGAGCTTCGGTAATCTACTCATTTATCTCACACCTTGAACAACTTTTATTCTTTAAGTTAAAAATTTATTATCTTTGTCATTAAAGCATCTTGTGGCACGCAAGGAGCAATCAGCTCTCAAGGCAGTCTTGAAATGCATAGAAGAGTACAAACTCGAGCAAGAGTTCCCTCCAGAGAACCTCAAGAAACGGTTGGATCAGCTAGAGAAGACGAAAACCGAGAAGAGAAAGCCAGCAGCTGTACCAGCAAACAAGAGAACCAGAGCCAGCTACAACGGTCCAATGCCACCAGCGAAAGCCGGGCGTATTACAAACGCATACGTCTCTTCCTTCCCTTTCATCAGATCACCATCTCACTCCCCTCAGTACGCTTCACCTGCATCTTACCCCTCTCCACCCACTACTGTCTACAGCAACAGGAGCCCACCTTATCCATACTCCCCTGAGCTTATCCCCGCCTCATACCAAGGCTCACCTATCGGTTACCCAGCGTACAACGGTTATTGCAACGGTCCTGTCCCTGTTCCAGCTCCAGCTCCTCCGGTTTACCACCCGCACTACCCTCAGCAGCACCACCAACACACCCATAATCAGCAAGCTTACTACTGAATTTAGACAGTGTGTGATGACAAATCAAGAAGGAAGAATGGTAATAACCAACAACCACTGATACTGTGACAACTACTCTGTATCTGCATCTTTGTCTGTCTACGTTGTCGTTTTGTCTGTAATATTTTTCGAAGCCTAACTCGTTTTAGTAAGTTAGCTATCCCTCTTCTGTTGTGTGTTATAAAAAAAACATCGTCTCTGTGTTTCTTCTCATAAGCTTTTGTAATGCCTAATATTCTGTCAACAATCTTATCTTTCTGTTAATTATATGACAACTTCTCTTTGTCACAAACCCTTCTTTATATTCGTTTTTGATTCAGACAGACATCTAATGTACGGTTCTTCACAGCGAAACCACACTGGTTCTTTTGAAAGATATGTGCTCTGAATCTCTTTGTTGAATAAGTCGTTGTCACTACTATAGAAAGCAGCAGGACCGATCAAGCTTATAAGCGGTTTGAGGTAATCTCTTTCTTGCACACCAAGTGTTCGACGATTTGTCTCTGTGAAACATTGCCTATCCCTTCAGAGTTGGTCTCTATTACTTACAATGGCTTTGAAGATTCTCAGAGGAAGCTTTCACCATTTGCCGAATCTCGCCTCCCGTTTTCGAGTAGCATCACATACTTTGTCGTCGAGATTTTACAGCAGTGAAACTGGAAAGGATTCAGGTTTGAGTGGTTGTGCTATAGAAACTGTGGATGATGCTGCTTGGAATGTCTCATCATCTATATCCCAAGCCTGGAGAGAGTTTCAAGCAGACACTGAAAAAAACTCTTCCTTTAAAACACAAGGAGGAGAAACGATCATGCCTGATCTTGATCACGATGAAATCGACAATATGAGAATCCGTGGTGATCTTTTCTACAAGCTTGATCGAGGGTCAAAAGAGTTCGAGGAATACAACTATGACTTCCACCGCAAGAACCATCACCAGAAAACCAAGAAAGAGCAAAACAATCAAGAAGAAACAAAGATGAAGAAGGAGGCAGCAAAGAGTAATCAAGAAGTTCGCGAGGAGTACAAGAAGAGAGATGAGCCAAGGATCAACACTTTCACTGGTGAAACGGATCATGTTAATGCAGCTACGAAGAAGAGAGAGCGAACGCTTACGTTTAACCAGCTCACGGCTCCTTATCACTACCCGTTTTGCTTAGACATTTACATCTCAAAAGCCTCTGTTAGAGCATGTGTGATTCACAGGGTGACTAGTAAAGTTGTTACTGTGGCTCATTCCATTTCAAAAGACATGAAGTTCGATCTTGGTTCGACTAGGAACGCAGTGGCTTGCGCTGCGGTTGGGACAGTTCTTGCGCAGAGAAGTTTGGAAGATGACATACATGATGTTATATATACGCCTAGGAAAGGTGATGTAGTGGAAGGTAAGCTTCAAGTTGTGCTTCAAGCTATTATTGATAATGGTGTTAATGTTAACGTGAAGCTTAAGCAGAGGAAATTCAAGAAGAAGACTAGTCATTTAACACTGCCCTATACCTAATATCTTTGCTATTGTTTTTTATGTTGTTTATGCTACTTTTTCAAGACAGAAGCATGTTGTGTTGTTTAATCATTCAATAATGTCACACTTCAAAAGATATACCTGCAAAACTGAAAATCATTTGCAGGTTCACAAACAGAATTAAATTGAACCAAACAAACGTATGAGCTAACTTCATTTGAGTTTTATTCTTTGTCTTTTATTGAATTGACAATTATTATTTTTAACCTTACTTCAACTGAGATCTAATATTACTACAGAAAATCTGGAGGATAAAATTATGGATTTGATAGTCAATAAAACGAAACTGATGTATACATTAAAAAAGAAGAAATTGATCTATACATATGCTTGAATTTTCTTTTTAAAAAGCAGCACAATATTTCTTTACCTGGGAGAAGCTGTTCAAAATATCATTCTCTAGCTCATATCTAGAATGTATTACACCTGAAAAGGCTAAAAATGTTGTTAAATAGTGGGACGAACGAGAATGTTGATTTCACTCCAACAAACTAAGCCTAGAGATCAAAAGCAAAAAAGCAAACTACTATTGATCCATTATGGCAGAGAACACAATTCAACGGGCCACTAAGGCCATGTGCCACATGGATTTCGTAGAACATTATAATGTGACTCTGGGACTACAAGTCCATTAAGAGCACCTGACCATACAGAGCTAAGAGCACCTTCATCTATGGTCTCTTAGGGGGTTTTTAGAGCTGTGGGCCCCATAAAATGCGGAAATCGAAGGGGGAATAGGTTTTAAAATTCCAAAATAAAAAACTTTTTGGTTGAGTGACACGTGGCAGCCCGCGATTGGTTCGACTTTTTTTTTTTGTTAAATCTGAAAAAGCAAAAAAATAAATAAATAAGAAACCCCCATAGGAGTTTCAGGATAAAGATGCCCTAAGCGCCAAGTGAGTTAAGAGATCTCAGTCTCTTCTATCTTCATGTGTCTTTACAATGAAGTATATCTTCTACCGGATTAATTCATAAAAGATGTGATACCGTCGACTCTGCTTCTTCTGCTCAAATGTTTTACGGCTTCCAGATCACGAGTTCTTCCTGCCTTCAAGTAAAATGAAAAGTTTTTAGTAAAAAGATATATATATTCATAAGATCTTGTGCATAAGTCCAAACCATATTATGCAGTCAACTACGACATTTCCTATATGAAAACTCAAGTAATACGAATATGCAAAGTACTGTCTGAAAAGTTTACACGCTTATTTTCAAACATAGAACATATTACATAAAATGTAAATAACTGTTTAAAAAGTTTACACGCTTATTCTTAAACAGGAAATATATTACATGTTAAATATTGTATAAAGAGTTTATGCGCTTAGTCTTACGCAAGGAAAATCGTATGAAATATACAAATTCATGTGACAACGCAAAAAGAATAAATACAAATTAAGAGTATTGTATCCAAACTCAGAATTTATACAAGGAGCAAATCCTACACCTTTGCATATAAGTGAGACATACATGAAAATGATGCAAAAAAATATATGACTATAGGAGAAACATGTTTGCGCAAGCCTAACTCAGTAGTCAGAAATACCAAAATCTTGTATAAAGGTCACCAAATCCTATGCAGAAACCATCATATGAAATGTGCATATTCTTGCATAAAACATTAAAATACATGCAGCATAAAATACGTTTGTAAAATACTCTAAACCTTATGATTCATGATTAAACAAAATATTTATTCCATTTTGATTGATAAAACAGTTTCAAACTCATAAATAAATGATCTTTTAAACTATGTGAGTCTTAACAAATGAATTTCTCTTATCGTTAACTTCTAATAAAACTTTATAAATTCATTGAAAATAAAAGAATGAAATGTCTTAGTAGAAAAAATAATTGAAACCAAATATTGTTCTAACTTTTTTAAAAAGAATATTTGTGATATATTATACATTTAGATGATTGTTGAACGAGTATATATCAATATTTTATAAATGATAGAATTTTATATACTAAATTCCATGTTAACTATATAATATCTTGTGTAAATTGTGTCTGTTTAACAAAAGCAATCATGGGTTTTAATTAAAGGGTTCTTGGCAATTTGACTACTGTAACTATTTAAAATATTTTAATGTCTAAATATTTTCTAATTATTTTTGGTCAATTAAGAATTTTTCTGCACCATGCATAGAAATAAAAAAATTAATTTAATTTGTTTTATTTTAAAATAAATTTACTATTTACATTTAGACATGATTATTTTTTTTGTTTCTTCTGATTTGGTTTATATTTCAATTTGAGTTTAGATAAAAATTAATAGGATTAAAATTACATTTTATAAGAATAATTTTATTATTTATACAAAATATGATATATAGGTTGATGTAGAATTTTTTTATATTTGAAATTACATTTAGGTTAATTTTTTTACTAATGTGGTATATATGTAATTTTAATGATGATATATAAGTTATTAATTATTATTTATTTTAAAAATCTTGCAAAAACAAATATCTATACAGAGTAAATATTTAATGGTCATATATAATTTATTAGTTATTACCATATTAGTCTTACCAAAATATAATTTTTTATTAAAAAAATTGTAGTTTAGGTTTTCTAAAAATTGTATCATCTTTTTCGTTGATAATGAATGTGATAATGATAAATAAGCAAAACGTTTTGCAAATACTGTTTAAAGAACACATAGTTTGTAAAAATTTGGAAACAAATTAATAAAAACTAACAAAACACACAACATTAGTTTTGAACTTTGGATGTGACTTATGATATCTATCATTTGATTAGAAGAAAAAATTGCCTTTTATTTTGCAAAATTGTATTTTTAATTTACCTTTTTCAAAGGATTGCCATATTTATGTATTGTTATTTAGTGGAAAATAGCATCTACATAGTGAATCTACTAGAAAATATCTTAATACAAATTACATTTATTAAGTGTAGATTAGATACTAATTGAACAAGATTTTTCTGGCATTTTGATGTGTAAATACAAAATTACATTAACTACCATTAGATATCGTTTTAATTCGCGTGAGTGGATAAAGTAAATCAGTAACAAAAAGTTAAACTTGACCAAAACTGGGTTTCAAGAAGAAGAACCATATCAAGGGCGTAATGGTCATTCCAGTCATTTGATTCGATCCACTTCATCTTGAAGACTAACCACATCTGCAGAGAGAGTAAAAAACAAATCTAAAGAGGAAAACGGAGAAGAAGAGAGATCTGCCTGTAAATTTTCAGCTTCTCAATAACACCAACTTTATAACTTTTCATTATGAATTTTGGTTGACTTAGGTTGGTGTTTTGCTTCTCTTCTGCAGTTCAATTAGGGTTTGAGTAGAGCATGTCTTCTCCGTATTATTCTCCGCAACAAGACATCGGTCAAACTCCTCCTGGGTAATTTGTCTTCTCCATAATCTCTCTGTTTCGTTTTTGTTTTTGTCTTAAAACTGAATTCTGTCGGAAATTAGGACCAGTGTCCCTCTTTAAGACCTAGATTGTAATGAGAACCAACAGTTCTTGAGTTCAAAAGATTAGATTGTGTAGTCGAACAACGTTGTCTTTGAGAATATTGTGAAACATGGGATTGAGATTGTGTCTTGAACTGCATGTCATATTGTTTGTAGACATGTCTAAATGTTTTTGAGGTTTAAATGTAGCTTTTGTTTGATGTGAGTAATGTGTTTTAAGCTAATCCATATGCAGGTTTGATAATGAACCAGTTCCAGTCAGTACCTACCAAGATACTGAACCTGTCCCGCTCTCAACTTATCACGAAAACGAACCTAACCCACCCCAAGCCACTCAGCAAGAGCTTGACGACTTCTGGGAAAACGGTTTCAACAGGGAAGAGGCTATTCAAGAGCCAGAGTCCTCTCAGGCCAAGGAAAATGGAAAGAGAAGTGTTGACAACAGCTCTTTTACTCCTGGGGAAACTGATCTCAACCAACTCCCACCGATCCCACCTGTTTCAACTGGTCAAGGTCCCCCTTATGCCCCTGTTGATTGGCCAAGCCCTGGTGATGTTTGGACTTGGAGAGTCGGGAGGAGAGTCACTGCTCTTGGGTTTCATCAAGATAGGTTCATGATTCTCCCTCAAAGGCTTCAGCAGAAGAATGTTCCAAAGTCTTTTGCAAGCAAACCCGCTCTTGCTCGTTATATCCAAACGTATTTCCCTGACATGGATGCTGATGCGTTCTTTGCTTCGTTTAGCTGGAAGATCCCTGCTCTCTTCCAGCCTGCAGACAAAGGTAAGGTTTTGCTAGTTCATGTCTTTAATAACTCTGGTGTCTTAGTTTCTTTTCTTGTGTAGTTGATGCTGCGTCTCTCTTTGAGGAGACACCAAAGACCGAAGCAGCTCCAAGTGATGAGAATGGTAAAGAAGGAAACTCCAGATACAGCCAGAGGAAGAGGAACCCAATGCCGACGTTTGATCCCGTTGTAGAGCAGAAACCTAAAGGCATCAAGAAGAAGAAAGGACCAAAAACTCCTGGCACTGGACCTCAATCCTCGACCAAACCGAAACCATCTCGGCAATCTTCCAGACGGCCTTCTAACCAGCAGAGCGGTGGTGCTGTGGAGTTGAACCTCCAGAACGAGGAGGAAGGAGGTGGAGGACCTGCTCCTGCACCAAACACTAGCGGCAGGAGAAAGAAACGCAGAGTTAACGTTGAGGAGGAAGATGTTTCCATACCTCACATCTATGTCTCTCCAATGAACGGCGTCCTTGCTGTCTCTCACGAGCCTATCGATGTTGACCCGATAGAGTTCGACAGCTACCTGAACTCTCTTGAAAACCTTCTTCACCAAGGTCCAGAAGATACTACTGGGAGAGGAGAGTCCTCTGTTCTTGTAAGTGCAAGCTCTCCAATGAGAGAGTACGAATGGGCTGAAGCTCGTATGAAGATCTCGTCTCTTCTAGAAAAGGACTTCCCTACTCTGTTTGTTTCCAAGGACGCTGCAGAGATAGCAGCGTTAGCAACTAAGCTGAGGAAAGATCCAAACCTTTCCGCTGAAGAGATAGTGAGGTTGAAGCTTATGGAAGAGATTCCAACGTTCAGCGAAGTGTTTCAAGAGAACAAAGCTGTGATTGAAGAAGCAGACAGGTTCTTCTCTGCGTTGGAGCTTAACAAAGCTAAAGTAGCTTCGCTTAAATACGAATACAGTGATCTGAAGCACAAGCTAGGGAGTATCCAGATGGAAGTAGACGAGAACTCTGAGGCAATCCGCCAGATTGATGAACAAATAGCTCAGCTTCAGGCGAGAAGGACTGAACTGAAGAAGTACATAGGTAGCAAGGAGAAAGAGAAAGTTGATCTGAGCTACGGAAGGAAAATGGTGGCGAACTCGATTCCTAAAGTGGTACAAGAAGTTCAAGCAGCTAACTCGAAGAAGCCTGAGTGGGAATGCAAGAAAGAGAATGCTCTAAAGCGTGAAGAAGAGATACTCTCTAAGTTCACTCCACTCAAAGGCTTCTTCCTCTAGAGAAATCAAATCTAGCCGCTTGGTTGACTATCTTATCTTTTAGCCTGTCTTGTTGTATTATCATGTAGCGTTTTTTTTCTTTTTGGTGGGGTTTATGTTGCAGACTTGTTGAAACCTTTCCTAGGCTTGGGGATATGCTTATGTATGCTTATGTTGGATGTACTTTGGAAACTTTTCTGTTAGTCGTTAGCGACAACTATTGCACTTTTGATGGAGCCTGGTTCGTCATTACTCTGCTTATTGCACTTTTGGTGGTGTTATTAGTGCATTCATGTTTTAGATTTGGTTCATCAAGTTGTATATACACAAAACGTTTAATACTTGTCTCTCAACTGGTTATCTTCCTCACTATATGTTTCCAAAAGTCTACAATATTGAACTACTTCAGCTTGGAGGTACGTTGTGGCGACACAATACATAGCAGAACGGTTGGAGATGAACTTAGCACATAGGCTCATTAGGTGATAAGTCCAAAATAAGGTATAAACGGTTACACAATATTTGATGACTTCGATAGAAAACAAAAAAATATTTTAATATCTTACTATAAAAAAAAAATGTCAAAGTTCAAAAAAAAATGATCATTCAAACTTAGAAATCGTCGATCCGACCACTGCAGAAGTTTTAGACGATCTCTCCTACTCATAACAAATCGTTATAGACACCAAAATAGAAAAATATTTGTTTAGACGAACATCTATTCTTGTAATTGATCAAAATTGTTTATACATGATATTAATACGAAATTATCCGGACCCTTTACATATTTTATAACAATATATCAACGACTGCAATCCACAAGAACAATGATGCATTTCTTTGAAAAGCCACATTGTTGGCAGTTAACTAAGTATTGTCTGAAAGAAAGAAAGACAAGGTTGATCTGAGCTACTGTCCCTGAACCTCTATGAAAGGTTACATAAGAAACAAAACGAGGAAGATTTACAGATTGTCTTCTCTCTCACGTTTCTTGCTCAAGAAAGAAACTCACAAAGGATTCAGATGCAAACGTTCATATATAGAATTCCATGGTTACACAAACTGTATTAACCCAAACCATTACATTGCTCGATTTTACAAAACAAGAACTAGCCTCCCACTTCCCATACCTTGTCCAAAACCTCCACCGCCATCATCTTCCTCTGAAACCATCTTAGGAACCGTAACAATCAAAGCTCCATCAACACAAGCCACCGTAACAAGCTCAGGCCTTGTCGACTCCGGAAGCCTAAAACGCCAGACATCAAGCTCCAACTCATCCAACGACAAACCCAAAGACAACCCATTTGTCCTAACAACGATCTTGGTAATACCCGGATGGATCTCCACCATATAAGCCGTCATCTCCCCTCCGTCGCGAACACCGTCCGTCTCCGCCACGAATCTGAAACAGTCGGGTTTCTCTTCCACCGCAACGTCTGCTTCGGACCTTAACGGAAGCTCGAGAACGCGGTTGAAGATGTGAGGTAAACGACGGAGATTCTTGCCGGGTTCTCGGGTCGGGTTATGGTGGTGATGATGGTGATGGATCAATGTGTTGTTGTTGTTGTTAAGTATTGGATGGACTCTCATGGCTTCCGGGTCGGGTTTGATAAGGAAGAGATTGGATCAAACTCAGTAATAGAGAGTATGAGATTACCGATCGATTTCAAAGGTATCAAAAGAATAAAAGAACAAAAAGATTGCGTCTTCCTTTTCTTCTTTATTTTTATGAATGGGTGCAAAAGCGACGATCAGAAAAAGTGAGATAAGGGAGTTCCTTCATTTTACCTTAATACCCCTGTTTTTTTAGTTTTATAATAACCACGTCATATTATCCAGCAAATGTGGGATGATGATGCGGTTTCATTTGTATAGACTATAGTGGACATTATAAAGAACAATGCAAGATTAACATTGACCTGAAAAAATTTGACCCAAAAAAAAACATTGACCTCAATAAATTTTAAAATATATTTTTTCTGATTAAAAGCTATTAGTATACATTACGGCGTTAACATTTGAAAATTTTAATAGAAATTTATACTATACTCTCTGTGTTTATTTTTGTATAGTGTTTTAGTACAAACAAACATATTAAGAAAATGTTCACTTTTATTAAAAGCACTCGATCCGACAAAAAAACAAAAAGCAATTAAGAATTTCTGTTTAGAACAAGAAGAAAAAGGTATACATTAACTTCTAATATTTTAATTAATTACTATAATAGTTTTATATTAAAAAGTTTCAAAAAATCATACAAGATAAAACAAAAATATTCTAGAAAACACCATAAGAAATAGAAGGAGTATCTTTTTATATGATAAAGTGATTTTCTGATTGTGGAAAAAATAAGAAAATATATTTTGTTGGAGTTAATAAATTTAACAGAATCAACACACTCTTTAGTACAAAAATAAGAAAAATAAGCACTTTATAATTTTCTAGTTAAAATATCAAATGTAGTCTTTGTATATAAAGTAATGTATATTGTTTATAAACGATGGTTACTTTTATTAGTTAACACTTTACTGTTATTTTCTCATATTGATATGTGTTGGATTATTTCTATTCAGTTTAACTGTTTTTTATGTTTACTTTTAAATTTGTTATTTACTTTCGGACACATCTAACCGAACTAATATTACTTGAATCCGAATAATATATAGTTACTTTATAAGTTTTAGGATATAATACAAATTTGAATCATACTTAAAGTATTATTATCCAAACCCGACTCATACTAATGAAATATTAGAATAAGGTCTATGAATGTAAATCCAAAAACTCAAAATAACTAATTTGAACCTGAATGGATACATGAACATTGATGCTTAGTCTTTCTTAAAAGATTTGAAAGAAATCAAATAGTAATTTACTTTTTGTGAAGTGATTCTCTTTCTTCTTATCTACTAGTATTACATCCACTTGATTCTCTGTTTGAGCATATAAATTTGGTTTTGTTTTTTTCAACTAATTTTCAATAATTAATTATAATTTTGAGAATTTTCTGGATGGAGCACTTAAATTTCTAAGGTTCAAATTATGCTATTGTACTATTTTATGATTCTAGTTTTTGTCGAATTCTATTGTTTTTAACACAATTAAATTCTATTATTATATTTTGTTTATTATTAATTACTGATACATACATATTTTAATACATGTATATATGGACCAAAATTTGAGGTTCATTTAGGCGGAGTTTATTTGGATTATAATTGGCGAGTTCAATAGCATTTTGTAATTGTTTATATAATAAATTGATTAAGTTGGAGTAAAAGCCTAAGCTCACATAATGTGTTTGATAAAAAAATGCATTATTATATAAGTTACTTTGTTTTTTTCTTTACGGGATATGTCACTTTTCATTTGTGGATAACATTCACGGAAACCGATAAAGATTTTGGATGTTTTTACCCTAGAAGGAATGTATGTTTGTGGACATGGACAGATGAATGTTGAACACATTGACAATGTTTATGAACGAGTAAGCGTGGGTATAAACATATAGTTGTTTATGGACATCTAATCGTGAACAAGTGCATTTGTTAACTTGCATATATCCATTTTTAAAGTAGACGTGGACATGTACACATAGATGTTTGTGGACGACGATCCTCCATAGCCATCAAGAAAGATTCAATTAGTTTTATCAAATAAGCTTCAAAAAAAATCAAAAACACAAATTTTAAGAAGGATAAGACGGTGAAGGGAGAAAAAAAACTAGAAATTAATCTTTGCCTTGAGAAAAATGTAAAGAGGATCATAGGTTAGTTGGAGGATAGTATGGATAAACCACAACAAGTATGTACCTTTCAAGTGGACTATGATTTTGGTTGTAATTGAAAAGATAAAAATTGACTCACAATATAATTCTTTCTTGTTAAAATGACCACATGTGAATATGGGATGTTGGTACAGTGATCCAGAGTCGATATGGTGTGGGCGTGTGGCCATTATCGAAGCAGAATCAACATTTCAGTTCCAATTAAAGCTCTTTGTCTAGTAGCAGCTACTGTCGATATGGTCTTGTGGATGGATGAGCTACATCCTTTTTTTTTTCTTTGAACACCAAGATGCGCTACATCCTCTACATGACCAAATTGAAGAGAAAGACGCATGCGTGTGTGTGTGTGCATCTTTAAGAAGCGCTAAAGAATTACTTTTTTAAGATGCAGAAATAGCTAGTTTGGTCATTTATTAACCAAACACCATTGGTCTATAATGGCGTGGATTGATCCCTATCGAGCTTGGCCAGTTGGGCTTTTGACATGCTGATAAACAGATTAGTTTCTATAGACACCACTTGACATATTAATAAACAGATTAATTATATACACTACTGAACTTCATTAAATAGATTAGTTATAACTACTTAACCAAGTATTGGCACCGAGTTGTGTTAACTTTGCCTAATTTGATGCATCTATGCAAATGCTTTTAGGTTTTGTATCTTTTAGTAACATGTAGGCGGACTGCTAAACTCAAAACTTATCAAACACAAATTTACATGCCTGTGTAATCAAATAATATAAATATCTAATTTATATTGTAAGTAACAGAATTTATCTGGTTCCAATACACATATTTTCAAAAAATTAGTTAGTTGGGTTTTAGTCTACCGGATAAGTCTACATTATATAAAAATTGTTTATATCTCTTGCTTGAACATCACCAATGGAACTGCTGCATTAGTTTATTGTGCTCTCTACTATTAAGAGCATCAGCCATAGCTGTTAACATGTAATCTCTTAAAAAGTAATAAAATTAATAACAATAAAATTTTAAATTATTGTTATTTATATTTAAATCACTAAACTAATAACAAACAGACATGTAGAAAAACGTTTCTCATCTTTTGTGTGTGAGTACTTTTATAAAAAAATGTTTCTAATCATTTTTTTTTTTGTAACTTTATTTATTTTTATATTTGTGTAATTGAAAGAAACCTTAGAGATACTGCCACGGCAATGCTCTTACCTGTTTAAAAGTAACGATTAAAGTAAAAGATATATATGATTTTGCATCATGTAGACACATAAATACACATAGATTGATTGATAGATATAGATACCAACTCTGCACTGACGAACAAAACAAAAGAAAAGCATTAAACAAAATTTATATCTTAACATAATTACTTTCTTAATACTACAATTTCTTATTTATTTTAGTCATTATCAGAACATCTTTTTAATATAAACAAGCTTATTTAATTAAATGTCAGTTTCTTCCGACATCATCTCCAAAGACCTGCATTCACTGCTACAGAAGGCTCTATCTCCCCTGCAAAATTAAGTCACCACGAATTTGTTAATTACCTTTTTAAAATTCAATTACAAAAACATTATATAGTTTAAAGAGAAATTCTCTTAGATAACTCATTTTATTTTGTTTGTCACAAAAATAGTTTTTAAAGAAGAAAATGACCAAAATGTTTTTTTTAGAAGCTAAAAATTTCATTTATATGCATTTATACCCTTAGGGTTAACTAATTTGGACTTTAGGGTTTAAAGTTAAGGGGTGAGTTCGGGGTTAGGGTTTCAAATTTTTTAAAAAAAATAAAAAAAAATCAAAATTTCAAAAAAAAAAAGTCTATTTTGGTCATTTTATTTTTTGAGAGCTATTTTTGTGATAAAAACTTAAAAATGGCTATGTAAGAGAATTGATCTAGTTTAAATTCATTTTTATGTATTAATGAAGTGTAAAAAATGTGAACTTTACCTGTACATGAAAATGTCATCACGAGGTCCAAGATTCTTCTTACAGTAACAGCAGCTACTGAGAAAGCTGTCGGGTGGTATATAATCCGAATCGTTAACCGGGTCGGAGCTTCGAAAGAAAACGACGCCGGGTTGACTCTCAACGATACAGTTATCGAATATATGGATCGTTTTCGGGTTAGGCCCGTGACACGTCACGCACGTGTAGTCCTCCGATAGTTCCATATCCCCGGTCGAGAAATAGCCCGTGAAGATTCGGGTCGACCCGATACCCGCATTCTTTGTCTCTTCCGGCGGAGGGGACACCGGAGAATTTTTCGTTTTGGTCCCGAAATCCGACGAGGAACGTGGAGAGTCCGGGACCCGGATCCTGAGCTGTGACCCGAATAGTATTGTTCTGGATCCTGGTCGGGAGAATGATTCGGGTACTGGGTTTTCATCTTGGACAATGGCGAGTCCGATTCTTGTGGGTTCGAGCTTGAGCCGGGTCTCGGGTTCGTGGGTTTTCGGGTTATCGGATACAAAAGGGTTTTTCAAAGCAGAGAAAGGTTTGGTGTCGAGGATTGAGGTTGGACTCGAGACGGCGTCGTTTTCGGTGAAGCTTTTCAAGCTGGTGAAAGCTGTGAAGAGACGTGGAAACGTTTTCGGCGTGGGTTTACTCTGCTTCTGGTTCTTATCCGCCATTAATGTTTGCTTGCTTCTCGATCTCTTCTTTAGCATAATTCACTGCTCAAAAAAAAAAAAAAATCAAAACTTTTAACTGAATTGTCTTTGCTAAGAGAGAATATTTTCATGAAAACTAACCTCAACGATCAGAAAAGTTTCGGAGTTTGTGGAACGTTTTAGAGAAAATAAAGGTGATGCAGTTCTGCTGCCTCCATGATGCTGAAAAAAAAATTGAAGTGTACAACAAAGAAAGAGAAAAGTAGAGTAAAAGAGAAAACAAAATGAAAGTAACTGAAAAGATGAGAGCTTTATTATTTGAAGGAAAACAAAAAAAGAAAGAAAGATTTTTTCACTCCCGACTTTCTCGCATGTAAACGTAAAACGTTCGGCTAGAATCTGGAGGAAGAAGAAGAAGCAAACAAAAACAGGGGAAAAATATATTAAAAAGAGAAATTGATCCGTTTGCTTTTGCTTTTTTAATGTTTGTGAGTTAGTGGGTTATAGTTTCAATGAGCTGGGGGAAAAGAAGAAAACAAAACAGCCCCACTGATTATCTTCCATATCTAAAAACCCTCAAAAATCGCCATGAAGTTGCATAGCAGAAACAGAGCACTAAAGACAAACATACACCACTTACTAACGCCTCTATGAGTTAATCAGTTAATGTAATTTTCTCTATTTATTTTGTATAGTTAAGTCTGTGTAGTATAGTATGACTATATGTCTATATGTATATATAAGTTAACTACAGAGAGAGGGAGGTACAATGGAAATCAGTAAACTATAGAGAGAGGGAGGTACAATGGAAATCAGTGGGTGAAGAAATTAAGATGAAAACCATTCAGAGCTTTTAACTTTTCTTTTTACTAGAGCTTTTTATTTCATGCAGTGGAACTCCCCAAATTTGATTCATTTATTTTATTAATTTACTACATAATTATTATTTTGTCTGCTATTATTTATTATGTTTTGAACAACACACTTATATAAAATTAAATATTTAGACATATTTTAACGGTTATCTTTGTTACAAAATATCTTTTTACATAAATAGAACATAATCATATTTTTTTAAAAAATTCATATAATATGTAAAACTATATTTGATCTATAATTAAATAATATTAATTATTTAACATGCACTTACGTATATCTAAATATATAAAAAAATCAAAACCATACAAATGAATAAATATAAATATATATTAAATATATAGTTATAGATTGATTATATAATTTATAAACTACCACAAACAAGCATAATAATCATCTTTTCAACAATTTAGATATTAATAAATAATGTAATAGATGATTTTAACTTATTTATATCACTATAAAATATCATTTTTTTGAATATTACAATTTGATAAATTTCAATCGAATTCATAACAATGCAAAACGAAAACGAACATCCGTGCAGACGTGCGGTCAAAATCTAGTTATTTATTATTTTTTGACTAACACACTTATATTAAATTAAATATTTAGAAATATTTTAACGGTTATAGTCAGATTTAAATTCGATGCTAAACGATAAACGATAACTACAAGAATATAAAAGATATAAGTGTTAAAAGGACGAAAAAAACGTTACACACGTTTCACTTGAAATCGTAAAATTGATGTTTCTAAGAACATACAAAAGTCGGTATATGAATAGATGACACGAAATCCTCTTACTAAGAGGGTTTAAAACGGTTGGTAAAAACTAATATTGATGATGATATTATGACTCTGCTTCAATCAAAACATCAACAAACATTAAGTTAAGACAAAGGATTCTAATTTCAACATTACTATGATGGAACCATAAAAGTTTAATGTAACTAAAGACGAACTGAAAGTTTTCAGACTCATAACTCATATCACTCATATGAGCTTCACCGAGGCGATGGGAAGTGATGTTGGAGGTGAACATATAAGGAGGCACTAGATGAATTATGACATGAAGTGCATACTTGACTAGGGTTAAGCCAACCCTCATAGAGATAAAGGTCCATGCCCATATAGGGAAATCAGATCGTAGTGTTCAGTCTTTGTGGAAGGATGACCGTACGCCGGTTTAAAGATGACCGCTGGAGAGATCAAGAGGAATTCATAATATGAATATCAAAACAATTGTGTGGGTCGGTGGTGGAGGTTTTCAGCAGAAATAGAGGTATGGCCATAGTGCAGGAAAAGATGAAGCATAAGTGGAGAGGGCCTGAGAAGCCTTGTGCAATGAATATGAGCAGTGGCGTTGAGAAGAGTATGATAAATCCGGTTTTGAAGTTATTGCAATCACCGTGGAGGAAGAAGAGCTTTTGTTCAAACAGAGTTTAGATCCAAAAGATCTACGTCGTCTGGCAGAGAAGGCTGGGTAAAAAGAGGTGGCAAAGAGTGATGGAGTACATGGAGTAGAGGCGAGCTGCAGTGAGTCAGACGAGGAATCCGACACAAGCATGAGACAACTCGAAAGACTAATCTAGAACGAAGATTTTCGCAGGAATTGAGACAACTACGACGAACATTACACTTTTCTGTTAGTGGAGAGAGTGAGCAACGACTTGTGAGCGACCGTAGCTCCATGACAAATCAAAGGTATTAATAGATAGATTCAAGTTTAACGAGGTGCTGAGCGAAAGAGTGAAGCTTGTGACAGTAAACAAACGATGAAGATAAAGTAAGAAGGAAAATTGAAACATCATGACAGTAAAGTCAACACCGACGACGCCGACGGTAGGCATGGACAAATTATTCGGATCTGAAGTTATGAACATGATCCGATCCAAATTTTAAAGTACCAAACGGAACTCGATCTAACATAGATATCCGAACGTACATGATTTCCTATATTCGAAAAACCGGATCCGAACCCGAACCGAATTTGAAAATTACGGGTATCCAAAAATATATAAAATACAAATATATATATATATATATATATATATTTACAAATATTAGTTATATTAGTACTTAAAAATAATTATAATATTGAAAATTATAATAAATATTTTAAATATGTTAGTTATTTTTGAATAACTTAGATATTTTAAATATTTTAGTTACTTTTGTATATGTTTGGATAAAAACTAGATTCGAACCAGATGTTTTGGATTAAAAACATGTATTTTTGGTTAAGATCGGATAAAATTAAGACAATTCGAATCAAAACTAAAAAAATTGGTTTATTCGGATATATCTATTAATTTCCGGATCTGAATCCAACAAATACCGAACTTACCTGATCTAAAATTTATAATTATCCGAATAATACTATTTTTTATATACGAATTATCTGAAATCCGAAATACTTGATCCGAATTCAGTCCGATATTCGAAAACTATTAGTTGTGACGGTTTCTCAGTTTCCATGCTTGAGAGACTATTAGGATTAACTTGGTGTTCTATATTATTTATGATTTTTTTTTGTTGCTTTTCGGTGTGTGCCAAAGCACCACTCACGTCGTTTTCTACTGGCCCTTTTCTCTTATATTATTTTCATTTGGATTTTTCTTTTAGTTTTCTGTCCATATTCTTTTCTGCTTATTGGTGGAATGTTTATAAATTAAACTAAAAAGAAGTAGGCAATTCTCGTGTTGCATACTTCATTGCTTGCATATTTCATTTACTTGTTTAATAAAAAATCGCACTATACCAGAATGGTGCTACCTAGCTCCCGGTCCTTCCTATAGATCATGGTTCGATTAACAGTAGGCCATTTTGTTTAGAGTTTTTCTTTCTCAGATTAAGTTCATAGATGAATGAATATAAGAGTAGACACCATCAAAATGTTTGGGTTTGAAGAAATATTCGTGATTTGATTTGTTTTGTCTGAATAGTTATCTAATTTGATCTAATTTTTATATATACGAACATTCAGTGTCTCGATTTACATAAAATTGTATATATTGTAACTGAATATCAGATTCAATTTATACAAACAAAATAGTTTTTTCTAAATAAAAATAATATAAAATAATAATATTTTATTACATAATATAAGATTTAATATTTAAAACTCTAAATAACTTAAATAATCAATTTAATAAATTAAAATATTATAAAAATTACATAAATATAATAATTATAGAATATATATATATATATAATTCTATAATATATATACATATAACAGATCAGGTCAGATTAAATATTCATTTCTAAAAATATTAGTATTTGTGATTTGATTTAATTTTATAAATATTAACCAGGAAAGGAAGTGAATGATGTTTAATTCATTACCCACAAGTTTAACTTTCATCTTGTAAATCAAAATCTTTGATGCAAATTTTCCTTTAGTGTAATGATTTTTGGTACCTTTTTTGGTGATGATGGTGATTTTGTTAGCATGGGAGTGTGGGTGGACTTGGTCACTCAGCATCGGAATGGAATGAGATACGATCATACGTTCGAATATATTTCACAATCTGAACTGATTTCTTTTGCTTTCCTAGCTGCCTACTCTCATTGCAAGGTGGACATTGTACATGACTGATAAATAATTTATAGTTTATCACACTTGCTATGTCTAACATGGAAATATTTTGACATTATTCCGTAGTCGCATTTTTACATATTTCATGGACATATTAATATATCAATTTCAAGAAACATACTTTAATTTGTTTTTTATTTTTTTTAAATCACAGATCCTTAAGAGATTATGATTTTATGATTAGTAAAAATATTAAGAGAGAATGTAGTTGGTTTATTTTAACCATGTCAGAAGTGTCTACAATATGATCAATACTTCTACTAATTAGAAACATTACCGCATATGCCTATATGTTTATATTATCTTTACGGATTGATTACTGTTGCTGGTATACATGTCGTGTTTTCCATTATATAACTTGATAAAACAAAATTAATAAAATAACTTAGTTACCAATCAAAAATAGGGACAAGAGATCATGAATGGCTTTAAGCATTGTTTTTGTTTTTGCAAAACTTGATAATCATCGATTTGACTTATGATTAATGTATGTCTCTTAGGACGTCTGTTTTAGTTAATATAAGTTTTAGGTAATATAAGAGACTGTCCCTTAGTTTTAAACTAAAAAAATTAAAAACATCTTCTAAATAAGAGATAAAAAACATTTCTTAACTTTCTTTTAGTTAAAAACTAAGAGACGTTACTTATATTCAGATCCTTTCTAAAAACATGCATTAATTATGTTTTAATAGTGTAAAGTCACGGTAGAGAACTAAAGCTATCATTATCTCTGGTCACTTAATCGGGGATCTTAACTTCGGATAAGAGATGGTTCTTAGTTTTTTTTTTAGTTTTTAACTAAGAAAAACTAAGAACCGTCTCTTAAATAAGAGATATAAGAGTCGTCTCTTATCCGAAAATGTAAAAAAATTAAATTAAATTATGAATTAAAAATCTCGGTTAAGAAACCGGGATACTAATATCCTAAGAATATAATTATTACAAGTTTGGAAGATGAGATTTTTAATGTAATATAAAAACCGTCAACATAATTCATCATATCATCTTGACCGTCCGTGAGATCAGAATCTAATCTCTCTGTTGTTGTCAGAAAAGGCCCCATTCTTTTAAGAATTATAGATGGGTCCCGGCAAATAAACCCCTCTAGAAGCACCAAGAGTTGTTTTCACGTGGGTAAACGAGGACCACAATACACATAAGCTAATATCAGCATTCACTGCTTCCCTATCGCATCATCTATCTTTTACGCAGAAAGTAAAAATAAATTTTAATAAGAGAGGAGTGAAATCATAATAATTGTGGATTAGGAGTGACCACACAAGGCGAATACATTTGGACTATACTCGTTGATTAACCCTCTCACTACTATTTCAACCGAGAAGTGGTTTTGTTGGGTGTGTGTGTGTGTCTATCATCAACAATTTATTTATATTATCGATATGCTGATGTCTCTCGATACTTTATTCAATTCAATATCGGTGTTTAGAGTTGACAAACACAAATCAAGAAGAGTGACTAGCTCTTTTTTCAATTTCAGATCTTGTAGCGTCGTTAATATGATCGCAGATGTGTTACGTACCAACTATGGTTATATGATGCTGAGACAACACTTGGCGACCAATGGTGACAACACTTGGCGACCAATCTATAAAGTCTTATTCCATTTCCAATTAAAATCTTGAATCATATAATCCCTACATGATTCTAATAATATGCATAGCACGGATCTTATATAATTTTACACAACTTGATTTTGTTTTATATCACTTAATACAAAAACTCAAGTAAGAGTTACTAGCAAACGAATATGTCAAAAACAATTCGAGTTTATGCAAAGTTTAAGGATGATATATAGATAGTAGATGGAAGATGTTCTGATAATATGAAAGTGGTTGAATATGAAGTTGACACATTTAAGATTTGATAAGACAAGAAATGTTAGTAAAACATTTATCATATTGACGACACTATGCCTGGCTTCTGTTCAAGTCGCATGCGTGCTCTTTGCCTCTTTGATACTTCTCAAAGACTTTTCACACACTCTTCATTCTTCCTAAATATTTTATATACATATCGACTGACTTTGACGTCTTTCTTTAAATGTATAACAACCCATCTGAAATGTATAACCCGAACACTTTCTATTCTGTAATAGATGCCACCATGCGACCTCAAATATTTAACTGAATATGATATTTGATGGATTATATAGACAAGGCGTTAAAATTATATCTTCGTATATTAGTTTCTTCAGATTAACACTGAATTAAAGAGAAAAGTCACCATAGATCACAATTCATATGTGGCAGTATGGCACGACTTGAAACAACTTATGACATGATAAGGACACATAGAGACAAAAGGGACCATCACTCTTTGCCGTAATCATCTTTGTCTTTGCAAACTAAAAATATAATTTCAACTAAAACACATGATCTTATCAAATTACTTCCCATTACTTTCCTTAATTACTAGATTAACAATTAACCTTAACAAAACTATACAAAAACATATCTCTAACCACTCCTTTGCAAAAACCATACTTCTTCAGCAAACCCTCTTTTTCAAACCCAACTTTCTCCAAAACCTTCTGAGACGCTTTATTCTCCACTTCCACCACCGCTTGTAGCCTCACCACCGCCGGAAAAGCCTCGAAAGCTTGGTCCACCGCCATCCTCACCGCCGCGGTGGCTATCCCCCGGCCCCAAAACTCTTTGGAGACTGCGTATCCGAGGTTGGCCCGGCAACTACCATCTCCGGAATCAGGCCTGATGGAAACGCAACCGATTGAACAACCGTTGTCAAGCAATGAGATGGAACGGCGCCATGGGTGTGGTATAGCCTTTTGGAGGATGTGTTGTTGGGCTTCTTCTGTTGTTTTAAAGGAGTTCCAACGGAGGTAACGTGTAACGTCATCGTCACCGCCCCATTTAAGAACGTCTTCGGCGTCTGAGAGATTAAACGGCCGGAGGAATATTTTTGGTGATTCCATGGTATTATGGTGATGTAACTTGTATTTTTCTGTTAAAAACGGTTTTATTTTTTTCTGTAAAAAAATATAATTATAACTCGGTATAAATAAACAAGAGATGATTCTAATAGGCAGTGAAAGCCCATTAATTATTTGGGCCTATATTCTCATATCCACATTCAAATTAATTATGTTATCTTTAATACATATGAAAAGTTTAAACAAGTTCTTCGTTCCTTTGGGAGTTACTTTTTAGTGTAGTTAAAAAAAAAAAGATGAGGATGATTTCGAGCTGCGAGAAATTAACGCACTACCCGTCAAACGGGATGGGTCATAGACCGAATGAGCAGACGTGGATGACTCATTAATCATGGATGACCGGGCGTTACATTAATGTTCTTTATTTTCAAATTTGTGTTTTGGGAAATAATGCTTATTATTAAAGGTAAAGAGATCCAACATGATACCCGGAAAGGAGGGATTCATAGAGGATAGAATACATTACACAAATATCAACGAAATGTGAATAAATAGGCAACAATGAAAAAATAGCAATCTGAGTGGGGCATAAAAGCTTCATCGGTTTCACGAGAAACGTGGACGGGAAGAAATTAGTATTTCAAGAAGATTGCGATGTAGGAAGCCACAGAGAAGAAGACAAGAAGAGGATATGAGAACTTGATAGAGCTCCCATGTGACGATGATCCATCTCCTTCTCCTACTGGCACAGTTTTCGATCCATTTCCTGGTCCTAATTCCCAAAATGAATGCATTAGATAACATAGAATATACTGAGATTGGTGTGTCTTCTTACATGTTTTTAAATTCATTTACCTGAAGAGTTTGGTGAATCTGTAGGAGAGTCAGCAGTAGAACCACCACCTAAAAAATGTCATAATACTTCATAAGATTTTACAAGTTTTGGGGGGTTTGGAACAATCTTGATTTTCTTGAAATTTTCTTACCGTTGTTACAGCGACTGGCAGGAGGAGTTTGAACATTACAAGCCCTAGGCAAGGCAAGAGCCTGTGTTTGGTTAACGTTGATCCCAAGTTGAGAGCCTCCACCGTTGAGGGCTTGACACAAACAGTCAGGAGAAGACCTGACTACATTACCTAGCTGACTACAGCATTGCTGAGAAGGAGAGGTAGTGTTTCCAGTTATGTAATTGAGACAGGGAGACATGCTGATCAACGCGGTTGTGCAGCTCGACTGAGCAGATATTCTTGTAGAAGACATCACAGCCATAAAAACTGTAAACAACACTAAACCTCCTGCAGTTTTCATGTTTCCTTGGAGATGTGTTTGGAGACAATAGAATCCTTTTTGCGTTTTGTTGTGTTGTGTTTTTGTTTGTTTGTTTGATTAGATTTGTGGAGTCTTTGGAGGATTTAATAAAGATATAAATAAGGGGAGTAAATATTAACAAAAGGTGGCTTAAATATTGGTGAGCAACTTTCCCTCTACTTTTCTAACAGTTCTTTAAAATATTTGACTCTCTTGCTTCTGTTAGGACAGGAAGTGTGTTGTGAACAGAACTGATTCCGTTTGTTTTGGGTCGGTCATATTTGTGACGAAGGTCTTAGGCTGGGTTGTTAAACTACTTCTTGATTAAAGTTTTCAGAGTTTTGCTAATTACTAAATAATGAAGTGATTGTTTTGTATTGTTATTTTCTTTAGATTGACCCATTTGTTTGAATTGAGCAACACTTGTTGTAAAATCTCAGTCATGATCACTATTGAAAGTTTCTCATTTCATACATGTTTCTTGTAATATCCTTTTTTGTTATTTTATTTATAAAAACTTGACAATAAGACTTGGGCAATTTTTTGCCTACAATTTTTTTTTTCTTTTTTTGGAAAAATTACTAAAATCTAATCTCAATAGAACATACACAAAAAAACAATAGCTAGAAACATAGGTCTCAACCAAACCGTACAACTGATTGCCACAAAAAAGGGCCACAATTAAATCGAGAGACACAACTTAATAATTTTGGCTTCTCTGGTGATTTGCCTTTAATCATCTGGCTCGACTAAGAAGAGCTCGCAGAAGACGGCATTAACATTCACCAACTCAAAGCAAGCCACACCAGAAGGTCAATCGCTCACTTTAAAACTTGGTTTAACTTTTCATATTTTAAAATCAACAAGGAATGATAATTTTTGATGACCTCATAACAAAAATGATAATTTTTTTTTAAATATGGTATTAACTAACAATTATATATTGCTATTAAAATAAATTTGTTTTATAAACATTTGTTTTTGATGATTTTTAAAATATTGTAATGACTAACAACTCTTACATAGTTTTATGTATCACATTAATATAATCAAACTAATGATATATCCCCATTTGTGAGGTTTGTACTTCTTTAATGTTGATATTTTCATATAGAATGTTATAAAATTTGTAATGTTTTGTAGTTAGAAGAGGAAATAAAAATGATATTTTCATATATAATGTTATAAATAATTATGTCTAATGTTTTGTAGTTAGAAGAAGGAAATTATGCATATTTAGTGCAGTTGATGAGTACTTTGCAATCATGAGAACTGAAAGGTTAAATGTCTAATAAAAATTAGTAGTGTATAACCTATTACAACAATTGGTTTGCGATGAATACTGACTTTTCTGAGGTACGTAACAAAGTTTATGATTTTTTTAAGATTCATTAATCTATAGGTTGATAAATTTTATGTTTAGGTTGCTAAACTCTTAATTGAGCATAGTTTAATGGATCTATGTACATGTATGAATCACTATTCTATTTTGATTAAAAAGGTTAGACTTAATTCTTTAAAATAATAGCTTTCATTAAGTTTATTATGAATTGAAGTATCTTTAAGTGTTAAATTTAGATGGTCTCATCAACTCATTAAACTAAAAATTGTTGTTTCTAATATTTGGGATATGTGTTTTGATCTCAATCTTTGTATATCTACATATAAAAAAAAAAAATATAAATATATATATATATATATATATATATAATGTTTTCATAACTATATAAAAATAATTAAAGAGGTATATAGACATTTTTATGCAAGGGAGCATAATCCCATATTTAAGTATAATTATATACATATAGTATTTTTGATGACCTCATATGAGAAACCATTAAACAGGTGTATGGACATTTCAATGCTAGAGAACATAATCCTAGGTTTTCTAATAAATGACTATATTCCACAGAATCAAAATGTTTATTTGATAAATGAACATTTGTTCACCCAAATAGTAGGTAATTCTATGGTCTTAAGTTTAGTCTAATTTCAATTCGTTCATATCAACTATTTTTCCCTAAATGAAAGGTGATGAATGTTTTTATCTTAGTTCATGATACAAACAATATAAATGATATGGTCTACACTCAAATATATCTAAACAACGTTAAAATTTTTGGAATACCAAAACTAAAAATTGGTGTTCATATTATGTTACAATGTGGATTTTGCAATGGTACAAGTTTACTTGTAACACAATTATCAAATCACACCATTAAAGCAAGATTTGTAACTGTTAAAAAGAAATTTGCTGTCCAAAATGTATGTTTCTCGGCAGTAAACCTGCTTTCTATTCAAGATGATAGTAAGGCAATTTCATGTTGTTATTACTTTTGCAATGACTATTAATAAATGTAGTGTACATTATACAATGGTGTATCGAAAGAAAGTATGTCATCGATAAGATTGAAGATATTGATAACCAATAAAAAAAATCCAAAAACCACAATAAATATTGTATATAATGAAGTTTTCCAAATCATTTATATTACGATTCTAAATGGTGATCAATGGAATGAGGGGAAATAATCGATTTCTTATCATTCTTTACAATTTACACAATTTATAAAAAATATTTGTTACTTATAAATCCTTAACATTTCTTTATATTTAAGGAATAATAAACTACATTTATTTCTATCAAATTTGAAAAGGAATATAAATAATAAATTTTCTTTTTATTTTATTCTTCTTTATTCTTTTTCTTTTCATTTTTTTTAGTGGTTACTAGTTAGAGTTTACATGAATGTTTTCACGTTTTTGTTTTTAATAGAAATTCCTGATGTTGTTGCCAAATAAGTTCAAAGTTATATTTTATAATTTATGTTATGAATTACCTATGGTACTTATGTTTCGTTTTAATATTATTCTTTTTTTTCAAAGGAGGTTCACATTGGTATTGATAATTAGAGATAATTTGGAGTACACGAAAGTTTATATTATTGGATGGTGTAGTTCTTCTTTTTCTTTCCTCTTAGGTAATACAATTCTTTGCTTTTTATGCTTTTATAAGAATATATGATTTTTGCAGTTTTGGAATTTAACATTAGTTTAATTTGTAAGGTGTAACGTATTCATATTATAATAATGTTTTCACTGTTAACGAAGCTCAAGTTCTGGAGACATAATTTTTTTAAAAAAAATTGTTGTTTAACAATTCTTTTAATATTACCAAAAACACACAATAACCATCAAATAAGTTATTACTACTTTAATGTTGGTTTTCATAATATATGTATTACTGGAAATTCTTAAACCACAAGACGCGGACCAGACATCTAATTGTATTGAGTCTTTTAATAAAACTTCTGAATGATAAATGTCACATGAGTTTTTAAAAATCTTGGTAAAGTTTCTTAAACAAAGACAATTCTCTTCAATTATTACATTTTCATTGTTGTATTATTTTTTCATAGAAATTCAGCATTAAAAGTTTAAAACTGCCATTCAAAATGCTCTAATACTTTTTTAAGTTAAAATGGAATCGAATCTCTTGATTAGTTACCAAAACAGAACCAACCATGGAAAAGTTGTTCATCTAACACAATCAAACACCAATTAGATATAGCTATCTACCACACTCCTCTATGCACGTGTATGCGCCTCATTGGCAAGTCACTACCACAAACGACTCTGTTAACGAAAAAAAGAACACAATTAGTTATAGTAGTTGACCTATACACACTTGCCTCGTTCCCTCCACTTTTGTCTACCTATAAAACCACAATTGCTTACTACTTCATCACAACACTCCTTCAGACACAAGAACAACAAACAAGCTTTAACTGATCTACAATGTCCAAGATTTCAGGAATAACGATTGTGTTAGTGGCCTTAATCGCAGTGCTAGCTTCTCCAGTTCGTAGCCAGCAACCGCCGCTTAGCCAATGTACTCCGTCTATGATGACCACCGTAGGTCCTTGTATGAGCATTTTAACTAACAGCAGTAGCAACGGAACTTCACCTTCCTCTGATTGTTGTAACTCATTAAGGTCTTTGACTACCGGAGGAATGGGATGTCTCTGTCTTATTGTCACCGGAAGCGTTCCTTTTAATATTCCGATTAACCGTACAACCGCCGTCTCTCTTCCACGTGCTTGCAACATGCCTAGAGTACCTCTTCAATGCAAAGGCAAATACAATTATTCATCTATATAACATTAACATTTTTTATGTACCTGATTAAATCAATTATCTGATATTTTATTTTATATTTTTGGAACAGCCAATATTTCTCCAGCTGCTGCTCCTGGTAAAAAACAATTAATTACATCATTATCTCGACTAAATCATGTGATTAGTTTGCTTGGAAGATTAACTGATTAGAGTTTTTGTTTGGAACAGGACCTGCTGGTACATTTGAACCGGCGATGTCTCCAGGTCCAGCAACAACTCCACTTGTTCCAGAGCCGACTCCAGCAGCTCAGGCACCACAGTCCGATGCAACCAGACCTTTTACACCAACCGTGGACGGTGCTGCTCCTGCAGCTGACAACGGAGGAAGCACCAGTCGACCTTCTCTCACTCCTTCATCCGCCTACACTCTTTCACCATCTCTCCTCTTCTTCGGAGTCAGCCTCGTAACTCTCAAATTCTACTGATTTCATTGTTCATTTGCTTCCCTTTGTATTCCTCATGTGATTTGATTTATGCTTTGTGCTTATTTGTTTTGAGATATTGTCATTATTTTGGGTGAGATTTTACAATGTCTGAAAGAAATATATCATTTGCTTGTTCTTCAATGTTGATTTCAAACTAAATAAAAAGTCGAAAACATAGTCTCCCAATAAAAAGCAAATGTCACAACATACAACAAACAATCTCAGACAGCAGCAGTGGTGACGTCCTGTACGGACTGACGCCAAGCGTAATCACGAGCTCCTTCCTTGTCAACAATCTTGATGACAAAGTTTGGAGGCGCAACGACCAGTCTTGATCGGATCTCAAGTATGCATTTGTCGACCAGTTCAATGGCTTCTTCAACAGACATGTCACTGCGGTAATGCCTGTCCATGGTGGAGAGGGAGAAGTAAGAGCCGTAACCGAAAGCTCCCTTGTCGACTTTGTGAAGTGTTGCAATGTAGTCGATGTAGTAAAGGGATGCGCCACTCTCATTGTCGTAGCCAGCCATCAAGATATTCACGGAATACGGATTCTAGTCAAAGAGAGCAAAGACAAGAAGTGGCAAAAAAATCATAAACATAACAGAAACAAGAAATTCCACAGAAAAGGCCATATGGGTTCTGTGACAGAGGACAAAGACAGCAGAAGCATTTCTAGCCTTCAACAGTCTAAAACAAAGTCATAACAAAGCTTAGACATGAGAAACCTTCAACCCGAATTCATCTTTTCCACTTAAAAAGGATGCATCACTAGTTCCAGAAATAACAATATAAGGAAACTTCAGAACTCTTCTAGTGTTCATTTGGCTTTAGACGACCACTACCATGCTTTATATGACATTCGAGCACAGAACTTAAGTAGACAATACATATATGATACCATGCTTTATATGACAATCAAGCACAGAACAATTCCAATATGATACCATACTTTACATGACACTCAAGCACATAACTTAACTAGACAATTCAAATATGATACAGTGCTTTATATGATAATCAAGCACAGAACAATTCCAAAATGAAAAAAAAAAAAAAAAAAAAAATTCCAATATGATACCATGCTTTATATGACATTCAAGCACAAAGCTTAACAAGACAATTCACATATGAAGCATGCTTTATATGAAAATCAAGCACAGAACTTAACCAGAAAAAAAACACAAAATATCATACAATACTTTATATGACATTAAAGCACAGAGCATGGTAGTAAGTTCCTTTTAAGTTCGGGATACTCACACTACAATTACAACAGTGAAAAACATAGGCATTTTCTCCAGCCACATCTCTTACTTAATTGAAGTCCTAACGAGGCAAACATTAACTAGACAATTCAAACTCACAACTCCTTCAATCACAAACTTAAAAAATAAGCTATCAGCAACCTCTGATTAAAGAGGAAAGCTTCAATTTTGATTCACAGAAAGCTTCAAATGTAAACAATTCCTCCGTAACATGAATCAAATGGCAACAATAAGCACACAAAAATCTTGATTCAAGACTATCATATAGCCCAGCAGAAAAGGCTTTTAGATCAGAAAGCCTAAGAGCAGAGAGAGAGGAGACCTTTCTCAAAGCAGTGGCGAGCTCCCCGCGAGTGAAGTTGGCGGCGGCAGAGGTAGTCAAAGGGATCCCGTTGCGGAACTTGTACAAGGACACATTCTTCTGAACGTACTCCGTAAACTGAACCCTATCAACCCCACCAATTCGAGAAACTAAGCACTCTCATTCACATATATATGGAGAGAGAGATAAAGAGGAAGAGGAGAGCATCAGAAATTACCTGTCGCCAGGCTCGCCGCTGGCAGCAACGAGCTTGTGAGAGTCAAGAAGCATGATCTTGTCCTCGTTGTTTTTGTGGAGGAGGATGCTGTTAACCGCCGATGTATCCGCCGCTACGATGGAGAATCCGTTCCCAACTAAACCGAATACACACTCCATCTTCTCTCTACAGATCTGTTTACCTCAGGCTCCGATTTAGCTTTTCTCCGGCGTGTGCGATGAGAAACGGATCTTGGTCGATGCTTGAGTGATATAAGAAAGGAAGCGTCTTGCAGAACAAGCCTTCTTTAGGTCCCTTGCGGTTCTGAACGAACTCAGCAAAGCCTAACCGAACCGAACTTTCGGTTTTTGGGTTCATGTTCGGTTATGGGTTCTAAACCAATTTTCAGACTTGCTTAATTAGGTATGTCAGTCGGTTAGTTTTGACTTTTAAAAAAAACAAACATCCTGAGTGATCCAAACTGGTTTTCTCTAAATCATATCTAAAATTTTCTTGAACCGAATTTTTTAGCTGAAATCCTACGAACCTAACCAAAATAATCCAAATAAAGTGCACTTACCAGAATTAAACCAAAATAAACCAAAAACATCAATTCAACTAGGTAACAAACTTTAAAACTGAATTAATCAAAAACGAACCGTGACCTTAGCTGAAAAGTCTGGAAAACGAACTAACCGACCTGGTTAACCCGCATGCCTACTTTGTGTTGAATGTTGACCTCTCTACTAGGAAAGTAATTATTGTCATACCAAGCAAGAAAATGAGCCTCCATATGAAATAGGCTTTCATTTACTTTTCTACTTACTTTCTAACGCTACAAGATTTGGTTGCACATAGCACTACGGGGGCAGATCCAAGATGGCTTTTAGTATGGGGCACATGCCATTTTCTTCTAACTACAAGCTTAGCATATATATACTTGACCAAACTTGCACTAATTACTAATGAAAAAAGAAAATTTAGGAAAAAATATGTGCCCCACCCTCTTGTAGACTTGTACATTGGGTCCGCCCAGCCCTGGACACAAACGGTGGAAGTGCTTCCGATCCGTTCGAATATTTAAAATTTTGGCCACTTTTGGTCGCATAAATGGTTAAAGTTGAAATACAGTTCGAAGTCCTAGTTACTATAACTAATTTTATGTTTTAACTGTTAATTTACAGGCCCATAATTTAGTTTGTTTCCAGCCCAAATTTTCTCCGGGCCTGCACATAGTTCAGTCTCGCAGCCATATATTTTACCAACTAACGTTTTCAGATTATTGGTTTCAAAATATTCAATCTGAAAACACCCACCAATAATCAAACACATGAGGAACAGAGGAAGTTTTTTTTTTTTTTTTACATGAGGAACAGAGGAAGTTTTTTTTTTTTTTTTTACATGAGGAAGTTTTATTATCTATAAAACAGAGAAAATCCGTTACAACCAAGTACAACTCAAGAAACTCTGTAAGACAGAAGTCACGGAACGTCACCGTGTTTTATTACACCGTCAGAGACATCTACTTGACCTTTTGTACATTTCTTAACATTTCAGAAGCATCTTCAAAAACCGGCTAAGTTGAAGATTGACTGAAACGAGGGCTTGGCTTTCTCCGGAAATTGATGGCTATGAGTCGTAGGCGCAAAGTGGGAATAGTTTTGACTCGTAAACAACTTCTCCGCCATTTTACTTCCAAGACCAAAGCTCAGCCTCGTTGCCACCGTGTTGAGGTTACTCAGCATATTATCTTGCCCTGTAAAAACCCAAACAAACAAACTTCCGTTTAGAGCAAGCAAGGCACAACACCAAAAGAGACTTATCAATTAAAGAAACCCTTTTTTCTTGACCTGCAAGGAACGTTCTTGTGCTGTTGGACGCATGAATACCAAACCCTACCGCAACAAAGTTTTGATCCTGTGATAGTATAGCAAATGGATGACCTGCCGGAAGGATAAAAACTTCTCCTTTACACACGCGTGATACAATCTTGTGTACTTGTCCACTCATTTCTTCTTCTACTTCCTCTTCTTCTTCTTGTCCTGGTCCAAACCAGGGCTGTTCTTGGTCTCCTTGGAATGTATAAAGACTAGCCATCTCGAAACGAGCGCAACCATTCTCAACAAACGTTACAAAGGTTGTTTTTGAATTATACTGAGGAAGGAACAATGACCCCTACACATTTACACAAGTTTTAGATTAGTGACTGATCCATCAAAGCGTCGGAACTATATATAAAGATTATTGAGTGCAAACCTTTGTCATGTTAACCCAACCGACGGCGATGTCAAGGTCTTGGAGTTGACTAAACCTTTTAGGATGTGCCTCGTGGTAATGACCAAAGTCGTTGGAGTAGATTGCATCTTGTGTAAGGAGATTGAAAGGGCTCCCGAACGTGCTCTTGTCTTTTTTGTCTTTGTGTTTGTTTGAAGGAGAAGTAGCGTGTTCTGTAAGTTCCTTGATCTGGACAGGAGAAACTCTGCGTATAATCCCTTGTCCCATTTGTTGTTGTGGTCCCCTAATCAACCCGCCTAGCAATTCTTCCGGTATCTATAGATTCCATAATACAAAACTTGTAATCACATCTTATCTCGTGAGATTCACAAAACTGCCCTAGACTCGTATATGTGTTATATAACATATTAAAAGATGAAAGGAAGTTAAGAAACGTACGTTGAAACTAGCCTTGAGTACATCTTTACTAAACCCAGTGAAATAGGATTGGTGAAACTGGGAATGAGCAGGGAAGAAGACCTGAAAATAAATATCGAGGTTAAACGACGTAAAAGAATAAGGGCATCATTATCCTAATCTCCGGGTCTGTTAACGGGTCTGTTAACGAAGGTTCTTAATTCATGATTTGATTTTTCTTTGTTGCACTTTTCGGCTAAGAAACAATTTTTATATCTCTTATTTAATAAACGGTAAAATTAAAAAAAAAAACTAAATACCGTCTCTTATCCGAATTTAAGAACCGCGTTTAAGAAATCGAGGATAATGATGATCTAATATATTAAAATTATTTAAGTGCAAAAAAAAAGAAGAGGATGTAATAAAATTAAATAAAGGACCTGGAAGTGTCCGGGAACATTGGCGGGGACGGCGATCTTGGCGAGGCGGAGAGGAACGGTGTCGTTGGTGTTTGCGAAAAAGTGTGTGACGCTGGAAGGGACTCTCACCACATCACCTTTCGTTATTTGAAATGATTCATTAGCCTTATCCGTCACGAAACCAATCACTCCCTTCCCTGATATGATTTTAAACAAATTAGGTTATTTTTAGTAACTTGTTAGAAAAGTGTATTTGAACAGAATGGAATCAACACAATCAAAACAAGGAAAGTGAGATTAACCTTGTAGGACTAGAAATATGTAATCGGCATCTAAATGGTGAGGAACAAGGAAAGTGTTAGGTTGCATCTCCTGGAACAAGAAGCGGTAGTTTTCTATTCCACGGAAGAGTTGTGATGAGCGGTTAGTGAACTTGGGCAATATTTTGACAAAACCATCTTGTGACTGAAAGAAATTCTTGAAACTCCACTGCCCGAAGTGGTATAGATTCTTTGTTGCCTCTTCATCCCATCCCTCGCCGGAACCGCCACCGTGACCTTCTTGTCCCTCTTGTTGTGGTGGTTCGAACTCTTGGACCTCCACACGGAAGGCCAAGCAGTGGAAAACAGCTAAGGATATGAGAAGGAAAAGTGTTATGGTTAATTTACTGATCGCCATTTTTTTTTGTTGATTTATGCTCTTAGAAAGAAAAGTATGGATGGTTTTGGTTTATATAGGAAGAGAGATTGACATGCATGGTGACGAGTGTTCCTATACAACAAAACTACGATTGGGCAAACTCAAAACGTTTATCCAAACGCTAAAAATAATGGGTGAAAACATAAAACTAGAAGTTTGTGGAGAGATACAAAATGGATTTTATTAGCATATACAAATTTTATAGAATTGGTTTGGATGGTGCGAAACAATTAAGATGATAATCAAATTTAGTTCACAGTCTGCTTCTAATAGTTTATGTATTCATCAAGTTTTTTTGTGATAAAAATGTGTTTACAGGTTAATGAAACAATTTGATGATAAGAAAAATACAAACATTAGAAGATATGGATGATCACTTGGGTGAAACGTGGTACGGAAGATAAGTACCACAAGGATTCTCTATGGTGTTACTACGTGTCTTATCACCAGGCTTTGTTCCAATTCGAATAACATGACTAAGACACTCGCATTTTATTTTATACTAGTATATCTCCCGTGCTTTGCACTTGTTTTATAATTTACAATAGAAAAATATATTTTGAGAAATATTAATTTGAATGTTAAATAATACAGTGTGAAAATGTTATTTGAGGGTTATATATGTTGGTAAACTTAAAAATTAAAATTTTGTTGTTTATATCTTTCAGTAGTCCAATATAAACACAAGATAAACATCATGTATTAATCTATTTTTCAAATTCTAAAAATAATTTCTTATGAAAGTTAAATTGGGGGATATAAAATAAACTGACAAATAAACTTATTAATTCTCTTTCATTTTGATTATTTCTAATAATAATTAAAAAGAGGGCAGTGTTGAAACAACAAACTTTAGTTTTTACATTCTTCTCTTAAAATATTTTTGTTTCCGTAAGATTCTTTTACGTTTCTTCATTTTCAGTGCTATACATTTTAGTTTTTAAAATAATCTACAAATAAGAAATATATAAAAAGCGTATATATTTTTTATCTTAAAGTAAACAAAAGTAATATCATATTTCTTTAAGATTATAAAAACATAAAATAAAGAATAAGAAAAACATACCTCATCATGTTAGGTTTTGATCATCGTCTTCTCTATCACCGAGTTTTCTTTACACCATTTGTGGCGATTCTCAAATAATTTTAGGATCTTTGTGCATGTGCTTTAATAATATGAGACTCTATTACTCTCATCCAATAAACTCTGATCACAACAACAAACAAACATATTTGGTTTACCTTGACTTTTTTCACTATGGAGTATGTAGCTTTTTTTTATAGTAAAACAACAAAAATGGAAAAAAGACTATGAGAATGTATTGTTAGAAAGAGAAAATGTTTTAAAAAAAGTTTGTTCGAACAAAAAAAAAGTTTGTTTGAATTGGCATTTTAGTTTTACCGGCCCTAGATTCACATACCTGGATCTTATTCTTCAAATGTCTTGCCGTACACTCCCCCAATTAGTCCATAGCATATCTGTGTTCTTCTCTTTTTCTCTCATCTCGTTGAAACAAATTCCTTTGAAAGACTACGATTGTGCTATCTCTTGGTGAGAAAAAAAAATGATTTTCATGTAGCACTGTAAATTTTGGCAGTGTAGATAAGATCATTAGAACATTTGATTTATCTGGGTAGAAGTAGAAATTTCAGAGAGAGAATTAATGGAGTTGTTGTAAATAATTTAGAAGTTTACAGTTTAGTTTCTGATCGTAAATCAGTTTTTGTCTAGAAAAATTTAATGGTTTAGTAGGAGATCATGGGTGTAGTGGGAGAAACTATATAGATTTTAATTTATATATAAAACAAAAAAAATTAGAAATCACGAAACTGTTTTTGTATTTAAATTTTTTTGCATTGTGTTTTTTTTTTAATTATAAATTTTTTGCCAAGTGTCAAATTTTGATTAGTTAGGTGACTTGTGCTTTAGTATATAAGAGATTATCATTTAGTGTGTGTGTCAATCTTCTAAGTAGGATTGAATATTTTATTCGTTAAATTTTTATTTTTTTTTCAGTTTGATTTGAAAAATCCGAATATTCGTTTGTGCTTACTTTTGAGAAGATACTCAAATACATATATGTGCTTACTTTTGAGAAGATGTTTTGGAACTATGAAAAAAAACTTAAACAGAGAAGAAAGACACTAAAAGATAGAACTTCAATCTTCCAAGTTCTCCTCCAAATCATGTGTTGTCTCCCATAATCGGACTACAGTGCATAAGACATTACCGAGCAAACCATGTTTGGTGAAAGAAAACAACACAGAATTTATCATGCTCAATGAATGAGAGAGGAAGGATTGTACTAAGAGATGGCTTGAGTGAACTTTTAATCCATGGTAGAACCCTTTTAATAAGCACTTATTATTGTTGGATGAAGAATTTAAAAGATTGATTCAAAGAAAGAAACATCTTCTTATTTCTTTGAAACACATGGACCTTTGTTAATTCCAGTAATCATTAGTACAACATTGCAACTAAAGATATTGGTCCTAAAACCATTACTCAAGAAAAAAAAAACATTCTCTCAAAACATAATCCAAGATGACAAAACAGTTCATAGTGTAGATGGGTTTATAGATGAACAAAAATCTTGTTTATCTTTTATGTCTCTTGTTTCCACCAGCTTTGCCTCCACGAAACCCACCTTTGAAATCATTAGTCGTCTCTGCAGTGTTCTGCTTGCTCAACCCTTTCCTTCCACCATGACCAAACTTGGAATCCCTAAACTCCCTCTTCTTATTGTTCATCCTCGAAGTGGTCTTCCCTTTGCCTCCTGACCTATCACCAGGAGACACACCAGGTCTCTTCTTACCACCACCTCCTCTCTGGAAACTCTTACCATTACCAAACTCAAGATCAAGCTCTCCTGCTCCTTTCTCACTAAACCCACTCTGCTGCCTCTGTTTCCTCCACTTCTTAACAGACTCAATCTCATCCTTCTTCTGCTTAGCCCTCTCCTTCATCTTCTGAGACTGCACTTCCTTAGCCATCTTCTTGTTATCCCTAGCTTTCCTCCTCTCTTCAGACTCCTCCATCTGTTTCTTCTCGTACAGAAGCTTAGACTTCACTTTCTCCATATGCGTATCTGACTTCACCATCTCCGCGTAGTAATCAGCTGGCCTGAGGAAAGGCAGACCCATCTCCTGAAGCTTCTCGAAAGCTTGCCTCGTCCCTTCGAGGGCTTGAGTGTAGAAAGCCATCTCTCTAGCGAGGTCGTCGTTTACGTCAACAGCTTGTCCTTGCTCGATCTCAACGGTGAGCTTGTGAGTCCAGTCAACATCTTCTGGCCAGCTAATGTCTTGAAGCTTATCAAGCAGCCCATCTCTGTTGTATACAGCAGTCTTTGTCGGCTCAGATAACTTCTCAGTGATCTCGTCATCTGAATCTGAAAGAGATTCAGCTTCAGAGTCAGATGCTGCTCCGTCTTCATCAATCATGTTCATCTCATCATCTTCCACAAATTCATCTTCAAGTGACATCTGCTCCATAGAAAAAAATTATTACAGGAACATACAGTTTTATAAAAAACTGAACAACAACAAGAATCAGTTAAACTAAAGTTACTCCAAATATTTAGACACTTAATCTGTTACCTTGAAGTTGAATATCACACAATCTACGGACGAAAGATTTACTAACCTTAGGTGAAGTCTATTACAGTATAACGCTAAAATAAAAGAAAACTTACGGTTTAACAACGAAGCCACGCGAAGAAGATTGAAGAAAACTGCGCTTGAGAAGGGTTTTAGAGAGTGAACGACGGCGCCAGAGGAATAAGAAGAAGACACACCAAAAAAAAAGGGTTTCTGCTTTATTTTTGTAAGAGAAATATCCTACAATAGCATAAAAAAATATTTTATCACAAATAAAATCTAAAAAAATAATTAAAATATTTCATTAAATAGATCAATAAATATTTATATTTCTAAGATTAAATAATTGAGACTTAGGGTTTAGAGTTTAAAATGTTGAGTTTTGGTTAGAATATTAAATTTTAAAAAATAAAAAATTAAAATTAAAATTTGAAAACAAAAAAAAGCTATTTTGATCAATTTTTTCTTGAATGCTATTGATAAAAACTAAAAAATAGACGAAAGAACTATCTTAGAATTTTTCTAAGAGAAATACCGTCCAATAACATTAAAAGGGTTTTATCACATCGATACTAACATCGTTTCTCACCATGTGCTGCAACAAAACTCCAAGCAGCTTCATCTTCTTCTTCTGGCAACACATCTTCAGCAACGGAGCATAAGTCTCTAGTTTGGACTACATGATTCCTCCTCCTCCTCCATCCTTTTAAGCAACCCTAGAGGCTAGAGCCATCTCAACATCACGACTAACTCCTTGATTCGTCATGTCCTCAAATATCTCAGCTGCATCCTTAAACCTACCAGTCTTGGATAGAATATGTACCAGTGAGCTATAAAACTTAGCATCAGGGACACACCCGTCTTCTTTCATCTTCTCATAGACTCCTAAAGCTTCAGCTACTTGTCTAGACTTACCCAAAGAATGCATCATATCACAGTCGTATAAGTCACCACGTTAGGTTTACACCCTTTCTCTCGCATCTCTTCCAGGATCTCATTAACCTTCCTAAAATCTCCTTCCCTACAGTAAGCCTCTACAAAGCTTTGTGTAGGTAACAACATCAGGAGCAAACTCAGCAACCTTCTATTTTCTCGGTTTTTGATTCATTCCTTCTTTTTTTTTTTTGCTAACGTAAGACAATGAAATGTCAAATGTGAATGCTGATGCTTATGTCTGAAACCGGTTATTGTCTCTTTCTACGATTTCTCGGTTAACTTTGCAAATGAATTTCAGTCAGAGCATACTCTCAGGTTCTTGACTGTTTGGATTGTTTTGCCTTTGTTTGAGCTAATGATGAGACCAAGGGCCATTGTAAGTTTCTCGCTGTGTCGGGCTAAGCATAAGTCGTTTCTCTTGCTCATCAGAACATTACTCAGATCACCTACTTGGCCTAAGTCACACCATGGGCATGTGAAGCTTTTTTTGTAAGAGTGGAGCAAGTTCGAGGAAAGTTAAGACTGGTCGTCATAGCTCTTCAGCTAATCTCATCGAGCATTGCTTATATTTTTGGCATTCGAGGGTGTGACTCATCCCCTGATGTGAACTAAAATAGGGTCTTCTTACCTCTAATCTCTACTAGACTAGTTTGGTAATTAACTGCCTACCTCTTTAACTATGGATCACTCTAAACAAAAACTCAAGACTTGCTTCCCATTGAAAACAGAAGCTTCCCAAAACGATGACAGAAAATTTTACAAGACATTTATAAATGGGTTAAGTTGAACGTTGCTATAAAAGAAACAAAGAATTAAGTATCTGACATTTTTAACTAATCCGATGTATATTATAGCAAAACAAAAGTTTATCAACTTCTTATGAAAAAAAATGTTATTTGATATTTTCCATTAGCAAACGCCAGTATTAGTATTCACAATGACAGAAACTATATATATTCTTTTTTGATAACGAAAACCCTTCTTTTTAAAAAATAAATCTTGACAAATTAAAGAAGAAGAAAACAGAGCATTGCTCTAAAATTCAATGTGAAAGGTGGTAAGAAGAGGGGTAAAACGGTAAATTTAGGGACCACGACCGGAGACAAAGCAGAAACAGCCAGGACTCTGATCTTCGGGGATCATTCCGCCGCCTTTGGAGGTGTCGACACCTTCAAGCATTTTCACGACTTCCTCCATCTCCGGTCGTTTCTCCGGATTCGCTTCCCAACATTTCTTCATGATGCTTGATAACGATGTTGGGCAACATCTCGGTATGTCCGGTCTCAGATTCTGTTTCCAAAACCAAATCAATCTTAGCCTAAACCCAAACCAAACCAAACCAATCTTAGCCTAAACCCAAACCAAACCAAACCAATTGAATTTCTAATTTTAGCATATTCTAAACCAAACACACATACTAAACCAAACTAATAAACAAGGATTTATAATATATTTAAAAATCTATTATCGTATAATTTGTATCTCAACGTTAGTTTCTAACTAAGATCGACTTTAATCTAACTCTAGTACAAACCCAACATAAAATCAGTCAGAGCGGAAACTAAAACCGAATTACATATATGGGTTTCAGTTTTTCTATTAAAACCGATAAAACCGAAGAAATTAAACGATAACCGGATCAACCACCGGTTTAATAGTTCTTCTGCAAATTTCTTCACAGCGTTTCAAGATTCCTATTTAGTTTCACGTACGTACCTGACGAACAACAGCAGAAGAAACATCAGCGAAGCTGAGATCAGGATAAGGCATATCACAACAATAAATCTCCCACAAGCATATCCCAAAGCTGTATACATCGCATCTTCTGTTGTATGGCTTACCATCAAGAACCTAACCTCACAAAGCACAACCACAAATCAGATTCAAGAAAAAAACAAAAGAGAAGAGATGTAATGTTCTCTTTCTATTGTATACCTCTGGAGCCATGTATCCAAGAGTACCAGTTTCTCCAGTCATGTCCTTTGGATTCTGAGCTTCAACTCTAGCCACTCCAAAGTCAGCAATCTTTAGATTCCTCTGATAATCCAAAAGCATGTTCTCTGTTTTCACATCGCGATGAACGATTCTCTCTGAATGCAAATAACTTAGCCTGTGCAGAAGAACATTCTTGGAGTCATCAGATTCATGAAGAATGAAACAAAAGTAGTTATGTTTTAAAGTACATTACCCTCGGGAGAGATCAAGAGCGAGCTGAACAACAACTTTAAAAGCGAGTTTCCTTCTCCTGTTACGGAACAAGAACTGTTTAAGAGTTCCACCTGGAAGATACTCAACAACCACACAACAAGCTCTTTGAGGCAATGAGTTCTCCGTCTCAGCTGATGATGGTATCTTCAGATTCGTTGTTCCCATTGATGCTCCAACAAACTGTTTTTTTTTTTTTTTTAATATAATCCAAACATTCATACATATACACACAAAAGAGTGGTCACTGATAATTAACACCCTAATTAAGGAGGTTATATAATTTACCTTTGTGACATTGGGATGATCAAGTTTGTGCCAAACCGCAACTTCTTGTCGGAATGAAGCACGTAGTGCTGAAGTCTCAGCTGCTGTCGCGTAACCATCTTCTCCCCAATCAAGCACTTTCACTGCCATTACTCATAAACAGTTAAACAGAAGCATAGACTATATTCACAATCTCTAAACATAAACAGAAATGAGTTTTTTTTTGTTTTGTTGTTGGACCTGCAACGTCTTGACCATCATAGATGCCTTTGTAGACAATACCATAAGCACCACGAGCAATGACATTCCTCATCTCCAATTTAGCCAACTCAATCTCCCACTCTTCCTTAGGCTTAGGGTTCTTCTCGATGTTTCTTGACCAAACCCTACTCAGATGTTTCTCCAGCTGAATGTCAAGATTCTTCAGATCGATCTTGTCAGCTCGAAAAATCATGTCTTTCTTGCTGTTGTTCCCAACAGCTCCTCCGCTTCTGAGGTTGTTTTCTGGTGTAGCTTTTGTCTCATTTGTTGGTTCCATTTTTTTTAGTTTACTTTCTTCTAAAGCAATCTCAGACACACAGAGAATGAGACACAACACAACTCAAACAATCACCAAACTAAGATTCTGACAGAACATTTTCATCATTATCAAAACCTGAACTCATTTATTTTTTGAAAGAATCTGTTTAAAAAACTATTACACCAACCTCAAGTTTCTGGACATGTTCTTCTGACATCCAGATTCTAATATATATATTTGAAAAGACTTTTTTTTCAATTAATAACAAATTCCACAAGCTGAAATTCTCTTCAATAATAGCGTTGAAAATTCAATTAAAAATGAGAAAACAATATTCAAAATGAAATAAAAAACAACAATTCAACAAAGACAATTAGAAGAAAAAACAGTAAACCCTAAGAAACCGACTCGTCGACCACTATTATCATTGACCCAGATTATTTTTTTTAAAACTAAATTTTCTAATATATCATAAACCCAGAAACGTAACCAAAATTTCGGAGATCAGACACGTTATCAATCATCCACTAGACCATGCAAAGAGAGAGAAAAAAAACATCGACGAGATCGATAGAAGAAGAGAGTTTTCTTCCTCCGAGAAAACAACCTCAGAGAGATGAAAACAGAGGTTTTGAAGGAAAAGAGATCTGAGGAAGAAAAAAAAAAAGAATCTATGAAACGATGAAGGAGAGGCGGAGCGTGAAAGACGGAAGAAAAGAATGGTTTTGATTTGATGTTAAAGCTGGTTTTAAGGAGACGTATTTGCTATTTGTTTCTGTAAATCTTAGCCCCATAAGGCAAAAATATTTTACCTTCGTACATAGAAAGACAATTACATGTACGTAGACAACTTTTGTGGAAAATAATATTTATTTGTTTTTATTATTTGAATTTGTCTTAAAGGTAAACTGAGTATTTTATTGATTTCTTTAGTCCAAATAAGTCATGTAGTGGAAGGTAATATATATTATCATGAATGATCAAGATTTTTTTTCTTTGTAGCTTTTTGAAATGATAATTTCTTGTTATTTGTAAGTGCAATTAACATACGTTGGAAGAAAAACTTATACTAACAGCGTTTTCTGTCCTGCCTCTATTAATTTTCTCTATTCATAGATAACTTTTGGTGTGTTATGTCCTACTAGTATTATAGCATGGGCACATTATATTTATCAATATGAAATGTTAAAATAAATAAAAAGAAACTTAAAGTATGTGAACAGAGTAAAATTTACATGTTTTGTTAAAATATAAATATAAATATCAACTATTATAATTGCTTAATTATAATTCTAAGTTTATAAGAAGTATAAAATACTTTAATAAGTATGATTAAATAGTTAGAGATGTTATAAAAATATATAATTTAAGATATGTTAAAATTTTGTTACTACTAAATACATTATTGTTATACTGAAATATACCCATTAACCGTTGTAAAAAAACACCATTAACCAAAGAAAGGAATCACTCATATACGAACAATCCTTCTTGCTTTTAATGTTCACTGTTTTACTTGAATTGGTCTTGTTTATCTTATGAAAATTTTAAACAAATATCATTGTTAAAATGAAATTTAGCCAGTGTTGATGGTTTCCTAAGTTATATTTAAATAGTTTACAAATGCTTATAGAGATCCACAAAATAAATCAAAAGACAAATAATTAATGATTATGAGATTAGAAAAAGCGACGACTTAAAAAAAAACTACAATTTACTGAGTTGTTAAAAGATGTCGAGCATGATTAACCCAAGAACCTTTTATGGGTTTTTGGAAATTTTTCTTTAAAAAAAAAAACGAATCAATCACAGATCGTCACGTGTCAGTGGGATCTACGAACAGTGCAAGAATCCATAAGAACTAGTTCTTAATTAACAATTTTTGGAACCAGTTTTTACACTATTCACTATTCATAGAACTCATGTCTTGAAAAATCATCCTAAAAACTTCCTTTAATCATGGTCTAAGGTGTCTAAATGCTATTCTTTTTTTTCAAGTCAGTCTTTATTGGTGATTTTTCAATTTTTAGATAATTTGATATTTTCTGAAAAATATGAGTAAGATTGATACGTACAAGGTCATATTTGCTTCTTGTATTATAAAAAAAAAAACAAAGAAAGAAGTATAAAGAAGAAGTTAAAGAAGAAGTAAAAAAGTACGATACGTACAAGGTCATATTTGCTTCTTGTATTATAAAAAAAAGAAGTATGAAGAAGAAGTAAAAGAGTACGATACGTACAAGGTTAGGTACCATCTAGTATTCGCTGGTTCGTTGTGTGTTTTGTCGTGAAAAGAAAGAGATAAGGTTGACATCTTTCTAATGCCTTCGAATTTAGGACTTTGTCGCGTCTTCCATTTACTATGCTTTACAGATAAGATTTCAATTTAAAACAACAACACTCAATGGATTCTCTTTTAAAAATCTTATTCGCAATCACGATGATGATTACTAATAATTTATATGTAACGAGTCATGACAGATGTACTCAGATCACCTGACTCAGATACATGAATTTGAATTTAAAATATAAATATTTTTGTGTGTGTAAAAATTTTATGGTTTAAAATTCTGTTTAGAGTTTAGATTATCATAATCATAAAATATTTATGACAAATTTATGATTATTTTATAATTAGTCACGCAAAATTCATGATTTAAATTATGATGAAAACATAAGTTATGATTTTGTCTATATTTTTATGACCATTTTGTTATTTCGTGATAAAATTATGTTTAATTGCAATCATGTTTTAATATGTGACTATTTTATATATTTTTAATTTCATGATTTAATCATGATAAATAAAATTATTATATTTAAAATATTATATTAACAATTATATAATATATTTAAAAAATATAGTATATTATTGTGAAAATAAGATTTTAAAATAAAAATAAGTACCCGCACGATCAAACTCTAGTTTATGATTACAATCGGATACACCCTTAGACATAACACGTTGAAAATCTCGAGGCCCATATAGTTTGATTCCAACTTTGTTCTACTCCATGTGATGTTCTCTTAAAACCCAAATTATGAAATGGATCTTATTTGTACAAGAATACTAAAAGGTAAGTGAACATATGACAAATATCCGAGACAAAGTATTCCAGCTCCACTCTATTTAAATGAATTTTGAAATCAAATCTTCTTTTTACTTAAAAATACTTCAAATACGAGCGGTGACTCATTTTTATTTATTCCTTTATTTTTTAACCTAAAATAAATTGAAAGTAAAGTAAAACTTAACTCTATTATATAAATGCTTTATTTTAATTTAATAATATCATTAATAAAAAAATGCAAAATAGATATAGAAAATTTGTGATTACAGAATGATATAGTTAGGGTTAGTCATGAAAAAATCATGTCTATATGAGTATGACCAAAAAATTGATAGTGGCCAAACGTGATCAAAATAGCCACATTTTGATCATGATTAAAAAAATAGCTAAAATAGTTACGAAAATAACATGGAAACAACTGTGACTATCTTAATCATCATGTTATTATCGTGATTAAATTATGAATTTAATTTTGAAGATTTAAAATTAAAATATGAATATTTTTGGGTTTGTGTGAAGATTTTATGGTTTACAATTCCGTTTAGGATTTAGAGTTTCATATAATCACAAAATGTTCATGATAAATTCGTGGTTATTTTATTGGATTGAAGATTTTATGATCGAGCTTCGTACTGATGGTTGTTTGGTCTCGCCAGTTTCTAAATCATAAAGTTCTCTGTGGTATGTGTTTGTGCTTATTCCAATGAGAAATCTCAGTTATTTTATATCTTGACTTATATGGAGTAGTGTGAATTGCTTCGTGGTGTAAACATTTGGTTTCTACCGTGCTGCTCAGTCTTTTATGTTTATGGTCAGTTTGGTCTTAGTTTTTTTCAAGTTTTCCTTTGTGCAGAGCTCAGTTTCCGGGGAAGTGTGTTTCCGCCGGCTGAAGAATTTTATAAATTTCATCGTCGCTGTAATATGTGTGTTTCACAAGAACGAAAGAAAAGAAATGCTAGTAGTTCCATGATCAGTGACTGCTAAGTACTAAGGAAAGAGGTGGGTTTGATAATACCCTTGTGGCCTTGTGCATAAAATTTTTTGGTCATTTTAGCTTCTGAAATCTCAATAAACTCTATCGAGTTACTTATAAATTAAATTACACTAAAACACATTAAAATGTTCAATCCAATAACACTCCATTAGCATATTGGCCCGCCATAGATTTAAAATCCAAATAAATCATAAAAATTGGAGATAATTTATGTTCGTCTCACAGAAAAATGCCCCTAGCTCAACAATAATTTTAGGTGGTGTTAACATTAACATCATAAACTCTGTTTTTTTCCTGAAAAGTATTCCATCTGAGAAGTGTTTTTTTTTGCTAAAATTTTGTGCAAGAAGAAGATAAATTTGTTTTAAGGAATTCATTATGAAATACAATATCTTTTGATTCGCAACTCTGGATACAGGCTTAAGACATAACCTTTGGTTTATATGTATATAAAGGTGGTTTAACGTGTGAGTGTATTCTGTATACGAATAAACCAGAGGGCCAAAGGCTTATATATCTTTTGATTCGCAACTTCAATTAAAGCCCAAATCATAGGGAGGCCTTGCAAGTGCATCCTTTAATTTATAAAATCTCAGATGGTATTGCTAAAGATATAAATTACATTATGTACCGGCGTGCCACGATCTGCTTGGGGGAAGAGAATATAACACAGGCAAATATATGAAAATAGGTAAAGTTGAAACTACCTTTATTTGCTATTTAAGTATATACTCGATAAAACACAAAAGTCAAAAGATGTAAGACATCCATTTCAATTGTTTAATTAAGCAGAGAGTGAGAGACTGAGAGTTGCAACGTCCAGGGTCAATATCAAAATAGTCAATACTAACAACATGAATTTGAAATAAAGTAAAAAATGCATATAGATATGAAGGGATATGGACAAAAAATAATATACAATAAGATGAAAGAAATGCATTTGTCGTTTCATGCTTGTTCACAATCAGATTATTATGGCTCAAGAAAAGCCAAACAACAAGAGCGCAAAATCGATTGGGGAAACAGAACACCGCTTGTTCTGAGTTTTCTTTATTTAAAAAGAAATTTTGTTTTAAACGTTTGTTGTGAGTTGTGCAATTTCTTCTTGAAATATTCGTTGTTGACATTCTACAAAAGGCTTAGATTTCAAATATGAAGGATATAGATGATATAATTGGAAAATATATTTTGCAACAATATATAGCCTATTTTTGGTCAACAATCATTATGTAGTGGTAAAGGTTAAACCCAGCAAACCAGTTGATGTATGGAATGATACTAGTAAAAATTATCCTGGCAAATAGAGGGTTTAAATTGATTAATGATCCCAAACAACAACCATTGTAGTATTTGGTGTCTTGGCATGTTTTTTTTTTTTTTTACTATAAGAACGATGGTATTATTAAAGAGAAATATCATAGAATAATTCTAAAAAAAAATTGACACAAAATAACTTCTAAAAAAAAAAAAAAAATATTTCATTAATGAAGTAAATATATATTTATATATGTAGGTTTAACTGTTATGGACATAGAGTTTAGAGTTAGATGGTGAAGTTTTGAAGTTAGAGTTCCAAATTTTTTTAACAAAAATATTAAGAGTTAAAAAAAAAAAATTCAAAACAAAAAAAATATTTTGATATTTTTTTATTTTAAAATTATTTTTGTGACATTTTTTTTTTAAAAACTATTTGTGAGAATTGACCATTATTAAAACATGTTTATCAAGTTCTGAAAAAGTTATTGGTTCAGAAAGCAAACTCTCATTTAAAGCGATCATGTAATTTACTGATTTTAACAAATTGATCGAAGTCGTGAAGTAATTTTCATTACAAATAAGTTATAGGTTAGTCCTGATTTTTAGAATTTTCGAAAAATAAGTGACTGTTAAAAAAGGTACAACTTCTTCATTAAACATAACGTTTGGATATAAATAAAATAAAATGTATAAATGGATGACAGATAGCAAAAATAATGGAGATTCTATGGTACAAAAGCAAAGGCTAAATGATGACTTTGGTAAGTTGGCTTCTCTTGTGGCCATTTGTAGTAAGCAACAGGATCTTTAATAAAAAATTAAATAAAAACATTTATTTTTCCTAACTAAATTCTGAATATTCCGTTAATAAACAACCTGACATGCACAAACAGTTCATGGAACAGCTTTACAATATCCAAATTTCTAAATAAAGACCTGATTTAGTATAGTACTGTATACAGTGGACTCGAAATAAATATTTAAAAGGACTGACAAATAATAATAGATGCACAAGTAACAAAAATACTAATAATAATGTTTATGGCGTATTATAAAGAGAATCAAAAGAGGAATAGTTTTTATGTATTTGATGTCACGTGATGTGTCATGTGGCACGTGACAGAGAAGCAGCAACATGAATGTAGAATGGTCGACATTATGATTTTCGCATGGGGGCACCTTTCGCCAGAAGAATTGCTTTTGGTTCTATCCATATCAATTCTCCATGGACTATATACAATATAATATAATATATACTATTTTGGTTATAATTTTCCAATCTGACTCCATATAGTTAAGTTGCCAGGGAAAATATTTTAAAGTATCATTGATACTGCTAATGTTTTTAATCGTTGGTATGAGATTCCAATTTTACGACTTAAAATCCAACAAAATATCACTTCTGTCTTATATTAATTTCCTTTTCGATATATCTATCTCGTTCACGTAATTATGTGCCAGCGAAAGGAACCACTGCAACGAATATTTGGTGCATTCACTTTATGGCGTCACGGGTAAGACATTTTTTTCCTGGCTAGGATATATAGGAGAGATAAATAGCTAATACTAGTATGTTTTCCTTACAAAAACTATAGCTAATATGTTTTCTTTTACAACATATCTCAACATATATCCACTTATTCACAGTAGGTGCGTAATAATTGTATTCACGAGTCAACATGTATAGCTCTTAATTAGTGAATGTGACATTAACATTTCAACTACTCTTTTACACCTATGCGTACGTGAAAATAATATAGTTTGCAACGTTGCAAGTTTTTTTTTTTTGCAAAATTGCAAGTTGTCATAAGTTATACTTAATGCTGAGAATTATTATCTTCAAATCCAGATCTACTCCAAAAATAGAATATATAGAGTACCTAAATCTGGATATTAAATATTGACTCCATCGAATCCTGATCTAAATTTATAAATATATTAAATTTTATTAATAATTATAGTTGATATATTTTAATAAATAAATTTTGTATAAATATTTAATTTATATATTATTTTTAGAAATTTTCATATTTTAAAAATTATTTTCTTTTAATTATTTTTAAAATTTTAGTATTTTGATATAATATTTTATTTTTGAGTTCTTTCAATATATGGTTTTTATTTTGTATCTCCAAGTTCTGCTGTCGTTATATAATATTGTGGTAGTATTTTCTTATGTTGCAAAATAAAATAAAAGGATAGAATTTTAATATTTAAAAGCTTTGGATTATACAATAAACTAAAAAATAAATAGACAATGAATATAGTTGCAATATTATTTTAGAACAAAAAGTAGAGAAATATCTTAGAATAGAACTAAAAAACTTATTACAAAATAAAATGAGAAATTGACCAAAATATATTTCATTAAAGAAGTAAATAATAATTATATTTTTTACTTTATAGGTAAATTTAAAATAAAATAAATATTTTTTTAAAAAAATGTAATAATTTTGATTTTTGATTTTTTCTGAATTATGATTATTTAATTTTCCCGTATTTATTTTCTAAAAATCATTTATTTTCCAAAATTCCGTATTTCAAGTTTTTGAAAATAAAATATTTTTTAATTTTTTTTGATTTTTTCCCAATTTACCTTTTAAAACTTAAATATTCAAATTTTTAGGAAGATCTTCTTAAAAAATTACAAGAAAACCTTTCTAAATATATTTGTCTAAATATATATGATATCTTCATAAATTTGAGTTTATGAAGGCAAATTTGAATTTATGAAGACATTTCTAAATATATATGATATTCTCATGAATATGAGTTTAATAAGATTATTCTAAATATGTATGATCTTCATTAATTTAAATTTAGGAAAATAAATATATAATATTTTCATGAATTTAAATTTAAAAATATATTCTTAAATATGTGTGGTATCTTCTTGAATTCAAGTTTAAAAATACATTCTTAAATATATGTAATATATTTTTAAAATTTAGAAAGATATTGATCGATATGTATAATATCTTCGTAAAATTTAATTTTTTTTTTATAAATATATATTTATATTACAAAAATTAAAATTATTATTTTATTGAATTATTTCATACTATATTTTATATTAGTCTAATTCAAAATTGGTAAAATTTATTGATTTATAAATTCAAATAATAATTTCTAGAATTTCTACTGTAATCCTTCATATGTTTTTAAAACTTATGTCTGCTTAAAAAAAACCAAAAAAACTTATGGCTTTGCATCAATACTAAAACTATTTCCAATGCATTTTGCTATTTTCACCTCTAAAATAAAATAACTCTATAATAGATTGAGATATATTTCAATATATTACTCTAAAATATAAAATTTTAAATATAGAATAAAAATAGAAAAATATTATTTTTTCTATAAATTATAGAAATAACAATTTTTATTATAAAAAAACTATAGATGAATCAGAGTAATTTTTTCTTTAAATATTATTATAGCGGTGAAAATAATAATGAATTGAAGATGGTCTAACATATATTTTAAATTGAAATATGGATTAAAACACGGGAGAGATGTATTATTATTCCATGCAGTTTAAGAGGCTTAATTTTCTCCGAACGTTACATTAACAAATTACTACTACTAAAATCATAAGACATGATTATCATTATTACTACGAATAATTGACCAATTGATTTTAATTTAATAGTGTCATGATTACTCATAAGTGCTTTCTCGTGATTAGCAGATTTAGTGTATTAAATACAAATCTCCAGGCTAAAAGCATTGTAAGTTGTAATTCGTAACGTGTTCTCTTCCATGCAGTTTCCAATGTTGACCATTATGTTTTTTAATTATATATAGTATCCGATGAATTTATTTGTTGATTATAAATATTAAAATGTTTTTTTCATCCATTAATTATTTATCGAGCACTCTGGATGAACTGAATTTCACGATTGAAATGTTAATTGTTGGATGATATAATTACATGCTTTTTTGAAACACAAAATAACATACAATGACAAAGTCAAAAGATGTGATAAACTATTACAAGTTTCTTCCCTCTTTTTCATTGAGTTCTAATCATTTTCATATATCTGTTAATTTAACAGTTAATACTCCATCCGTTCCATTAAGATAAATGTTTTACAAAAATTAATTATTTATCTTCATATGAAATATAAATTATTGTAAAAACTCAATTTTAAATCAAATCCATTAATTAGTCTTTTAATTTTGCAAATTTGAGATTTTTTCATCCTAAATCTTCATTCTATCTTAACAAATCACTGTTGAAATGGTCAAGTAAAGTAAGGTAGAGAAAAACTAGTAGATCAAAGTAGTCAACATAGTCAGTAAACCACATACTTATTTTACTTTAAAATAAATAAATAAACAGAATTAAAGAAAAATAAAAAAAAGACTTTTTCTTTTCTTTTCTTTTCTCTCTTGAATAACCTTTTTGAATGCAAACAAAACAGAAGGAGCGAAGGAAGGAACTCTAGTGAAGTTCATTTTCTTATTCGTTTTTTTTTTTTTGTTGTATCTTCTTCTCCAAAGTAAAGAAGCACAAAAAAAAAGAACAAGGTTGATGTCCGTTACTTTATTAAAAGCAAAGATTGCACGATATTTACAACGTATGTTTTTACAGACAGAAAGTGAGTCAATAAGAGAGAGAGAGTGGAACTGTGGAAGAGATACGTAGACAAGTGTTGTTGGGGTCAAATAGTGACCTTTTGTTTATTGTGGTTGGCCTTTGTTGGATTTGGTTTGGACTATCTTCACGAGAAAAAAAACTCCTCATCTTCCCGCTTCTCTCTCCTTCTTTGAATCTCATCCTTCTTCTTCTTCTTCAACCCTAAGTAGATAGAGAGAAAGTACAGAGAGATAAATATAGAAAGGTGAAGTTGATGCGAGATTGATTGTTTAGAAAATGGATACACCTCAAAAAACAGTAACCCAGATCGAGACTCCGGTTTCTAAACTCAAAGTCGAGGTTTTTATTTCTCCAACACTCAATCTCTTATGTTTAAAGTTTTTTCTTTCCTCCTCTGTTTCTGTCTCTCTGTGATGCAGTTTTGTTTATTTGAGGAAAGTGTTTTTTTTCTCCTTTCTTTCTAAATCTGTGCAATACCCATCTTTCAATTAGTTGAATTATAGTCAAAAGATTCAGTTTTGTAACTTCATGAGATTGATTTCACATAATCTCAACTTTCCATTTTGAGTTGTGTCTTTTTGGAATTACCAGAGGTTTAACAATGGCAACACGCTTCTCTTTAGATCTTTTTAAGTGTTTGATGTACTTTCCATCTCCAACCCTTCTTTTATAATTGAGTTGAATTGAGTTCACCATTGATCGATCAAAGTTGTTTTATTTTGTTGTTGTGGGAACTAATGCAGAACTCTCCAGTGTTCAATTACATAAACAGTTTGTCTCCAATCACAACTATCAAATCCATCTCCACTGCTCAGACGTTTAGCTCTCTCACTTTCAATTCTCCTCCTCCTGTTTTCGCCACCCCTCACGTGGCTTCTCACAAAGGATCTCGTTTCAGAAGGTTAACTCTCCTCTCCTCTCCTCTTCTTCCTTCCTTCTTACTTTAAAATAAAATCTCTTCTTATTTGGAATGTATGCCGTTTGCAGTCATAGTAACTCCTCTGATCCTTCCAAAGTTGGCCCTGCTTCCACTCTAGAAGAAGAAGAAGCTTTAATTGCAAAGGAACCACCACAAATCCTCAAGAATGAGTGCCTTCCTACTACTACTCCTAGAGTTACCAATGATGGTTCTTGTGAAGAAGATGGTGAAACGGATCTGCAGAAGATGTGTGACGACAATGTTAAGCGGAAGAGTGATACTCCAGATTGGGAAACTCTCATCTCTGATTCTTCTGACATGTTGATTTATGGCTCACCTAATGATTCAGAGGCTTTTAGATGCTTCTTGCAGCGATCATCAGACTCCAAAACACGTTTATGTGGTGCCGGCGGTTCAAAGCCTGCATTGGTGGTGGAGCCTGTTTCTCAAAGCAATGAACCTGAGTCCTCTGATGTGAGTAACTAAAAGCTTTTGAGATTATCCAGCTTTGGTTCTTTGTTGATTCTTTGTCTCTCTTTTTTTGTGTGACAGGCTCTTTCCATATTGCATCGTGGAGTGAGAAGACGCTGTCTGGACTTTGAGATGCCCCGGAACAATAATGAGCAAACACCGAGATGTGTAGTAGTACCTAGCATTGGTCTCCATCTTAACGCCATTGCAATGTCTTCTAAGGACAACAACTCATATACCGGCAACGTTAAAGTCGGGTTGCAAAGTTCTACGGCTCCTGTTCTTCCCTCGCACGACATTGTCAGAGAAAATGAGACCAGGGAAGCTGCTGCAGGTGGAGAAGGTGTAGAAGAGGCTCCAATGTCTTTAGCTTTGGTAGAAGTGAATCAAAGCAGCAGCCCCAAGAAGAAAAGGCAAGTTGTTTTCTTCCTGAGAGACTACTTGTCAGTTGTCACAAATAAATCATAATTCATTTCTTAACAATCTATGTGCATGCAGGCGCAAGTCTGAACAAGCAGGAGAAGGAGAGTCATCATGTAAACGGTGCAACTGCAAAAAATCAAAATGTTTGAAGCTGTAAGCTAAAAATCCTCTTTAATCTTTTTTTGGCTTTGCTTAATCATTTTTTTTTTGTTGTTGAGTCTTTTTGAATGTTTATCTCTGCAGTTACTGTGAATGTTTTGCTGCCGGAGTTTATTGCATAGAGCCATGTTCATGTGTGGATTGCTTCAACAAACCTATCCATGAAGACACTGTCTTGGCTACTCGTAAACAGATTGAATCCAGAAACCCGCTTGCATTTGCTCCTAAAGTCATCAGAAACTCTGAATCCATCATTGAAGATGCTAGCAAAACTCCAGCTTCTGCACGACACAAACGAGGCTGCAACTGCAAGAAATCAAATTGTCTGAAGAAATACTGTGAATGCTATCAGGTATCTTTAATCTCCACGACATATCTGTGTAAGGTTCTTATTCTTTTGTCTGATTCTCATAATTTGTCTCTTTAATGTTCCTATAGAGTGGAGTTGGTTGTTCCATAAACTGTAGATGTGAAGGATGTAAGAATCCATTTGGCAGAAAAGATGGTTAGTGTTTCTGTGCCATCTTTCTCATAACTCTCTCTATATATCTCAAGTCACTTGGTCTTTTGATTTGACATGATTATAATGTTACAATCTCTGCAGGGTCTTCATTTGCTGGCATGGATACCGAACAGGATCAAGAAAACGAAACATCTGGCAAAAGCAGAACAACCATACCACTTCCACCTTCAACACCAATGTCACTAAGGTAAGAAACCATATTAAGAAAGCTCAACTTCAACTTTTGTATTAACCTTTGTTTCCTATATGCAGACAACCATTGGCTCAACTTCCAATCTCATCCAACAACATGCTGCTTTCTCAACAGTCTCAGCAACATCTTCATGGAGCTTCTGGATCTTCCTTGTACAATAATAGCCAATCTTTCAGAAAACAAGATATGAGGTTGTTGTCTCATTCAAGGATTGAGACAATTGCAGAGGAAAGAGCAGAGGATATTGAGAATCTAATCCAATCTCCAGTAACCAACATCAATGCTGTATCTCCGAACAGCAAAAGGGTTTCTCTTCCACATATGGATTCATCAACAGAGACGACTCCTTGGAGAAGAAATGGTGGAAGGAAGCTCTTACTGTCTTCAATTCCAACTTTTCCTTCCCTCACTCCACACCACTAAGAAAATAAAAATCTTAGAATTTTTTGTTGATGTCAACTTCTAGTTGGTAGTTTAGTTAACACCACAACAGTTTTGTTTTGTGCGTTTGTGTTTCACCCGTGGCTGTGTGTAATAAGAATGCTATATGCAACCTTTCTTGCGTAATATATCCACATTGTAGCCAATTTAGTCAACAACTTAAAGAACATATTGTGGAGTGCTAAAGCACTTAAAATAACACAAGCTGGGATGTTCGTTATTCTGTGTATAAGAGAGCTTCTAGGCTTCAAGAGTATCAGCAACGTGGAATAACCAAGAAAACGAACTATTTGTATCTTTATAAAGGGTGCTAAGTTGGAAACATACAGTTAAGCATAAGCTACAAGGTTACTCTATTATTTCAGAAACCTTGCCACAAAGTTCTTCTAGAGTCAGTTCGATGATCAAAGTGAAAAAAAGATAGTAAACTTAGATGATGCTACGTTATTGTCCACCCCCTAGTCTTCTTCCTTAGCCGAAGACCTCATGCAGCCACAGAAACGGTTTTTCTTCTTTCTCGCTGTCCTTTTCCCGCCCTTGTGGATAATGTCTCTCAAGAGTATCACTGTCCTACTCTCAGAGAACTTTGTCTTTCCTTTACTTTTGGCTGCTCCGTCTTCAATCTTTACCACTGTTCGCTCAATGTTCTGCACTTCTTGCTGCATCTGCTCTATCTTCTCGGATCCAATTCTTGACTTCTCCATAACCACCTTCCTGTAGATATCTCTGGCGTCTCCTGTCTCCTCAATCTCCTTGGAAAGAATCTCGTTTGTGTTTGCAAGCTGAAGGACGGCTTCTTCTGTTTCTTTCAGCTGTTTCCTCACTCTAGCAAAATCAGGGTTAGTGAACTTGCCTTGTTTCTCGTTCAGATCCAGCTTGCTTTTCAGATCTCTTAGACTGATTCTAAGGCTTGCCAATCTTCTAGAATCAGACAAAAGTCTCTCCATGATCTTTGCATTGTCCTCAATGTTTCTAGATAGCTCTAACTTGTCAACAGCTTTCTCAGATTCAATAGACGGATTCCTGCTTCTGCGATGAAGACGGGGAATCATAGGCTTTTTTGAGGTTTTATTGTTCATCAAAGACTTGATGGTGGTAGACTCTGGTTCAGCAGATTCTTCCCATAACTCAAGCATCTGGTCACTGGAGCCACGGCTAGCTCTCCGGCTCCTTCCATAGAAGGGAGAGTTTGCAACATGATCAAGGGGAATGTCTTTCATCAGTGAACCATTTCTAGCCTCGGTCACTGCAGGTGATCTAGGCTGGTGTCTGATTTCACCGGAGAATTTGTCTTCAAGTTCTATCTCTTCAAACAGCATGCGGTCTCTGCTTCTGTGCGAAGAGCTTCGTCTTCTCTGCTTCCCAAGCCTCTTCTTTTCCCCAACAACTGCTTGCTCGATTGTTTTAATTCTCTTCTTCATGTCCTGCAATAGCACAATTCCATTTTCTTGGTTGGTACTGCTATGCCCTTTAGGTTCTTGAGAGATTACCGCTTCTGGATACTCATCATCCTGAGGAAACTGGAAAAGTTTAATTAATGAGGAATATAGAGGCATATAAGTTAATCACTAGAGGTAATATGTTTACCTCTCTGCAACGATCAGATAGCGTAGGGATTTTCATCAGCAACAGGGCATTTTGCTCTAGGGATTTTACATCTTCTGCTAGAGATGCTACCACAGGATCATAGACAGATAATTGAGTCTTAAGCTCAGTCACTTCATATTCCAAGAATCCAACTATTTCTTTTATCTGTTTTATCTCTGTGGTCTTTGTAACAGCTTCATCTTTGAGGCTTTCACAAACTCCCGTGAGTTCCTTAACTTTGTTCTCAAGCAAGACTTCGCGGACAGCTGAGATCTGTAGATCAAAGTAGAACGATGTTGCTTCCGCATCCCAAAGTCCAAACTCATTGCTTTTCTCCTGCAGCTCTGAACTCAGAAACTCTTCTCGAACTCGTTGTTCTTGGATTTCCTTGTGTAGCAACTCTACCTCCGACTCCAAATTCTCCTTCAAATTGCTAAGCTTTTTAATCTCTTCATCCTGTTTACCACTAACGTCAGACAGTTCAAAAACACGCCTCTCTAAATTTACCCTCAGCTGTCTTGATTCTTTACAATCTTTCCTCAGCTCTTCAACTGCTTGGCACAGTTCCGCATTTGCATTATGTGTAGTCTTGAGCATGTCTTCTGCTTCTAGTAGGCCCATCGCCTTCTGTCTCAAGATTTCTTCTTTATCTGAAATCTGGTGTTCTAAGAGACTGTTTAGCTCATTGGCTTCTTCGAGGTTTTCCCCTAACTTTTCAAGCTTGCTGTTAAGCTCCTGACTGGCCAACTCTTTCTCTCTTAACTTCTCTTCCAATGTCTCAACCTTCTGCTTCAGGCCTCTACTAACGTCTTGTAAGCTTCTCAAGTTTTCAGCAAAAGCTTCAACCTGTTCAGCCTTTTCAAACCCAAATGACTTGTAAACCACAGACATGTTGCTCAAGGAAACAGCTTCCTGAAGAATTGCATCGTTCTCTTCCTGTAGCATATACATTTCACCTTTAACCTCTGAGAATGTTAGACCCAGTGTTTTGTTTTTGTCGAGAGCGTTGGAGTGTTCTTGATGCAAAGCCGTGTATGACTCATGCAAAGTCTCCAACTTTAAATGCTCAGTTTGTAGTTCAGCTCTTAGATCTAGCTCCCGCTTCTCTCTGTCCATCAGTTCTGATTTCAAGTGCCGGTTCATTTCCAACAGCTCGAGCCTGTCCTTCTTCAGCATTCCATAGCGGTGTACTATCGTCTCCAGATCTTTCTCTGCATTTTGTTTCTCTGATTCCACCTTCATTCCATCTGACTGGAATTGTCCAAGTAGAGATAAGAGCACAGAGTTCTCAATTACAAGCCGCTGCTTCTCATATTCAGACCTGGAAAGTGAACGTTTTAGCTCATTAATTCCACTCAAGATGCGTGAAACTGGAACTCGCTCTTTCGCAATCTTCTGGTCAGCTGTCTTACAGTCTGCTTCAAGTTGAAGTGCCTTGAACACTTGATAGATTGCGCCCCTGCAGTTATCAATCTCATGCAGCAAGAACTCTGTTTCCATCTGTTGCTCAAGATTCTCGCTTTCAAGCTCAGTGATGAGTTTCTCTGAAAATGTTGATGCCTCCGCATATTTCTGGCACTCAATCAGGAGGGAAAAGTTCTTCTGCTCCAAGTCTTCTATAAACTTTTGCAAGATGAAGATCTCGACTTGAGCATCTACTGCTCTGTCAAGCTCTTCTTCAAACTCCTTTTTCCTGGAGCGACACTCTTCTCGAAGAAAGCTCACGTTATTCTGAAGATCTGCCAATCTTGTGTCAGTCGACCTTTCGTAACTAGCACGCTCTTGCTTCTCAGTGGCAAGTGAGACTCTTAACTCTTCCACTTGAAGATTTTTGTACTGTTTATCCCTCTGTAGATCTGCATATTTTCCTTGCAACTCTGTGAATTTCTTCTCCAGAACTCCTAGCTTCTCCTTAACACTATTTAATTGAGAGATGAGAGATTCTCTTTCCTTTGTAAGCTCGGCCTTATCGTTTTTGAGCAGTTGGAAGAATTCTTCAAAGCATTTTGACTTCTCCCTTGCACACTGAAGCTCAATGTTTGCACCAGAAAGGGATGTCTCCAGTAAAGAGTTCTTTTCCAAGAGCTTCTGCATATTCTCAGTCATGATTTGCAATTGAGAAAACAGGTTAGCTCTCTCGGCATTAAACTCAGATTTCTCTCCTCGTAAAGACTCACATCTTTCTTGCAGATCCTTTGTCTTCTCCCTAGAACCATCTAGCTTGGTGTTTGATTCCAGCAGCAATTTCTCTAGACCAGCATTGTTCCTAAGAATGTTATCCATTTCACGCAGCTTCTCCGTAAGAGCATCTTTATCACCTCTCTGGTGGTTCCACAACTCAGAAAGCTTTGAGTTTTCGGCTTGTAGATTTCTCACAGAGCAGGCAAGGGATTCAGGATCCAATCCTGCCAGTTTCACTTGCTCCATTATGGTTTGATACCTTCTATTCAAGCTGTTTATTTCATCCTTTAGACGATGGATCTCTTCTTGAAGGGCACTGCTTTGGTTAATTTGTCTAGCAACTTCTTCCCCGAGTTTCCCTTTCACCTCTTTCAGGCTAGAAATCTCGCATTTCTGAGTCTCTAGGGAGATCATAGAAGAGGCACTTAGTTCGCTTAAGTTTCGGTTTTCTTCTTTAACTGAGCTGATCTCGCCTTCTAACTTCTGATTACGAGTCTCTAACTCCCTCAACATGTCAACCCTGCTTTGGATTTCAGAAGTGAGAACCCTTTGTTCATCTTGGGACTGAGAATGCAAACTTTTCAAACTTCTAAGGCTGGCTTCGATTTCTAAGAACCGAGAGTGCTCATCTTGGATTAGAGATTGAAACTTCTCAAGCTCGCTTTGCTTCTGGATAAGTTCTTGATCTTTAGCTGTTAATCTGCGTGTTAGACCATCTGCTTCTAGTTTTAAAGTTTCATTTGAGCTCTCCAAAACAGTACACTGGTCCTCCACAGTCTTCAGTTTTGCAGCTCCAGCTAGGACTTCACTACTCAGTCTTTTGGCATTCTCTTGAGCATGAAAGACTTCTCTCTCTAGCTTGGATATAGTTTCCAAACACTGCTGGTACCGAAGACTCAAACCGTCCTTCACTTCATTTACCTTCAGAAGTTCTTGCCTCAATGCTTTAATTTCATCTTCTGCTTTTACAGATTGATTGCTAAGCATCAGAGCATTCTCCTCGGCCTCTTTAACCTTCTTCTCTAGAGTAGATATCATCACAAGGCACTGATTGTATCGGGCAAATCCAGCCTCCTTCTCGGAGTGCAATCTATTTTGCGCTTGCTTAAGACTCTCCGCTTCTGTCTCTGCTTCAGTTGCTCGGTTGGTGAGCCCCTTCATATCTTCTTGTGCATGAGCAAATGATTCCTCCAGATCTGCTATCTTCTTCATGGACTGATTATAACGAAGAAGCGCAGCATCCCTCTCGGCTTCAAGCTTTGCAAGGCCTTCTGCAAGTATCTTACTCTCAATCTCAGCTTTGCTAGCACGTTCATCAAGACCACTAACATCCTTTTGAGCATCTTTAAGATCTTTTTCTAGACTTGACAATTTGTTCAGGCTCAGCTGAAACTGAAGACTCAAGGCTTCCTTCTCAGCCCCAAGCTCAACCAATGTTCTCTTCAAACTCTCAACTTCTGTTTCAGAACTCCCAACGTACTCAGTCAGCTGACTTAACCCTCTTCTACTCGTGGCACTGTCCGAGTCATAAAACGGCTGGACTCCAGGCGGCGTTTTCTCAGGCGTACGTGGCTCATAACATGACGAGGAAGAAGCAGAATCTTCAATCATGTCGAACGGCACTTGGTTAGGAAACGCCTCGGCCATAGTTTTATGCGCGTGGCGAAGCTCCACAGTCGCATGATCGTATCTCTCTGCTAACGCACGGTAAGCTCTGTAGAATTCTTCCACCAGTTTCATAAGCTCTGGACGTTTCTTGTAGTACATCTCTGCCCTTCTCGCAAAGGAATCTGCATCTTCTTCGATGAGTTTAATCATAGCTTTGACTTTAGAATCCATATCTGCACATCATATTCTGTTTAAATAACCGTAGAACAAACTAGACAAAGGAACACAACAGCAAGAAAGGGAACCTGCAAGATTCTGGTGGATCCATTTAGAGTTTTTGGGAATGTGACTATCCCACCACCATGAGTATAAGCGCCTCGACTCGGAGTGCAACGCGGTAGCCATCACACCGGCTGCAACAAACACAAAGAGTGGTCTAGACTTCACCCAAGGGTGGTTAAGTGCGAGGTAAGGATTCCAGGCCAGAATCAACCAGCTCTGTTTCTACTAGTTATCCTACAAACTGAAAGAGTCTCTCTGTGTTAGGCTTTCTTCACCTACAAAACTGAGACAAATCTACAAATCAAACTTGTTCAGAGTTAAAGCAGTGTTTTTCCAACTCAATTTAGAGGAACAATGAGTCTAAAAGCCTAAAGAGAAACAAAACAAACCTCTGGAGTTATGTCAAACACTGGAACTCTAACTTTGTCTGGTCTTAGAGAGATGAATACTGGATCCCCCTGAAGAAAAGACAGAGAAACCAAACCAAAATCACATTCCAATACAAGTAATAACAATGTACGTTTATAAACAAAGCACTGAAACTTAATCCAAGTTAATAAAGGTTAAAACTTTGAGAGCAGAAACAAAGAAAGTGGTTCAAGAGACACAACTTGTCTACATTACAACGAAATGGGTTTTCTCTCTTCAAGCAAAATGAGAGACGGGTACGAAACGACTCGTCGAGTAGATTGGATCCAAATGTAGAAATTGAAAATAACAGAACAGAGATGATAGAGAAGAAGAAGATACCAAGAAGCAAGAGGTGGGAAGTAATGGTGAAAGTCATCCCATTGTCTTCTCTATTTTACACTCAACAGCTCTTTCGCTTTCTCTCTCTCTCTCTCTCTCACTGTCTGCAATTATATTTTTTTTCTTTCAGATTTGGAAGTCTTTTTGTGCGACAAAAATAAAAGATGGGAATGATTTGACGCACACAGTAGTTTTATCCTTTTTGCTTTCTTTGAAAATTGTTTTTTTTTTGTTATGGCAATGCTTTATTATATGAATGGGATTTTTTTTTCCAACTATTATATGAATGGGATTTATTTTGGAAAATGCAACGTCTGTTTTATTAATACTCCCTCCGTTTCACAAAGAGTGTCATTTAGACACATTTCACACATATTAAGAAAATGATTGAAATACATTTATGATTGTATTAATTACATCTATTTGACCAATAGTATTTGAGATAAATATATTTATTTATAAAACCAATGCATTTTACAATTAATATTAAGCTATAAGTTACATTGAAATTCTAAAATGACATTCTTTGTGTAACAAGAAAAAAGTGGTAAAATGACACTCTTTGTGAAACAGAAGGAGTATTAGAAAATTAATTAGGGTCACAAATTGTCTTCAACGAGTAGATTTCCTTTTTGTTAATTGGTGTAATCAATGGAATTAAGGGAAAAAAATGATACGGTCACTAAACATGTCTATTTTTATCCATCCTTAAAAATTATCAGGTTTGAGTTTAGTTTTATAAACCTAAAATAATTAAATATTTCGGTGAAACTCATTTGGACTTTGAATATTTTGGACCTAAACATGTTTTGATTATGACTGGTCGAAAACTCGAACTTTATATTTTAATATTTTTGATTCAAACTCTAATAAAGCAAATATGAAAGTTGTTAATAGGTATGGGCAAAAAATCCAGACCCGAAGAACCGACCCAAAACCGACCCAAAAATCAGGATCCTGAAACTGATTGGACCCAAGATAAATATCTGAATAGGTCATAAATTGTTATATCCGAAGAACCGATACTAAACTCGGCTCGAACTGAAAACCAAATGTGTGTTAGAAGATATCAGGAATGTAAATATATATATCTATATAAATATTAGTTATAATTATATATATATAATTATTTTAATTTTCTAAATTAAAATTTTAAGTTAAATATATTAGTTATTTTCGATACTTTTAAATATTTTTAGATAAAATATGATAATTTGGATAAAAAATACTTAAACAAAACTATGCAAGATATATCTTGGAGATTTATATACGATCACAATTATGGGAGAAGAGTATAAAGTAGGAATCAAGGAAACTGTTTGGTGGTAGTATGAAGTTAGTTTGGCTTATTAGAACTGTTAACTAGGATGATTAGCTACCAAAGTGAAGTGGTTAACAATAGGCATGGGTATTTTACTCGGACCCGAAGACTCAACCCGGAACTGACCCGAAAAATCCGGGTCCGGATAGGATCCGAACCGATCATTTTATCCTATTGGGTTTTGTTGGGGAGGACTTGTGGATCTTAGACCCGACCCGAACCCGAAATTCGACGGGCACCCGAAATACCCGAAATTTTTAGTATATATACGGTATATATGGGTGTTTTAGTATATTTTTGGTATTATGAATATTTTTTTAACTTTCATATTTGTGTTTTCGGGTATTTTTCATGTTTTCTGTTCATATTTTGGATAAAATTTTAGTTTTTTTTGAATATTTAAATATGTTCATGTATATTTTTATGTTTTTTTGGGCTGGACCCGAACAAAACCCGACCCGGAACCGATCCAAACCGAACCAAATTTTTTTAATTATCCTATTGGGTCCAACTATTTTAAGACCCGACCCGATCTGGACCCGAGAAGACCCGAACCGACCCCGAACCGAGAATTTCAAATACCCGATTGGGTCCTAAACTCTAAGACCCGAAAACCCGAACTCGAAAGGACCCGATCCAAAGACTCGAATGCCCATGCCTAGTTAACAACATAGAATCAGAGTGAACAAAAGGGGATTCAAGAACCAGAGTTGATTTAAAACATGATTCCATTTTGCTTTTCAGAAAGGAGGGAGTTAAATAAGTTAATGCATGTAAATAATATGTTGAATCCATTTTCTATCAAAATCCACTGGCAGTGGAAAAAAGAGTATAAATATATAAATACAAAATATTAAAGATTTTTCTAAATTATTCGGTATTATGCATTAATTTTAAATAATATGTTTGAAGTTTTCTAAATTAAATTATCGACCCATTATGACATGTGTTCTAAAATACTATAATTAAAATTAATGCATAATACCGAATAATTTAGAAAACTTCAAACCAGCATCTCTTTATATAGTACTCCCTCCGTTTCAAAATGTTACATATTTTAGATTTTTCACACAGTTTAATAAAACACATTAAATTTGCATATTTTTTTGTGATTATCTTTTTCCCATAAGTTTAAGCCAATAAAAATTCAGTAAGTGCAATTATTTTTTTTGAAATTTGCAATTAGTTAATAAAATCTGCATTGAAAATATAAAACAGATCTTTTTGAAACAAAGTTTTCTCTAGAATATACAACTTTTTGAAACGGAGGGAGTAGCATTTAGCATGTCTATAATGATGTGAGGATGCAAGTTCCATATGTTTTGAATTTTATGCATCTGTTAAATATGACAATCTATTAATAAATTGGGAGGAAGCCACTTTATAAAAAGTCATGTTGAAGTATTCTATAGCACGGTCTTTTTGTTCACGTGCATTAGTATAACTTTTGATATTTTTTCTTAAATAATCATATATTCATTTGTATTAGTCCACTAGCGAAGCAGTAGCCGATCAAATAAGCAAAGGTTTATCAATTACTTCAATTACTAGTTTGCTACTGCAACTTCCATCGCATAATGATACCGACCCATATCATCTTTTTGCTGCGTGTACTAATCAATGGTGGAAAATGATTTCTTAATAAATTTTCTTATTTCATACATAAATAAAGAATAAAACAGTTGCAATATATATATATATATATATATATATATCAATGCTTATAATTCTTCTTAGTAGCAAAGCTGGAATATTCTTTTTCAACGGCATAGTTGGACTACATAATCTAAAATAAAAACTAATTTGTTATATTTCAGAATAAATCTCATATTCAAACAGATTCAAATTAATATTTTGGAGCACGTAATTAATGGGTAAACTTATACACCGAGTTTGTAAATAGGCTAAAAACAAAAATTCATATACATATATCCGTAGGCCTGGAACGGATCGGATATCCGGGGTATTTTAAGGTATCCAGATCCGGATTCTTATCCGGCGGATCCATGATTTTACTATCCTTATCCGGATCCGGGGTACTCGATATTCGGGTGTCGGATATCTTCCTAAAAATTGTAATATCCGGCGGATATCCGGATCCGGATTAGGATCTTTAAAATAAATAAAATAATATTAAAATATATAAATATGAACAATAATTTAAAAATAAATTTAATATAGTGTTTTTAGTTAATTTTAAGTATATTATTACAAAATTTATACTTATATAATATTATAAAAATAAAAATATAACAAATAAAATTAGTTTATATATATATATTACTATTTTTGGAAGAATTATCAATAAAAATTACGGATCCATTACGGATCCGGATATCCGGACTAAAAAATTAAGATATCCGGATCCGGATTCGATTTTGACGGATCCAACATTTTACTATCCGGATCCGGATTCGGCCCCTTCGGATATCCAGATTTTCGGAGCGGATTCGGAGCGGATCTCGGATCGAATCCCGGATCTCGGATAAAAATCCCAAGCCTACATATAGGTGTCTCAACCTGGATACAAGAAGGAACCATTCTTACCACTGAGTCATAGTATTCTGGACAATCTGTCATATATACGCTAGCTTAATTAAAACAACGATATATCATTGTTTGATACAAAATCTTAAACATGCCATGTTATAAATTAGTGACATGCCATTCATTCTTAGCAGCCAATCCACAAACTTGATGTTGATATATATCGTCGTGTGTTTAAAATACGTGGGAATGCAAAAATTACAATTCGTCTGGAAACAAAAATCTAAGATTACATGTATGATGTATATATCCATATGTGAGAGAAAACAATAGCTAACAGGATTTGTATACACAAGATCAATAAATCAAAATTGATTGTTTAAGCCACATAAAAGATATTCAATTGAAGATTGATAGATCTTTTTCCATTTATGATATGAATTATGTTCTAAAATACATTGTAGGGTTTAGTTCTAGCTTCACTTGTGGACCAAACCTACCCCATATATAACCTAACCTAAGTCTCTAAAATCGGGTTTTCTTTTGCATACAAGCCCACCAACAAACATCAATAGCAATATCTTCAAGATCACCAAAGGTATCACTAAGGGGTCATCAAGATCTCCTTAAAACAAAAGGAAAAACGAAAAAGGAGTCACCTGAAAGAATAAAGGTGAGATGTCTCAAAGTGTCATATGTAGGAAGCAAGTAATTTCTTTTTAAAAAGAAAGAAAGTAGAAGCAAATAATTTTTTTTTTCCTTTTTGGTTGTTTAAAAGAATGCACTCCAACACTTGCAACTCTATCATTCTGTAAAGTCCTCTTATCATTCTGCAAGGAGGCAGAAGGATTATGTATACTCCATGCATGGACCATAAGGTCATGGGGCCAATGCTTTAATATCCTGTAATGATTATAAACATCCTCATATGATAACACAATCCTATAATGTTGGGGCGAGTGCTTAAATATAGTCCTCTTATATGTATTTTCATGATTTATCTGATGAAGCCACAAAGGAACTTAGTTTGTGTATGTAAAAGTATATCAGTGGTGGGTGAATGGTCAATGTTTTAACGATGGTGAAGTGTCTTGGTCAAAAGGTCACATAGTCGGTTAGGTAAAGACAAATCAACTTCGCACTGTTTGCACCAGTGCTTTTGTCTCCTTGAAGCCCCCTTCTTCATGTCCGGTTTATTCTGAACCGGCCCCAGTTTTGGGTTCAGAACCAATACCAAATTTCCTGGCTCAATTACTGGGCTTTCGTTGGTTAGCCCAATTGTAATATCATATAGCTTAGTCGAAGCTCAATAAAGAAGCTTTCATTTGTTTTTTTATTTTTGTTTAATTTGGTTAGTCTCGAGTTGTAGCAAATGAATAAATATTCCTTAAATCTACACAAATAGTTGTTACTGATTCCACCAGAAACACGGTTTACATGCTGTTGTCAACTTGGCACATTGCCCCAGATGTGATTTTATTTGTTTGGAGATGAAAATGAAAGCACATGTGGTTGATTAATTCCATATAGCTTAGTAAAATAATGCTTAAAGTAAATGCTATAACGTTGATGAAAAAGTGACTAAAACAAATCATACGTTTAGAACCAATAATGGTGTTTTAATTGTCGAACATTCACTAATGTGAGTTGAATCTGAATGCTTCTGTTGGGATTTAAGCCATGATTGACCACAATACGTTTTAAAATGACAAAATTGTTCAGTTGTTTCACATATTTTGGATATTAGTCTAGTTTTTGATATGTAATTAAAGCATCCACTCCAAATGACTATCCAACAAATCTTTCTTTCGTGAAGGCCAGATTACACATAACTCCCCTCAATTTTCACATAATTAAAAATGTTCCTCACACAAACACTTACTCATTCAATTTTTTTTTTCAAAAAAAAATATAAATTTAAAGAAAATACATAGAGACAAGAACAATTAATAAACACTAGCGTTACATAACGTAGAACACAATAACTAAACAGATGGGAGTCTCAGCTGTTGGATCACATACTATCAACAGAAACCTTAGTAATGCACCGGTGTTGGAAAAGTACACGGTGGTGAAGGATACACATATGGTGGAGGAGGAGGCGAGGGATACACATATGGTGGCGGAGGAGGCGATGGTGGTGGCGGTGAAGGTGGTGGAGGAGGAGGTGGACTAGGCGGAGAGCAGCCGAAAGAAGCACAATTTATAGGATAAGAAGAAAGAGATGATTTACATTCTGCGGGAGACCGTTGCATTGGTCTTAAAGGCAAACAATTTTCACGGTCATCAAACTCCTGAAGCTTCAGACAAACCGGTGGCTCCCCTGAGAAGAAGTTATACGAGTAAGTGAAGTTCTCAAGATTCGGTAACCGGCAGATACTCTCCGGAATGTAGCCGGAGAATTTGTTATTTGCGATGTTCAAGTGCTCTAAACTCTTCATATCACCTATAGTCTCCGGTAACGAACCCACCAAGTTGTTGAAACTCACGTCGAAAACGGTTAACTGGTTTAGCAAACCGACTTCCCGGTTTAAACAACCGCTGAGCTGACTATTCGTGAGAATAACCTCGTGCAATGTTTTCCCCATTTTGTAGAAACTCGGAGGTAGACAAGATCCTTGGAGATCGTTGTTGGCTAAGACAAGAACCGAAACCTGAGAGTTTCCAATGTTTTCCGGTAGCCTAAACCGGAACTTGTTGTTGTTAATGAAGAGAGCGTCGAGGTTTAGGTCAAAGAGTTGGGTAGGAACATCACCGTAGAACTCATTAAACCTAATGTCAAGAAACTTCAAAGAAGGTAAAGTGAAAATAACTGAAGGAAACTCGCCGGAGAGTTTGTTGTTGCTGACGTCAAGCTCGTGAAGAAGCTTGAGGCAGTTTAGAGATTTTGGGAGTTGACCTTCAAAACGGTTGGAATTGATATGGAATAAGGCGAGATCGGTTAAGAGACCGAGTTCTACCGGGAGATAACCGGCGATGTTGGCCCGGTTTAAGTCTATACCGGCTACGGTTAAGACGTAAGGGTTGTCTAAAGCTTGTGCACAGAACACACCTGTGTAGTTACAAACATGAGGACCGCACCAATTAGAAGTGAAGCCATTTGGGTCTGATGTTATAGTGAATTTCAAAGCTTGTAGGGCTTTGTAAGCTTTAAAGAGCCTTGGGTTTGCGATCAGAGGAGGCCAGTGAGGACCACGGTTGGAGCATGGGTTGATGAGAGGAATGTTGTGAGTGAAGGCTTGAGGAAGAAGGACAAGGAAGAAGATGAAACAAGAGACCAAGACACGAGACTGGAAGAAGAAAGGTTGTTCTCTCATTTTGAGATGGTTTTTGTTTGTATTTTTGGAAATGGCACTAAGTATAAGGTTGTATATGTATAGGAAAGGGTGTAACCACTTCCGTTGAAAATTTATCTATTAATGATATGTAGGAAAGTAATTGTAGATAGATGATGGATTTCTAGTGGTTACATTTTGAAGAGTCAATCTTTATGTTTATTTATATATTATAAGGGTGATTAATTCAAATGTGATGATTACTAAGTTTTCTTAATAAAGTGAAAGAATGGGTGACAGGGGAGCATTGATTTGACTTTCGTCGGTTTGGTAAAGAAGGTCAGAATTAGCGAGGAATGTTCGTTGATCTCTGTTCATGTATCTACATTTTACGTTGTGTTAAGCTCTGTATACATATCCTACAAATACGACTTTCTGAAGCAATTTGCAATCTAAAACATAACACACATTTAATGGTAAAAAATACGGTTATTATAACATATATGCAAATATAACTGAAAAGGGCACTTTTCAAACATATATAGACTATATATAGTATGTTGGATGTATCACTACTACATTCAAATCCACACAATGAAAACAATCGACAAAGAAATTCTATTAAAAATCAACTATCAAGAACAAAAGATTTACGGCAAACCTAAAATAAGAGATTGTAACATTTTTGTATTATTTAAGTAAAATTCAAATATTCATACGTTTGGTGTTCTTCATTATTTTAAATTCAGATTTTTTTGGCGCTTTAGTAGATACTTCCCTCCGTTTTATTTTAATTGTCATTCTAGAGTTGTGCACAAATATTAAGAAAACATATGATTTTGTATATTTTCAAAACAAAAACACAATTATCTATACATTTAATCATATTTCAACCAATAAAAACATAAAGTGAAGAATTTTATTAATAAATTTTACATTAAAATTCTAAAACGATATTTATTTTTAAACGATTTTTTTCTCCTACAACGATAATTAAATCGGAAAGGAGGGAGTATATATGTATTACAAAGATACGACGAGTGAAAATTTAGGCACACCGACTGCTGGCCCTCATTGATCTAACAGCTTTCATGGCTTGTTTTACTAAGAATTTTTTTTGATATAAAACTAGTAAAGCTGGTTTAGAGAAAGAAAATAAAAATAAAGTAAGTTGTATTTATTTTGAATAACCATTAATGACAATATTGGGATATGAACTTTCAAGCTACATGTGTAGTACTAGTACACTAGTATGATTGTAAGTACACGAAGAAATAAAATTACAAATTGGCTTTGTTTCTTCGACACAAGAGGTACCACGATCCAGCACATACGCATGTACTATAATCATAGTTTCATGGAGGCGCATTTAGTAAATAACGGATGGTTCTTACTTCTTACTTGTTAATTACTACCAGAAACACGGTTTAATAAACTTGTAGACCATTATTATCTATTTATAATATCGATAAGCCTAAAAAGCATGATCGCATATCTGAACTCAAAACCAAATGTTGAAAACTGTGTATACGGACAAAAGCAAAATCTCCCGATTGATCGTCACTTTAATTATAAACTTATATACAACTTGTTGGTAGACTAGGTCTTTAATTTCGGTATCTATATGTTAAAACTCTACAAAATAAAAACTAGTTGTTCACTATATATTTCATTTACGTTTATAATCGCATGACTTATATAGTCATGATCTTCTTGAGTTCTAACTTTTCATGTTTTGACATTTTTAGAGTTGGCGTGTAGCTTAAAAAGCCAAAAGACTTCCGTAAGACGTATAAATTTGTACTACTACTACTACACACAATTGAAGTACGATGAATTTATAGGTTATTTTTTTCTTGTATTTTTAATGAAATGTACTTTTCTACGGCCCATAGGCAATCTAGTAATACATAATCATCGGGCCCATTTAGCCTAATCCATTAGCTTGATCCATATCTTTTAAAAGGCAAATGTGTGTTTTATTTTTATTTTTGATACAAAATAAATTTATATGTAACAAATAAAATGAAACAACAAAATAAATACAGCTTACACACAACACAAACTTAATTTCATCGTTTTTCACTAGCCCGACCACCGAGCTTGCGTGCAATCACCACCGAGTTAACAACTTCACTGGTAGTGGGGTGATAAATGGTCAAGACCTCGAAGCCTTTAAGATCACAAGGATCAACCATGTGATATAGAAAAGCTCTAAGTCCATGACCACTCCTTAGCATGAGAAGTGCTCCATGAGCCATGTGTTTTTCTAAATGTTCAATTTCTTTAACCTTTGCCTCTTTGTCTAATCCAACAAGCGCGGCCAAGAATACGACGTCATACTCACGTAGAACCTCTGTAGTTATGTTGAGTAAATCCGTGGTGTGGAAGATTATGCGCTGGGAGAGGTCCAAGACGGGATGCAAGAGCATTGGCTTTGAGGGTCGATATCGAAGTTGTGAAAGGTCGTGTTGGGGATCTTGGTGGAAAGATGGGTTGTATGTTTCGAGAGTAGACTAAACTCGAGCTTGCTTACGTTGACATGGATTGGGTAGGTAGGTAAGAGATCTATGTGGTCAATTGGGTTGTCTTCAAGAGATCCCAAGATCGTGCAGAAGTGTTTCTCTGAATATCCAACGGCTTCACCACCTAGCTTGATGAGATTGGAATGCTACATTTGTTTCTCATGTGAGATACCTACTGGTTTTTGTTTCAGTACTGTACGTAAAACACCTTCTCAGGTTCCTTTTTATATTGAAAATCCATATCATTTTAATTGTGATCTCACATGAGGTATTCCTCCTTAGAGCAACAATAGTTGTAAGAATACATAGCATTGAATATCCACTGCTGAATAAAAACTATTATCCGTGGATAATCTGATATTTTTACAAAATTTGAAATGATAAATTATTAAAATAGTTAAAGGATTTTTTTTAGTGCTAGTCATATACGCAAAAATAAAATGCGAAACTTGGTATTCTGCAAATGTAGTTGCATCTACAACACATAACCACCATATATTTCTATTCCACAATTACAAAACATATTTGGTGGATAGTTTTTAGAATTTTATATCACAATTTAGTGGATATGGATGAGTTTAGAAAGATATGTTAAGACAAATTTAATTATTAGGCATAAGAAACCAAAGAAGATGAAAGTTCTCTTTCTATTTGAAGCTCAACCCACTTAGACAATGGAAATACGCTTTGTCATTTAATTTGCCAGAACTTTAGAACGGATTAGAAGGACTTGATTGCCATAATTAATGAGTTTAGAGCGTTGTCAAACTTCTGAATGAAGTTAAAGGAGATAGCAATACAACGAAAATTCAACACATTCATGATTTTCTATATCCTAGAGTACACAACAATATTGTTGATTATTTAGGTAACTACTAGAATTTTTTGTATGAAATATTATTTTATTGGTTATTCTATTTCGATCTGATTTCTTATACTATTTAATGTTTTAATAATAAAATAATATTTTGATGTAAAAAGAAAATAACAATATTTTTAATAGTTTAGGTAAATAATTAAATTGAAAATTAGAAAATTGTATGTCAATAGAATTAAAACAAGTGTGGCAAAAGAATCTCTTAATATTGTTTTGTTAGTCTCTCATATGAAAACCCCATATCTCTAATATATATTTAATATTTAAAATATTTTATTCTTGAAAAATCCATTGAAAACTCTCAAAGAAAATGCTTTTATATTAACAAAAAATTGACGAAATTTCATCAAATATCTAAAAAATATAAAAAATAAAAATTATAAAATTATAAAAGAGAATGAGAAGATATTATTAAATGCCAACTTGTAATCCATAATTTTTTCTTAATAAATTATTTTTGTTTTATATGGTTCAATGTTTTATGATTAGTTTTAACAATACATTAAAATAATAAATATAATAAACATGTGATTTCTTATATCTGTAATTTTATATACTATATATTATACACATAGTGTTTAATTTACCATCCTCTGTTTTATTTAAATGTTTACTGTTGTTTAAGAAGTTATGATTCAAAATTTATAATGTGTGGAAACCTCTTTAATCTACTGATTTGAATAAAAGTTCATTATTACTTTTATACTAGCTCATGGGATTGGTTGGCTAACAACAGGCGTTCCTCATGCCGTCTTCACCTTCACTTGCCATGGTAAATGCTCAGTTTGGGGCTAGCATGAACATAGCCTTAGAGTCAGGGGGTGGGGAGTTATAAGGGAGATTTCAAATCGGACAACAAACAAGATCAGAAATGCATAATTATGCAAATTATAGAGAAGAAAATTATAAGATATTTTTAACATGGTGCAAAGTGTACCATTAAACATAGATTTTATAGAATAGCTTATAGTGGTGCAATTATGTATAAATTCTCATATGATTTGCATGTCTTCCATAACAAGACCAATGAAATAAAATAACATTATTCATATCCGATGAACTGTTTTTTCGGGTTGGTTCTGATTCAGATTTTCAGGTTTGGGTACAACGCCAAGGCCTAAAATTAACCTTTTCAAAACGAATGTTTTCTTATTAAGGGAGAAAAGCATTTTAGCGAAAGAGGAAAAGGCAGTGCTTCTATGTTTCAACTAACCCCAACATTCTTTCTCTCACTCGCTAAATGAAATAAACAGTGCTTGAAACATGGAGCTCCGACCCGGTCTTTCGACCGCCAGAGACGCCATTAGAGCCAATGGAGTTTCTCTCACGCTCCTTGAACGCCTCTAAGGCTCTCGCTCATTTGACGATCTCAGGAGACGCCACCGACAAACTTATTGCAGGCTGCGAGACGAAGGAGGACAGTCTCGTCTCCGGGAACCCTCTCTCCTTCGCTTCCTCTGTACTTCGTATCTTATCTCAATCTGTGAGTATTCGTCTTACATTTTCTCTTCCTTCTTTTATTGTTTATGGGGTCTGAGTTTAAAAAAGAAAACAGAGTATTTTCAGACAAAACTAATAACGTTGACAAATCTCTTCTGTCCAGATTCTCCATTACTAAAGTATATCATGCGCAATAATTTGTAATTATACACTCTTCCTTAATAAAACTGAAATGATTTTCTAAAAACACTCATTTTCCTGGGGCCCTCTTCTATACATAATCACAAACATTTGGAGTTTTTAAGAGTCAAAAAGCTAACAACACACTGTTGTTTATTTGTCTTCATTCATTCTTTCAACTCGATTTTTTGTCTTTATATTTCGTTTCACAGCAAGAAGTGTCGCCACGAACATCTGGTCACCTTTCTCACAGCAGTGGTCCTCCCAAAGTTTCTTTAGCCGATAATGGACGATATTCAGGTAACACATTCTCACTATGTCTGTTTTTCTATAATCTCGGCTGCAAATAACTGAGATATATATATATAATCTGAGTTTAATTAGTTTTGTAATGATATCTAGGTCTCTACGTTATAGCGTTTGTTTCCATGCATATGTTTTCATTTACAAAAATTAAAAATATACTTCCTATGTTTCAATTTAATGGTCGTTGTAGAGGAAAATTTTTGTTTCAAAATAAGTGTCGTTTTATAGTTTCAATGTAAAATTTATTAAGAAGATTGTACAATTTATTTTTCTATTGGTCGAAATATAGTTATGTGTATAGGTAATTGTGTTTTTATTTTAGAAATATACAAAAATTATATGTTTACTTAATATGTATGTATAAATTCAAAACGACAATTAAAATAAAATGGAGGGAGTATTATATATACGCCAACAATCCTAGAGATATTATAACATCTTAGTTTTTGTCTTTTTCATGTTCTTGTTTCATCACTCTTTTGTGGCGAACTAAACTTACTATGATCAAACACCAATACACAGAACTTCAACTCTCAATTCCGTTCAACGGCCAACACTCCGGGACCTATCACGGCGAGAACCACACAGTCTAAGACGGTGGGTCGGTTGATAAAAGACCGGAAAGAGAAAAAGAAGGAAGAGACGCGAGCACAAAACGCTCAGATTCACGCCACTGTATCTGTAGCCTGCGTGGCAGCAGCGGTGGCTGCAATAGCTGCTGCGACGGCGGCTTCTTCTAGCTCCGGGAAAGATGAGCAGATGGCTAAAACGGACATGGCCGTGGCTTCTGCTGCAACCCTTGTGGCTGCTCAGTGCGTGGAGGCTGCTGAGGTTATGGGAGCTGAGAGAGACTACGTTGCCTCCGTAGTTAGCTCCGCCGTCAATGTTCGATCCGCCGGAGATATCATGACATTAACCGCCGGAGCATCCACAGGTTCTTTCTAGTTTTTTTTTTTTTTTTTTAAATTCAGTTCATTTATTTTTTTTATTAATTTTGAAGTTTACTCAATTAAACTTCATTATTGGTTAAGACTTCAAGATGTTTTTTGTATAGATACCTTAAAATAGTTATAAAAAAGTTTTTGTCACAAAAATAGCATTGAGAAAAAAATGACCAAAATATTTTATTAAATAGATAAATACACACTTATACCTCTACAGTTAAGTAATTTAAACTTACTATTTAGAGTTAAATAGTGAAATTTTAGGATTAAAATTTTAAATTTAAAAAACGAAAAAATTATAATTATAATTTTCAAAATAAAAAGGTTATTTTAGTCATTTTCTTCCCTTAAACTATTTTTGTGAGAATTCTCTTTTTTTTTCTTCCTTTTCAATATTGTAAATTGAATATCTTTTTTTTCATATTCTAAATTGAATTTTTTTTTTTTTTTTTTTTTTTTAAAAATTTTTTTTTTTTTTTTTTTTTTTTTTTTTTTTATATTTATTTTTTTTTTTTTTTTTTTTTTATTTTATTTTTTTTTTTTTTTTTTTTTTGTAAAAACTCCTCTAATTTTTTTTTTTATTTCGCGGGTAAGCCCTTTTAATAAACATCCTTAAAGGGCCGCCCCTGTATGAACCCGTTAAGACTTTATGTATAATTAAACGGGCACGGGCGCCCCCCGTTTAGAAGCTGCCCGTCAGGCCCGCGGGCCCCTGACCCGTTTAAACATCCCTAGTGCAGCGTTAAGAGGAGTGGCTACATTGAAGGCAAGGGCGACTAAGGAGGTGTGGAATATTGCATCAGTTATTCCAATGGATAAAGGAATCAATCCTGGAGGTTTCAGCAACGTTGATAGTAACGTTAACGGTAGCAATAGCAGCCCAAGCAGTAGCCACAGTGGCGAGTTTTTAGCGGAAGATAATTTCTTGGGACATTGCAGCAGAGAATGGCTTGCAAGAGGTTGCCAACTCCTCAAACGCACCCGCAAAGGTACAAACGCAAATTTATTATCAACAATGCTTCTCTTGTTGTAATATGAAGTGAGAGTTTGTTTCTTGGATTATTTTTTTTTTTGTTTAATTTCATGGTTTCGGCAGGTGATCTCCATTGGAAAATAGTTTCTGTCTACATAAACAGGCTAAATCAGGTTAGATTCGATCTTTCTTGTTTCTCAAGTTTCTTCGGTCTCTTTCTTGGGAAATGAAACCATTGATCTGATGAACTTTGAAGAGAGAAAAAATATTAAAGAGAAGAGAGTGTGATGCATTATTAGCGAATCAGTGACCCACATGAGTGTGATCTTGTTAAAAGAATACAAAGAAAAAACATGAGTGAATAAATTTCATAGACCAAAAAAAAAAGAGAAAAAGAAGAAATGAAAATAAGGATAAAAACAAATTTTCAGGATCTGATTTAGTCTCTGATTAAATACCATTTAATGATATTACTCTAATGGTTTTGATTGTTGAAAATGAAGGTTGTGTTGAAGATGAAGAGCAGGCATGTTGGAAGAACCTTCTCAAATAAGAAAAAATGTAAGGGACATTTACCCTAATTATGGATACAATTATCAATAACTAACGATAATTGGCTGCTAGATTTCTCTAAATCTCTCCATAACATCGTTCAAGAGTCTAATTGATCAGCTCGAAGACAAATACTTTGTTTGGCATTCTCATAGTACTAATGTGACATAAATAAAGGGAAAACTTTAGTCATGTCACTGTCTTCTCTAGTACGTACTGTCAAGAATATAAGAAATTAAAAACTTTGATGCGGGTCTAAATTTGAACTTGGAGATTTGAGAAAGGATTAAAACGAAAAGCAAAAGGAGTTTGGGACTAAAGTGAACAGAAAATCAAAACGAAATGAGACTCCATCTCTAAACTTATTTTTTTGTCTTTATTTTAAATGTAAACATCAAGACTCCCTTTATATCTATTTGCCTAATCTTGTTTATTCTTCTAAATTATGTCAGATGTTGTGATGGAGGTGATCAAAAATGTACCGGCTTGGCCAGGCCGCCATTTGCTGGAAGGTGGAGAGGATTTGAGATACTTTGGATTGAAGACAGTTTTGCGAGGGATTGTAGAATTTGAGTGCAAGAGCCAGAGAGAGTATGAAATGTGGACACAAGGTGTCACACGGCTTCTTGCTGTTGCTGCCGAGAGGAATAACAGATATAGGATATGAAGGAGAGCTTAGAGCAAGAACAATGGCAGCTCTTAAGGGGCTCTTAAGGGGTGTGGGCCCACAAAATTTAAAAACTCACCCCTTAAAACTCTTGTGCAAAAGGTGTTTTTAGGTGGGTTCTTACACTGTTCATGGGCCATACGACACGTGGCGGCCCATGATTAACTACTTTTTTTTTATATAATAAAAAAGAAAAAAAAAAAAACTAAGAGTCCCTAATGAGCTCTTAGGGTTGTTGATGCTCTTACGAGTTAAGAGCTACTGTGTTTGGGTGTAATATAACTTTGGGCCAAATTAAGAGTTTAGAGAAAGTTGAGGGGTTCATTGAGAAAAGTCTAGTAGGTATATAAGAGTGCTTCGTTTAAACAAAATTTGATGTTTTTAATTTTGTTTTCTTTTAGTGTTTTGTAAAATGTTTAATCTTGAAGTTATACACATGCAAAAAAAGGTGGTAATCAAGTCTGGTGGGTCCATTTTCCATATTTCGTGGGAGCATAAAAATACTCCTTGCGTCAAAATCAAATGAAAGTACACTTTCAGTTTAAGTGGAGCTGGGTATCATTTTTCATACTCCAACGAGGTTTTCAGATACCGTAGAACCTCTATTGGAGTTGCTCTAAAAAACGATAAAATTTGTTTTTGAGAGAAAAATGTATAGCGCATGGAAAACAATCGTTTTTTAAATATTTTTTTGAGATTGAGTTGAGAGAATTTAAGAGACATACATCAAGTTTTCTCTTTGTTATCTTGAGCTTGATGGATTGATGAGCCTTTGTTAATATATGTATATTATATCCAAGAGGAATGGGACTGGGGAGAAATAAAAAGCTTGTTTATCATATAAAAATGTATTGTACATGCATCAGTCTATCAACAAATAAAGCTATTTCTTTTTTTCTTTCCTTTTTTTTGGGTAATTCTCTTAAATAGCTATTTTTAAGTTTTTATCACAAAAATAGTACTAGAAAAATAAAATGACTAAAATAGCATTTTTTTAAAAAAAAATTTCAATTTTTTTTTTTTGAAATTTGAAACCCTATCCCCAAACCAACCCCTTTACTCTAAACCCTAAAGTCTAAATTAGTTAACCCAAGAGATATAAATACATATTAATAAAAAAATTAGCTTCTAAAAAAACTATTTTGATCATTTTCTTCCTTAAAAACTATTTTTGTGAAGAATAAACTAAAATGGGCTATCTAAGGGAATTTCTATTTTTTTTAGAACATGCAAGAATATTTTTTCTTTATCAACTTATTGAGTTGAGACTAAGTGAGGCTATTTTGAGTATGGCCTGTGCATGAGTCCTGTAACATTCTTCTCATAATATTCCCAATTTTTTTAAAAAGTTACCACCTACTCAATCTTTCAATTTTTTTTCGTTTTACGGTTATAGGAATCGATCAATTTTGTTTGTTCAATTAAAGGTACTACTTTATATGTCAAGAACAAATAGTAGAAAGAGGCCCCGCGTGCATGTGAAAAGAAAACTGACTTTGACTTGGAAAATAAATGATAAGAATTCTGTAAGACCAACTCGTGTATTTCGTACTCTTTACATTGATTTATGTGGACCACCTAAGAGCATCCACAATGGTGGATTTCATTGTGGAGTCCTTAGAACCTTTTTTTTTTTTTTTTGAAATTAAAAAAAATTAAAAAAAAATTAATCAATTGCGTGCCGCCACGTGTTGCAAATAATGCAAGGATCGATCTTTATTTAAGGATTTTAAGGATCGAATCCTTAAATTTTGGTGGAATCCACTGATTATTTAATTATTTTTCGCTAAAGACTCTCCTAAAGAATTTTTCATTGCGGATGCTCTAACACACTATCATCATACGATTGAGTTTATCATTTATGATTTATCCAATCTTTTCCAGTAAAGAATATAAAATCTTACAAATAATATTTATTATAAAAATTGATAAAAGTTCAAGCTCAAGAGTATGTGTGTAGAGCTTGAAAAATGAAAATAGAATCATAATTCATAGCACATAGGACATAATATTCTTGAGAAAGCACCTACACCTACAGTATAATTGAAGGGTACGTAAAGATGTATCATTTTAAATGACGATGAGATTAATACATTTTCATAAAGTTAGAAAAGCTAACCTCTTTTGGCAACTAGTAAAAAAGCTAAGCAGACATAAGAATACAAAAGCAGACATGCAAGAAACAAAGTATGCAGCAAGCACGAGTACATCTGTGAGTTCTTGGTGAATTTTGGGAAAAGAAACTGCGAACCATAAATGTATCGACTGCTCACATGTGTCATCAAAATTTATTTTTTTCATATAGTATAAAATAGTCCTTCAAAGTATGGCGTGTAATTAAGTTCTTCATCTTAGATATGATATTGTTATTTTGTGGATTACTTTACACACGGCAAGGAATGGCCTAATTGGTGTTTGATGGAACCAATTAAACCTATGGGTCCAAACATATAAGGAGCCTATATAAGTAAACTTGAGGGGATTGTCTATAAATACGGGGAAATAGCATTTAATAAGGAAGGCAATGTGTTCGTCAAAAGAAAAAAAGAAAGGCAATGTGTATAGTTATGATCACATATATATCTTCAAAAAAGATTATCTTAATAACTCCTATTATTTTTATTAAAATAATCATATTAAATAATTTATTATTTTGCCTATACAAACTTTATAAATCTAACGATTTATATAAACATTCTGTCTGATGCCCATTTAGTTAAACCTAACGATTTATAAATATACTGTCAAAAGCATAAGAACATTTTACAAAAAAAAACAGATCCAGATGGTTACATGTACTACATGACTGAACATAAAAATAAACATTAACACGACAACAATAAAATCACTATATTATAATTAGACTCCATCGTCTTAAAATTTTAGAGAAATAAATTTAATCAGATTATTTGAAAATAGTGATAAGTAGTGAGAAAATGATAAATAAAATCTTATCCACATAAGTATATATCCATCAATAATACATCACACCACTAGAAAGTTAATAAGCCTGGCTAAGAAAAAAAAGAGCAATTAATCAAGAGATGGAAAATTTGGATATTTAAAAGTCACTAATGGTAAGAAAATTAAGTTAGGGCATGAAGATTTTGTTGCGACACTTGCAGCGCCAAGCTTCGGGGTAATACTCCAATGGCGCAATAAGACCTGGTTGGATCGGAACGTGAACTGCTTTACACGGCTCACACTTCCCGCACTTCGATCTACAAATAGGAGGCGCTGAGCCCGGACCAGCTAACCGCTTCTGATCTACGATCCGACCCGGTAAACCCGACCCACTTGTCTCCTTGTTACTCTCCACAAGCCCTCCCCCTAGTTTAAAACCCGAGTTAAACTACTCACTCTCTAGTAATGATAAGAAGATGAGTTGTTTTTATCTTCCTCCACTTTGTAAGTAACGAAACATTTACAAAGTTAATTACAAAAAAACATTTACAAAGTTGAGTATGCGATTGCCAAAGAAGTCAAGCCATAACATTCCATATATATATTATATATAAAATAAAATATGACAAACGAAAGAGTTGGAAAGGAGTTCTTACTAAGATCTTGATCAGGAGAGGCGGTTGCGGAGGAGGGGAAAGAAAGGAAAAGGAGAGTAAAGACAAGGAGAGTTGAGATGAAACGACGGTGGTAGCGACTGAGGACGACGCCCATTAGCCAGAACCGGTGAAGATGGGTTTTGGGGTTTAGGACTTTGGAGTAAACTGGTCCAAACTCAAAGAGACATGTAAAAGAGTGATGAATAAAGATAGAGAATGAGAAAGAGAGAAGGGATGTGATCATTAAACCCTTTTCTTCAATCATTTTCATTCGTATCCCAATTGTTTAAAGCATTTGACAGCCACGTGGTTCTCTTGTGGGTACAACTATATCAACTTCAAAGTTACTATTTGGCTCAGGTGGACCAAAAACCCACCACTCTAATCATAGATGTTATACTTAGAGCATTTTCAACCCACTTCTATTTTTTGTCTTTGTTATAGTATTTAAAGATAAAATCACTCCAACATATTTTTATTTTTGCCTTTAAAATAAAGATTGCTATTTTCCTCTATTTATAGAGGAATAGTAGAGGAGTAAATAACATTCTTTTATATTTTACTTTATATTTGGAAATTTTTACTTTAGAGAAATACATTAAAGTAAACTTATTTCTATTATAAAGTTTTCTATTATAGAAATAAAAATAGGAAAATACATTAGAGATGGTCTTATATATCTACCCTTTTAATTTAATTTATCTATTTAACATGTGGAGTATTAATTTAATTAATTAGTCATACGATGAGTAGAACTGTAGAAGTATGGACAAAGATATCATAGCCATAAATAATAGAGATGTATTCATATAAAGCGCAGTCACACATTGATTGTGTTATTTTTATGCGTTTAGGCTCATATCGTATGATTAGTTAGATTATTCAGACGTTAACAAAAAAAGTTCCATTAACGTAGGTTTTGAAACGTTTTCTCAACAAATTAGGTTATCTAATAGAAATGAAAAACATTATCACAAATCTTCGATATCTCTGTATATATATTTTAATGCTCTAATCAATCGACATAACAGCAAATGTATTGATTCTGTAAAACTTCTTAAAAGTTTTGTTTGAGAAAAAAAAAAGAATATAACTACGGCAAAAAGTTACAATATAGATCAATGGTGCCTATAATTCATATACATATTTTACTTTTGTTACCAATAAAAATATAAAATTATTGATTGAGTGATCCACACTCCAACTAACTAGATTCGTGAATCCAACAAAGAGAAAGACAAACCAATTAAATTCACTTCGGAGAAGATCGATCTCCCCTGGTTCAGGTCAAAAAGGCTATTTACCATATTTATTACTGTCTCTTCTACATTTAATTCCACATGGGTTCTTATTCGTTTCAACATATGAATGTTTTATATTAAAAAAAAATACTCTAGAATAGCTATAATAAAATTTTGTCATACAAATAATACACAAAGAAAAAAATATCAAAATATTTCATTAAATAATTAAATATACATTTATATTATAGGATTAATTAATTTAGATTTAGGTTTAAAGTTAAGGGGTAGAATTTTGGGATTATGATTTCAAATATAAAAAAAATAAAAATAAAATATTAAATTTATAAATAAAAATGTTATTTTGGTTATTTTCTTCTTTGAATGTTATTTTGTGACAATTTTTTTAAAAAGTGCTATTTGAGAGAATTATTTTTACATAATCTTGTATTTACAATAAATGACCTATTTTGTATATTTTGACCACAATTATATTATACATTACATGGAGGTATAAATTCAGGTGAAGTCTCATTTTTTACATTATTTGGTATTCATATATGAATATAAAACTAAATACCGAAGACAATTCAAACAGGAGGAACCAGAGATGTACAAATGAAATTAAAATTAGTTATGAGAAGCCCTTATGAGAATGGATAGTTGAGCAATTAAATAAGTGGGCCTCATATGAGGGTATAGCAGGTAGGCATTCTTGGGGTCTTTTTCAAACAATACATTTATATTAAGGGTGAATTGATGAAATAAATAAAAAACTAAAATTAAAAAATTAACTATGCACTAAAGAGATATAAAAAGAAAAAAAAAAGAGAAAAGAGAGAATTTGGTTAGTTTCTTAATTTTAGTTTTTAATTAATATAGTGCCAAATTTCTCTTATATCAAAGCAAAGAGCAACGTTTGATGGATCACATAATCCACTTAAAAATTAGATTATGATTTAATCAAACATATTGAGCAAGTAATAAATAAATTGACTAATTGAGAATGATTCATGGTAGAAAAAAGTTTCTTATCGATATTCGAAGATGATACAATGATGATAAACAAAGAATATATGAATACAAGTGATTCTGAGAGCAAAGTATGTGTATTATTGATGTAAGCAGCTTGGATTCTCTTATCATTCTCATTCCTTGTCCTTTTATAGTTGTTTAACTGAGGATTGTAATAGCAAAGTGATAACTGACATGTATATGGTGCCATCAATACCGTCTTTAATATTCTGATTTTCTTTATGTTATGTAATGACTCGATGATGTTATCATTTACTGAGCTTGGGATGATCTTTTTTTTTTCTTGGGCATACTGTCCTCTTAACAGAATTTTGGACTACTAAACTGGATTCTTAAACCGGTTTTAGAGTGGGAAGAAACTCACTTCCAACAACATTGCTGAATAATATAGAGGATGAGCTTTAGAAGAAGAAACTAAGATCTGATCAGGGTGGGGACATATTTCTACGTGGAGGGGGCAAAGCGATAAATACAAAAAAAAGTTCTACTTATAATCGACTTGGATAAGTTTATGAAAGGTACACCTAAAACTGTAATTGGAGTAGGGGAGTGTGGTTCGTCTATGCCATTCCTAAGTAGGCTTTGATGGTCTAGTGTGCGATGAAGGATTAATCTTATAGAAATATTTTTATAGAAATAATCTTAAAATTAACGAAGCAGCTTAAGTCAGAATTAATCTACAACTTATGAGTCATTTGGTTCACTTAGGATAACTAATCAACTAAATATAAGTATAAAACTTGCTCACCTATTCAAAATACAAACTTAATAAGATTTGAGTAGATCTGAACTAACTCATGAATTAATAATCTCATTTCCATACTCATGTAACGTACAAGTACATTAATGCTTTTGGATATAGTTAGTGAAAGAAATATATTTCGAGTTTTGCGAACATAAAATATTGATATCTTAACAATAAAGTGCATAACAAATATCTAAATTCAGGAGAAGGAACATAAATATCTCAAACTATTTTTAGAGTGAGTCAACATTTCAATGTTATGCAATCATCAAAATCAACGAATAGTAGATCGAAGATAAAATAATGTATGGGCTAGATACACGTGTCTACGCTGTCCGGTTTCACGTGTTGAGCTAATCACATTAAGGTAATAAAATGTTTAAAATATGATTAACCTAATGAACAATCAACACGTAACCTTCTAATTTTGGATGCTTTAGGCACACTCACAAGCGTCGTGTCAATCGCTGAGAGATTTGAAGTCCTCAAAAGCCGATAATGTTTGCACTAAGCAACAGTAGTAACGTATAATCTTGTTCCCTAATTAAAAATGGCTCGTGTTTATGAATTAAGCTGTTGCCACGTGTTTAATTTGTATTTTATCACTTTTAATCAAATTTTCTATGTATATTTTCTGGTAGGTTTTCGTTGTTCCCAATATATTATTATACTCGTACATTTGTAGATTTTAACTGTAGGTTTTAATTAGATTGTAATTTGCCTGATGGAGAATGATGATAATACAATAATACTTATTTATATTCCCACCTTTTTAACCTCAAGAATAGATATGTAAGAAAGACAGTACATTTGTGCGATCAAAACGCGCTTGCAGTGTCGCGTACGTGTGTTACATATGGATGCTTAGTATGGATTACAGTGTAATATTCACGTCGTATTAATATATAGGGTCTGAATGGTAACTACGGATTTGGTAATATAAACGGTGCAGAATTAAAGTGCGGGACGGTCCAACTGCGGTTCGTGCGTTTTGCGGGATAAGTGCGGATTTGATAAAATTAGTAGTGCGGAATTGTGTTTGATTGGTAAAAAAATATTTGTGGATTTGCTAGATAGATATTAAAAACAATATAAAATATTTTTAAAATTTTATTTCGGTATTCAATTTATAGAAAAAAGTTTTGTATTGAACTGGTTTAATACTATAATATTATAAAGTTTCAAGTTTGCAAATTCTTGTTAAAATATGCATTAAACATAACTAAAATATATATATATATATCTGACAAAAAAAAAATATATATATATATAATGTAACTAAATTATAATAAAATCTTTCTACTAAAATTAACTATATTATCGTTAAAATAAGAATATTAATTTTTCTTTCAAAAAGCATAAATTTGAAAAGTAGACAGTTTAATACTCATTCTGTTTCATAACAAGTGTCATTCTAGCATTTTTTTATTATACAAAAAATGTCACTTTATAATTTTAATGCAAATTATATTTACTTTCAATTAGAAGTTAATTGTAGATTGTTTGATTTTATAAATAATTATATTTATCTCAAATACTATTGGTCAAATATATGTAATTAATAAGAACTTAAATATATTTAAATTATTTTTTTAATCTATGTGAAAATGTCACAGTAACACTTATTATATTGAAACGGAAAAAATAAGATTTAGTAAAATTTATATTAAAGAATATGTTTGCAATAGGTAATTTTATAATATATGTATTGTTATTATCATATCTTTTATTGAATTTAACAAAAAAAAAAGAAAAAAACAGTTTTGCATTATTTAATGCTTTATCAAGTGCGGTTTTCATATTGTACCACTGGATAATTGGTTCTTCAGAAAGAAAGTGCGGACGATGAGTTAATTAACTCATTTGAAAACCGCGTATTGTTTTTTACATTTTTCAAGGAAAAACGCAAAATATAAAATTTGTATACTGATTGGTGACAATTGGCGGATTTCAAGAAAAAGCAATTGAATTCCGCGAATTAAATGTCTCCATTCATTACCATAGTAGTAGGAGTTCTTTTCATTATTATATCCAAAAGATTAATTAAAGTGATGATTATACGGTCTAGTATAGTCTCAGTCTATGGTTTTCCAGGTTGGACTGGTTAAGCTGTCGGCCTAATAACAGGACACGATATCACACTTAGAAACACATGTGAGATCTTGTTCATTAACAGAATTTTGGTTTAGATTTTTGTTCTGGATGGATTTTATTCTATTACCGATTTATCATGGTAAATAATAGTGGATTCCAAAAGTTAGTATAATACTATTATAGTTTTACAAATTTAGAGTGTCTACACCAAAATCATTAGGAAATATAAATATAGACTCATAAATAAAATTAACTGATAATTGCGGTGGACATAATAAGTGAAAACTAAATGTATCGATATTGTGTTTAAAAATATTTGTTTAAGAATTATTATTTGGAACACATTTAAGAATTAATTATACATGAAAAGTGATAAGTCAAATGAAAAAGACAAACAGTACTGTTTTTACAGGATGAATACACGGAAATTTATATTAACACATTAAAATTTCTAGAACCTGAAAATGTGTCAAACTTTTTCTTTATAATATTTCTAAATTTAATTAATATCGTCAAAATTAAAACTAAGTTGGATAAAATATACCAGTTTGGATTCATTGATTGTCGGCTAGAATTAAAATTTAGAATTTAGATTTTATGATTCATAATTATATTTGTTTTAAGGGCTGAGTTCATATCAAATTCGTCGATTTTTATCAAATTCCGATTCTTCAGATTTCAGATATTTAAACTATATAGATATCTAAGTTTTGGTTTAGTTTTAGATCAGTTCAGGTCTAAGTTTGTAAGACAGTAAAATACACAAAATTTCAATTATAATTTGGATGGAGAATTTAATACCAAAACTGTATCAAAAGACTCCACTATTCCAAAATTCTAAAATATCTGAATAGCAAAAACACTAAAATATATACTTAAATTTCAAGTTTAATCTAAAAACTCAAAAAAGTATCTGAGAAAACAAACCTGAAACTTAAAAAATTTCAAAATATTAAAAATATACTCAAAATATCTTATAATACTTAATATATACAATGTTTTGGTTACTTAAATTTGAATTGATTTTGTATTTTTTGGTGAATTCTAGTTTGGATTTTTGATCTGGACAAAATATCTGCACCTAGTAATGGATTACAAGAAACACTTTACACAATTTTTTTGAGTAGAGGGAGAAGAATGAAAGAAAACATGGAGAACCAGCAATTGTTTAGCAAAGGTTATCTACACAAATATTTGAGATTGTATAATTTGTTTTTGAGAAACAGGAAAAGCCAGATATATAGATGAATTTGTGGTTAGCTGGAAAATAAAGGGAAAAGACAGCATGAAGACAACATTTTCCATATTTTTTGTAAAATACCTGAAAAAAATCATGATCTGAAAGAAGTTCTTATAAAACCTTTTTTAATAAATTTGAAATTCATTACAAAACCAAATGTAAAAATGTACTGTTTCCATTCTTCAAAAAAGTGTCAAAAATTCCAGTAGCAAAAATTTATATAGTCAAATTTCTTTATGAACATGATCTTTAATACTCCATGATTAATACAAGTACATTTTCTTGAGTGTGTATATATAGAGTCGCTTTTCAGTAGTTTTTGTCAAAAGGATATATTTGTGTAAACTAAGAAGGATCTTGACGGGTGTATACATGTAGTACTTATTATCAACCAATTAGAAGAGAACACGAACACGTATTAATTAGAGGCTATTAAACAAAGTTGTCGTATATTTTAATAAGAAAAATATGTAGAGTGACTCATTCATTACCTAAAGTAGAGAAATATCTCAGGATTTTGCTTTTTACTCCAGCATGTCAAACTATCTAGATGCCAACACAAACCGCAAATTAAACAATAATAAACCTAACAATAAAGAAAAAGGGAATTATTTTTTTAACTATACAAAAGAGAAAGGGATCCATCATCAAAAGTTTATAAAATTGGAATATAGTACAAACCCTTTTGCCTCCTTGCCTCTCATCTCTTTCTCTCTTCTCCATATATACTTCATCTTCACATCCCAAAACTCCACAGTCAAAAATCTCTCTCTCTGCAAAATTTTCCAAAGTTTAAACATTTCAGTATCCATTTCTCTTTAATCCAAATCACATTTTCCTCTATTGCAAATTCAAACTCAGTGATATTAAGTGAAATTAAACCCACAAAATTTATTTAAATTGAAACCACATGGATCCTTCATATAGATTCATTAAAGAGGAGTTTCCTACAGAATTCAATGATTCTCCATCACCACCATCTTCTTCTTATCTCTACTCAACCTCCATGTCCCCAAATGATCCAACAACAACACTGAGCTCTCCACAACCAATAGAAGGTCTCCACGAATCAGGCCCACCTCCATTTCTTACAAAGACATATGATTTGGTAGAAGATTCAAGAACCAATCATGTCGTCTCTTGGAGCCAAGCCAATAACAGCTTCATCGTCTGGGATCCACAATCTTTTTCCATGACTCTCCTTCCCATCTTCTTCAAGCATAATAACTTCTCTAGCTTTGTTCGCCAGCTCAACACATATGTAAGTACTAATCTCAATATATGTGTGTGTGTGTGATTCTGTCTAAAGAGATATACTTACTATCACAATTAAATCGTGACTGCAACTATATTAGGTCAAAGCTTGATTTTGTGGATTTTTCCATATGTTGCAGTCAAAATTTCAATCGAGTTCTTGAGACTTGGTTTTTTATTGGTGTTTTTCTCAGCGTTTTTGAGATCATTAGAGTGGTTAATTAGTGATAATTATAATATACATGATTGCTTGACGGATTCATGAGTTTATATAAATAAATGCAAGTGGGCATCACTGTTCTCCGAAAACTCTCGAGACTTAATATACTTTACATCCACTTGTATATTTTGTGTCTTTTTGTTTTCTACATCTCTTGAAACGGAGCTCATTAAAATGTTCAACATTTGTTTGTTAGAAATCACCAAGGGAAAAATCTCTACAACATTGATTGAATGATATGATATGCAACTAATCAGTTTCTCTCTCTATAGTGTATTATATATACAGAAATGAAGTATAACTATATGAAAAATCTCATCTCTAGTTGGATAAAATAACACAAATTAAAAATGAGTATGTATGGAATGTATTGTAATATACTTAACAAATTAAAAATTCGCGTTTGGAGTTGAATCTAATCATAAGATTATGTAAATAGGGTTTTAGAAAGGTGAATCCGGATCGATGGGAGTTTGCAAATGAAGGATTTCTTAGAGGGCAAAAGCATCTCCTCAAGACAATAAGGAGAAGAAAGACTACGAGTAACAACAATCAAATGCAACCACCTCAATCATCCTCTCCACAACAATCTCTAGACAGTTGTTGCATAGAAGTTGATAGGTATGGTCTAGATGGAGAGATGGATATCCTAAGGCGAGACAAACAAGTTCTCATGATGGAGCTGATAAAGGTGAGACAGCAACAACAAAGCACCAAAATGCATCTTACCATCTAAAAGAATCTTACCATCTCTTTTTTTCTTAAAGACATAAATATACATTTTAAAAAATATTCAAACATTATAAATATGTAAATAATTAAATAATTCTGTAATTATTATTAAATAATTATTATAATTAAAAATTAATTTATTTTCTTCTTATATACACAATATAAAATTTATCTTATGAGAAATATATCATATATAATTATTTAAATTAAATTACATAATTAATAAAACAAATCCCAAGATTAAAATATACTTTATATTATAAAAATATATATATTATAAAAGTAAATTATAACTTTTAAAGCAATATTTTTTTAAAAAAATCAATATTAAAGTTAGACAGCTATATTTTACTTGGTAAAATAAAATATTAAAATTATCAAATTTTTATATTAATTTACAATATAGTGGAATGAGATATGGTTGATATTTTTACAATTATAGATTTTTATGGGTTATATCGTTAATTTTAATTATGAGAAAATTTTAACAAACTCCTTAATTCATCTATAACAAACGATTCATAATAATAATAAAATTGACAAATGTAATACATGCTAAGAGATGTATTACTCCACTTAAATTTTAATTTTTAAAAAGTAATTAAATTTAATACGAGAGACACAAATAAATAAATTATTATTTTTATTATTATATAGCTATATTTATAGTGACAATTAATTGAACTGTAGGATATTAAAAATAAAAAGAAAAGATTATATTAAAATATTTGATTTTGTAAAACAAAAATATCATAAATAAATATATATATTAAACTTACAGTGATTTTACTAAAAGTAAGCTATTATTTTAAAAAATTATGATATTGTATTATAGTACTGGTCAGTTAATAGAATAAATATAATAAAAATTTGTAATTTTTATTAAATTTCTATTGATAAATCTAAAATATGAATATAATAACATTTGAAACTAATGGTTTTGTTTTATTTCACAAATTTAAAATTGAAATCCAAATTTATACACATGTAATAAAACTAAAATAGTGAAGATTTCTTCCTAAAATTTAGAACTAAACTTAAGAAAAAACTAAATAAAAAATAAGATATAAAATTTTAAATAAAATTATATAAAAATTAAAATGCATAAGTTATATTCGTAATTTTAATTTTTATTAAATAAAACTAATCTCACCCTTTTAAAAGGCAATCTAAATCTATATAAGCATTTTACTCATTTCGGTTCTCAATTCAATCGGTTAAAAATGTGCAACAACACTTTATAATTGAATTGTCAAACATTCAACGATAATTTTGAGCTAATAAAACATGTATTCTCTCTAAAATCAACAGAAATGAAAGTGTCTTTATCAAGTGCATGAGTGACGCGATGAAGCAAAATAGCTGACCAATCCGGGTCAATTTGGACACCAAATAGGTCTCCGACATCTATCTAGGCTAGAGATATGCAAACAAACAAAAAATGAGTCGTGTCGGGTCTCAGGCTCACCACACAATAAACAAGGCTGGACACAACCCCAATTCTTCATTCGTGAGCTTGCGGAAAGCGACCTTTTACCCTTAACTAAGTGATGAAAGCAAAAAGTGGCATACTTTGTGATCAGAACCATACAATCTTGCTCCAAATCTCTTCAGTGTTACTTATACGAATTCTCTCCATGTCTTCAAAACAGTAAAATTATCCTGACATTATGCAATAGATTGTCATATATATGATTCTATAAATTTCATCAGTCGGCTCAAGAACTGAATGTGAGCAATCAATTTGTTTTTCTTTACTTGATGAGTTCAACAGGTTCATATTTGTAAAATATATATGAACGTCAATATTTTGTCATGTACCAATATTTTTGACTTACACCAACATTTTTTTTAGATTTTTTCTTAATACCACACATCCTCGTCTATGTTAGAAAATTCTGTAACACTTCTACAGAAACTCTTAAAACAAACAAAATATGAAGATTGATGGTATTAGTAAATTTCCACCCGTATTTTAATTGAAAGCCGTACTGGTTTTAGGTATGAACATCCAACCCAAACTTTGAGAATTTAAACTGTCCAATAATATCATTGGGTTTCATGGAAAAAATGGAATATAAAAATGAGCTTATTTTTTACCCAAGTTAATTAATTACCACTATATATTGCCATATATTATAATATTTGTAAGTTGTGTGATGAAAAATAGATAGAGAGCGTCAACCATATTGAGAGTTCTTCACATTTTCACCACAAGCACCATTGACAAATCCATCAGGTGAATAACTTCTATCTAACTCTTCTCATGAGAATGATGCCATTTTCATTTCTTCATATCAACATATTTGGATTTCTTTTCTTCATAGACTAGCAAAAATGGAAAATAAAATATCTCCAATTTAAATCTTAAAATTAACGAAGCATCTTAATTCAGAATTAATCTACAACTTATGAGTCATTTGGTTCACTTAGGATAACTAATCAACTAAATATAAGTATAAAATTTGCTCACCTATTCAAAATACAAACTTAATAAGATTTGAGTAGAGCTGAACTAATTCATGAATTAATAATCTCATTTACATACTCATGTAACGTACAAGTACATTAATGCTTTTGGATATAGTTAGTGAAAGAAATATATTTCGAGTTTTGCGAACATAAAATATTGATATCTTAACAATAAAGTGCATAACAAATATCTAAATTCAGGAGAAGGAACATAAATATCTCAAACTATTTTTAGAGTGAGTCAACATTTCAATGTTATGCAATCATCAAAATCAACGAATAGTAGATCGAAGATAAAATAATGTATGGGATAGATACACGTGTCTACGCTGTCCGGTTTCACGTGTTGAGCTAATCACATTAAGGTAATAAAAAATGTTTAAAATATGATTAACCTAATGAACAATCAACACGTAACCTTCTAATTTTGGATGCTTTAGACACACTCACAAGCGTCGTGTCAATCGCTCAGAGATTTGAAGTCCTCAAAAGCCGATAATGTTTGCACTAAGCAACAGTAGTAACGTATAATCTTGTTCCCTAATTAAAAATGGCTCGTGTTTATGAATTAAGCTGTTGCCACGTGTTTTATTTGTATTTATCACTTTTAATCAAATTTTCTATGTATATTTTCTGGTAGGTTTTCGTTGTTCCCAATATAGTATTATGAGTACATTTTTAGATTTTAGCTGTAGGTTTAATAAGATTGTAATTTGCCTGATGGAGAATGATGATAATACAATAATACTTATTTATTTATTTATTTTTATTTTTTTGGGCAAACAATAATACTTATTTATATTTCCACCTTTTTAACCTCAAGAATAGATATGTAAGAAAGACAGTACATTTGTGCGATCAAAACGCGCTTGCAGTGTCGCGTACGTGTGTTACATATGGATGCGTAGTATGGGTTACAGTGTAAATATTCACGTCGTATTAATATATAGTAGTAGGAGTTCTTGATTATTATATCCAAAAGGTTAATTAAAGTGATGATTATACGGTCTAGTATAGTCTCAGTCTATGGGTTTCCAGGTTGGACTGGTTAAACTGTCGGCCTGATAACAGGACACGTTATCACACTTAGAAACACATGTGAGATCTTGTTCATTAACAGAATTTTGGTTTAGATTTTTGTTCTGGATGGATTTTATTCTATTACCGATTTATCATGGTAAATAATAGTGGATTCCAAAAGTTAGTACGTATATACTACTCCCTCCGTTTCATATTAGTTGTCGTTCTATGTTTATGCACACAGATTAAGAAAACATTTAATTTTATATATTTTCAAAATAAAAATATTATTACTAATACACCTAACCACATATCAACCAATAGAAAAATAGATTATAAAATATTATCAATAAATTTTGCATTGAAAACCGAAAACGACACTTATTTTGAAACAAAAATTTTACTCCAAAACGACAAGTAATTTGAAACGGAGGGAGTATTATAGTTTACAAATTTAGAGTGTCTACACCAAAAATCATTAGGAAATATAAATATAGACTCATAAATAAAATTAACTGATAATAGCGGTGGACATAATAAGTGAAAACCATATCTTAAATGTATCGATATTGTGTTTAAAAATATTTGTTTAAGAATTATTTTTTGGAACACATTTAAGAATTAACTAGATCTTAACCCGTGCGTCGGCACGAATATTTATTTTCACTTTTATACATTGCTATTTGTTTTGGGGCAATTCTCTTAAATAGCCATTTTTAAGTTTTTGTCACAAAAATAGCCTTAAAAAAATAAAATAACCAAAATAGAC